>CM038215.1:103166951-103537063 GCA_021442155.1 Cymbidium sinense
TTTATCGGTTTGGTATTAAAGCTTTGATTTTTCTGGTAGAAACATAGGGCCTACAAGAGGAGCCACCACACAATCACTTCAGCTGCCCAAACGCACCCCCCGCCTCTAATAATATCTTCCATTTCCCACCACAGCAAAAGCGATATTCGCCCACCTTTACAAAATCACCGCCGTCCGATCATCAACTCTCGTCTCGTAACAGACTCCCAAATCCCAAACTAAATGCCGTTAAATTCGATGCCGCTGCGTCAAGGAAACGGAAAGTTACTAATTACGGAATAACTGCTGAGAGAACGTTACTTTTCACGTTTCCCTTTGTTTTAAAAATTTTCACATTTATTGGAATTTCGCAGAAAAAAAAGGGAAAAATCATTTAGCTCTCCTTCCCTGCGTCCAGCGCACTCCCACGATCGATAAATAGCGCATCTTCCTCCCACTTTCCCCTCACTCTCCTCTCACCAGCATTTTCGATCAGTAATGGCGACTGTCCTCGCTGTTGCGATCGCTGTAGCCGGCCTGCTCTCAGTCTCAGCTGTCCTCCCTTCTGAAGCGCGCATCCCGGGGTCTACGCCGGCGGAACATGGGCGCGCACGCCACTTTCTACGGCGGTAGCGATGCCTCCGGCACTATGGGTTTGTTATTGGCTACTAAAATTTAATTATATCAATCAACACCACTTGATCTATATATTTAGCATATATATGTTGCTATTGGAATCGTTAATGGTCAGGTGGGGCGTGATACGGGAATCTGTACAGCCAGGGCTACGGCGTGGAGACGGCAGCGTTGAGCACGGCGCTGTTCAACGAGGGGTTGAGCTGCGGGGCGTGCTTTGAGTTAAAATGTACCGACGATCCCCGGTGGTGTATGCCTGGGAACCCATCGATCTTCATCACGGCTACAAATTTCTGCCCTCCCAACTTCGCTCAACCTTCTGATAATGGTGGATGGTGTAATCCTCCTCGCCCTCACTTCGATCTTGCCATGCCGATGTTTCTGAAGATCGCGCATTACCGTGCCGGAATAGTTCCGGTCTCTTATCGCCGGTTAGTTAAATTATGCATCCCTTAGCTTCCATTTACTTTTTTTTTCTAGTTATGCGTCGCCGATGCTGACTGCGGTCGTTTTCTGTCCTTCCAAATTTTCTTTCCCGTCTCCATCATTTAAAGTAAATCTTTAAACAAGCATTTCTTTGATTTGTTTAACTCTTTTGCTGCTATAAATTTTGCAATATTTATTTTTCTTTCTCTGTTTTCGGCTTGTTTTAGCCCATAAATATATAGTTATGGTAGTTTCCCTTCTAAAACCTACTTAAAATTTTTCTTTACCCAAGTTTGTATGTCGATCCATGAACTTCGAGAGTATAATCTGCTTTTTCTCATCCCATTTACATTGCGGTAATTTTTACATGATAAATTTTTTAAAATATATCACTACTCATAGGTGAATAACGAGCTACTTGAAAACTCACTTCAATCATTTAAAGCACTCTGATCCAGTCATTTAAAGCATCCTTTTCTCTCTTCATCTTCAAGATTCCTAATCACACAGCTTAGAATTTTTCAAAAATAAGTATTTATAGCTCAAAATAGAATCGATTGGAGCTAAATGCACTTTGTTAGCGTCATTGGAATGAATTTTTTTTGTCATATATTTGTTATAAAATACAGGCGGGTAGGGATTTCCTGTTCTTTGATCAAAATGTGTTTAAAATTTTTATTTATTTATTTGAGATCATTATGATCTTACATGATAATCATTTCATTCATTTAAAAAAAATTAAGTTTTAGAATTAATTCTCATTAAAATTTAATTAAAATAATTTGACCTTTTTTTTCAAATCTGTGGCTCTAATTTACCTGCCTACTTTTTAATCTTTCCTCCCACTAAATTTACATTCTATGATAGATCTTACTGTAAGTTCGGCGACATATCTAAATCAATTGATCAACTGATAAATAATCAAATTTGGCTTTCAGGTTGATCCAATTGCATTATAAGACATTATTAAGTGTCCAGTTCAATGTAGCTCTATATCCAGAAATCATCATTAATATATATTGATATAATATTAATATGTATTCATAAAATCAGCATATAATATTAATTATATAATAATATATACACTATTTTATAATAAATATATAATATGAAAAAAATTACATCTCATGCCATACTTATTTTGCATAATTGTGTTGAATTCGGGCATTAATATCTCTACATGACCCGACTTGACCTAGAAACTTTTCTATATTTCGATCGGGCTGACCCGACACGACGCGATTGAAAAGTTCTATTGTTACAATTCGCACCGGCACGCTGAGCTGCTCGGTTTACTAGCCAGTCAACTTGCTGTGATATTCGAGCTAAATTTCAGTCCTATTTTGACGATTTTTATTTTAAAAAAATTGTAAATTTTATTGCATCATATTTATTCGGGAATTTTAATTTTGGGAACTCGTCTTTTAAATGATTTATCATATCACGGAAATCGATTCGCTGAACCGCATCGAATCGGCATCACGTGACGGTGTGTCCGACTATTTCACTAAATGACGTAAATATCCTTCGTTTTTTCTCAACGACTGCGAGGGTGTTTATGTATTTACACAATGGAAACCGCGTGAGGGCGGGTGAGGCCCCGCGCCGAACCGACACCTGCACATGGCTTTTTCGGCGTAGCAACGTGGCGGGTCCCACGGTATCCTATGATAGAAACGAAAATTCTCGACTATTTATTTATGAACAAATTTCATGAGTCTCATTTTTTAAAAAATTATTTAATTTCAGTGCGTAGCCATGAGCTTGCTTTTAAGATTTTATTTTAGCTTGTTTTTTATTTTTTCGTATGGCGTTCACGTGCTCGTTTGGTATGGCAACGTGGCGGGCCCCATGGAATCCTAAGTTTGCAAAATATGGTAAGAGTAAGGGCTGTTGCCTGTTGATGCAAATTTAGCTGTGTTGTAAAGGTTTAAATTCATATTTAGCTTTTTTTTTTAGTTTTTTTTATCCAGTTTTAATAAGTCTAAATAATAATATATATCAGAAAGTTTAAATGTTTATAAAAATAATTTTAATTTATATATTTGTCTATGTAGTTAATATTTATTTCATATTTATAAAATCCCTACAATTTTTTTGCCAATTAAGCTCCAACCCTTGAAATTATTTATATTTATAAATCCGAACCATTCTTTACAATAATAATAATTATTATTATTATTGTTATGATGCAATTGCAGAGTGCCGTGCAAGAAGACAGGTGGCATCCGGTTCACCATCAACGGCTTCCGTTACTTCAACCTGGTTCTGATCTCCAACGTCGCCGGCGCCGGCGATATCGTGAAGGTTAGCGTGAAGGGATCCCGCACGGACTGGATGACAATGTCGCGCAACTGGGGCCAGAACTGGCAATCTAATGCCGTCTTCGTTGGCCAGTCTCTCTCCTTCCGCGTCACCGGCAGCGATCACCGGACCTCCACCTCCTGGAACGTCGTTCCGGCGAACTGGCAGTTTGGTCAGACCTTCTCCGGCAAGAATTTTCGCGTTTGAGTATCCCGGCCCGACTGGTATATGGTTGGCCTTACCTGAAGTGTTCGATAGATTGTGAGGCCGATTTTTAGGCCGCGTTAGAGTGGTGATGAGTGCGCTCTGTTGTTTGTGAGTGTGAGTGAGCTAAACAGTTTCTGAGTTGCTGAAGTGGCTGCAAAAGAATGTAGCCCGCAGCCACTTTCATTGTTTTCTAATTATCACTTTATGTTTTGTTATAAATTAGAATTATCTTAAAAGTGGCTCATTCAATTATTGCATTTAACGATATATATTTTATAAATTATAAAAATTGATATAATTATATTTTGTTAGATGCTTCTGAAATTAACTAGTCGGACAACAGTTGAAACAAAATCATTTAAAACTTTAAATGTATTGTATCGATCTCACAATCATTTAAAAGATTTTAAATTTATTTTGATTAATTTTTTATAAGAATTTTTAGACTTAATTCGTCTTCAAAATCATCAGAGGAATGAGTTCCTCAAACAAACAACCACTGTATTTTAAAAAATTATTCTTCTTTTATCTTAAGTATTATCAAAAATCATTATTCTTTGAGGAAGAGTTTTTTTAATATTTTTTAACAAAAGATGCTCCCTTTTTATAATGCTGTGGTCCGACTGGCAATTAAAATTGTGGGCCATTCTTACACCCACTTCCTGATTTTGAAGCTTCGTCGCAACGCTTTAAATGGGCTGAGAGCCCTTCTACCAAACAGACAGATAGTAAAGAAGGACCACTTGACCACTGAGTCATCATTCTACTATTAACAACTATAAATGACAATCATAAGCAAAAGCCCTGTCTATCTGCTCCATTATGAAAAAAAGACATAATTTCATCTATAAATAAATTTATTTATTTTTTACATCAACAACTATTATTCCTCAAAAATTATTTACCAATATTTCAATGCCAATAAATAACGAAATTCCGCATCAAGGCTTAATTTCCACCATTTTTTTATTTGAAAAATTCTTCGCAATTGGCTATATATCCATCCGATCACCATCTGATCAAGCATTTATCATCTGCAGAATCATTTTATAATCATATCTTCTTCCTGCATGATCACAGCAATCAGCTTCTAGAAATTCTGCCTTATTTGCTATTTTCCATTCACCACTTATTAGCTCTCTAATAATAATAATAATAATAATAATAATGAATAATAATAATGGCTGCAGGTGAAGAGAAGGTGCTAAACAAGTCCAAAGGTATCCTATACATCTACAGTTCATTCATTTTTAAGAGTTAAATACAGATGGAATAAATTAAAATTAAGAGTCAAAACTTTTTTTTTTTTTTTTTGTTAAGGGTTGACTCACATTTTGGCGTCAGGAGAGTGCCGCAGGATGAAATGCTCAATGGCGAGCATTAAGCACTATGCCTCCAACATTGAATGCGGCCTAAATCACAAATTATAATTTGTTTTAATTTGCCAAATATTTTATTTTATTTTATTTTGCATTAATATTATTATATAAATCATCATCATCATTAAATAACATCTAAATCTTTATTGTTATAGCAAAATAGCACCATCGATTCTTTTTTTGAAATAAAATGAACCTTTTTATGCATAAGGAAAAGATTTTAATTTTTTTTTGTAAATAACAAATTTTAGGTGTTAGATGTGTAAATGCATAATAATTGACAAAAATCTAACATTGTTGAAGAAGATGATAATAAACCACATGCTTGAGCAACTTGCCTTGTTCAGTAGTTGAAGTAGTTTTCCTGCTGAGGTCGGCAAGCATGCTGAAGAAATGCCTGGGATTAAAAGAGTTGCTCATATAAGTTTTAATTCATCATACAATAATATGTCTTGATAAGATGGCTTACCATACATTCATAATACTGGCATTATAGATGTTGATCCAGAATGCTAGCCTTTGTTTATAAGACAAGAAATGCAATTCCACCACAGTAAGCTTCTGTATTAAGAACCTGAAAAGAGGAAGAAAAAAAAATGTTCTTTCTGTTTTAAATTCATAAAAAATTTGGCTCAAGTACTTGTGATATTTTTCTTAATCAAAGCGCTGTTATAATGTGTAGTATTTACCTTAGTTTTCAATGGCTGGAAGACACAAGACAATGCGATTGAGATCTAATGTTCTTCTTGTGAGTTGTATGAAGTTCTTGTATGGTCCTATATCACCATCTGCATCTGGTAATATGCTGTATGGATCTTGTAATTGTGTTCTCTGTAAGGTGATAGGAGTTCTGCTACTAGTTGTTAAATGTTTGGGCATGAAGCTTTTAGATCTTATGCATGAGATATTGAGCTTTGGAGCTGGGAAAGCTTCAGATTCATGATGAGTTTGTGGAACAATCAGTTTTTTAAAAATGCTGATCAGTAGTTTGATTATTTGCTCTGATAGCTTGTTAGGTGCTCCTCTGCAGGTTTCTTTGATTCTCAATTCATGGATTGTGGTTGTGGGAAGTTTTCTGTGTTTTCTGCTTCATTATCTGTAGAAACTGGGGAAGAAGAGGGTGGTCAGTCTTTCAGAGTTCAGTAATTCTTAATCATATATTGCAATTTTAAAAAAATTAGATAAAATCAAGTGAAGGTATATTGGAAAGTAGGAATCTCTCACACCTCCTCATCTTTAAGCTCCTTAATCTCTAACTCTTTATGAACTCTTTGGTTGATCAAAAGAGGAAGTTGGCACGAAACAGTTGGTGATGTTGAAGAACGATTACTATGAAATAAATTCTTCAGTAAAAGAAAGCAATGTTAGACATATTTCACTTCTGATTTATGGAATTCCCTAAACATGATTCTATATTTAACACTTAATTCTTGCCAGAACACCAATTCTATTGTTCTAATATCTCTTGTTAGGGAAGGTAGAATATTTAGTATCTTAGTTGAATCCAACCAACTACTGAATGAATAATCTTTAACTCAAAAGTATAAAACTAATGTATTGTATGGGGTCACTACAAGTATATTATGAGTTTATCTTTTCTTTTTCTACTTATAATATGAGATTACTCTCCACTCTCTTGTGAATCTCAACAGATTATTTGTTTAATGCAATTCTAACTCGCATACAAACAGGTCTCATTACAATAAAGTCCCACCTTCGGACTTGGGTGATCCAAAAAAATGGGAAAAAAAAAAGCTCAATGAGTCTCAAATTTCAAATTGAGTTGCATACTAACCAGATATCTTTTATGATGCAAGCTCTTTGCTTCTGCAACCAACTAGAGAAGGGTTCCTTTCACTGAATGGAATTTGATTAATTATTTCTATATTTGGTGACTGTTCAATGAATCCATAGCTTCCGAATTCTCTACTATAGCGTCTTTTCAGCTTTAGTTCCCACTGCAGTTGATATTCTTTCTTGTATTTTCTTTCTTGATGGAGAGTTAGCTTCGTTTCAACCACTTTCCTCTCTAAATTAATAATTTCTTCTTCCACCCTCGCTATTTCTCCTACAAGGATTTGTACCTGCGTAAACGAATCTGTTATTTTCTGGCAGTTGTTTTTGGAAGTGACAACTAGGCTATATCGCTTTTAAATCTTATGCATGCTCTTGATTACGATCAATTATGGTTTCTTAATAATGGGACATACATCTCTAGAAATATAGATTTGTTATCAGCAATTCACAGTAGGTTTCAGTACTATGATATGAGATGTAATGAATTGTGTCAACTTGAATAGTTCTTTTATGAAAAGTAAGCCAAAAGACCACACACACAAAAAAAAACAAAAAAAGTAGTATGCCAGTAATGATGAGAACGCTTAATCTACTTTATAATCAAGTTTTTATGTAATTTATAGCTTAATCCAAATATCAAAGTTTTGGGCAGAGCGACTTTTACATCCTAGAAGAAAGAATCTGAAAACAACTGTTTCTGAAACAAGAGAATACCTGAGAAGAAACAGAAGAAGAAGAAGAAGAAAGACGTGAATGACACACAAATGACCCGTGAAGCACACGATGAAGAACTGTATTCAGCTTCTGTTCATTTTCAAGAATTTCTTGCAGCTGAGCCACCTTTCGAAAAACAAATGAAATTTTCTCAAACTTGCTTGTAATGATCTGAACAAAAGTAATTATTCGTTCTTTAATGTCAGAGATTTTTTTTTCTCTCACCTCGGCTTCGAGCTGCAGTCTCTTCTGATTGTCTTCTTCCCTCTGCATCAGCAATTCCTCAATTTTCATTTAGACTGAAAGAGGGATCAGAATTTTAGAACTGCTGCCTATAATGAAGAGACATGGGTTCTTCATTCAGGAGTTCTGAAGGCGTTGAAGAAAGGAAACAGCAGCGGTGGTGCGTTGAGGAGGAACTACAAGTTGAGATTTTTTTTTATTTTTTTTACCGTGCACGCATTCAAGTTTGTAGGCAGGTTTTCTTTAGCCTGCAATCCGTGACTGATTTAATAACAGAAGCTGCTAGTTCTTGACATGGAGCTGGGATTATTCGAATTTTGGGAGATTTATATATATCACATATAATTCTTATATACTTATATATTTAATATCTAAAATTTAATTTTATCACATATATAACACTTCAATCTTTAATATCATATAAAAAAATAATCATCACTTTTTTAAAAATAAAATATATTCTTAGAGATTTTTAGAAGCCTAACGTCAGCCTTACATTATTGTCACCAGTAATATATTATGCTTACCGTCTCTGGCTAGCACATAGGTTCATGTTGATAAATGCTTAGTTAGAAGAAGTTTTGTTTTTTGGTTGTCTATTGTTTTTATTTAAGTTTACCATTTCCAGGTAAATATAATAGTTAACATATTTATAAATATATTTAAATTAGCTCCACTTAAACTTGCCCTCTCACATTGGCTCGGTACGAAACGAATCAAATGTAGGCGAGCTCATATAAACGCAAAATAAATCACTGAAGACTGAATGAAACCAAATGAGCCAAAAGCACTCAGTTTTAAATCAAACTTCAAAATTAATCATAATTATTATTTATAAAAAATATTAAAAATCTATATATATATATATATATTAGGGAAGCCATCTTCATGCGTATGATGTAATACAACTCGAGCAGGAAAATTAAGTTTAGGGTGGCCACCCAATAATATCAAATAATAAGTTAAAAAAGATATTAAGCCTTTGTTATTAGACATTATTTGCAGTATTCTGGGCTGCATCATTATGAAGTACTCGAAATAGAAGTTAAAAAGAACCTTAATAGTAAAACAAAATTTAAGAAAGTTTGGGGGTGAAAATTTGTTATTTTTTGCGTCCAAGCCTTGGAAACGTCGTATGGAATAATAGCCAAGGAACTCAAAATCATCTAATTTGATTTCACTGTGGCCGAGTTGATGATGTCCACGAATTCAGGCTGTGCATAGGACATGAAAGTTAATAAAAAAATTTAGAAATAATAAAATAAAAAATCAGATATGAAGTATTTTCTTGAAATTGCATGGAAAAGCATAACGTATTTTTTAAATAATAAAAAAAAAAGCTATGAGCAATAAATCCAAAAAAAAATTGTTTTTGGGAAATCTCATTTCAAAATACAATATGTATTAAATTCAGAATTTATCTAATCTCACCGTTTCCAGGATTTAAACTATTTAAGGATTTGATTTTCTCTAACAATTTCAAATAATGAAATAAATATTTAGATAAATAAATAGAATTTAACCAGATTTGATAATTGTCGCACCAATATATACATTATTTTCATACTATTTTAAAATATTTTTATTTTTATATTTTCTAAAAATAATATTGTTTCTAAAAACAAGTGTGTTTTTAAAAATAATAATCATCATCAAATATATTTTCCTTTAAAACAAAATAAAATAAAAATATAAAAAAAAAAAACAAAAGTAATCCCAAACAGCCCATAAACAAATAAACCTTTATTTAGAGATCTAAAGATTTGATAGGTGATGACCTACTGCAGGTAATAATAATCAAATTTTATGAATCTTCTAAATATAATAATGCAGATCAGAAGGCAAACCTTCAAAGAAGCGCCGCCAACAAGGAATCCATCAACATCTGTGCTGCCAACTCCTTGGAGTTAGCCCCATTTACAGAACCTGCAAGAAGAGATGGTTAAGCTAAGGCGATTATTTCAAAGATTATAACTCAACTATTCATTGATAACAGGATATGTGCAAGCTCGATCAACTCAATTGACAAAATAGTACTATAGTCCGGCATAGAAAGATACCTAAAATGCCACCAAAGGATTATAAAGAGAGAAAATAAGGTACCTCCATAAATGATCCTAGTAGATGCAGAAACTTCAGCGCTCACATTTTCGAGCCACTTCCGGAGTTCAAAGTGAACCTAATGAATAAAAATAACGGCCGATGAAAATACATATAAGTTCGAGAAATAATTCAGAATATTACAAATAATGCAATCATCACTATGCCTATGCCAAAAAAATATAATAAGGTGACGAAAACAGATAACCGAAGTAGGAATTCAGCAGAGAATTTACTACCTCTTGGGCCTGAGCTGGAGTGGCAACCTTGCCGGTTCCAATTGCCCAAACTGGTTCATAGGCGAGAACTACGTTTTCCCAACCAGAAATCCTTTCTGCAATAAAGAATGCAATCAACAGAACAGCACAGAGAAAGCTGCAGTGAACCTAAAATTGCCTGAGAGACATTGTGATTGAATGACAACTAAAAAGTATCACCATTCCTTTGTTGGAATGGCAAAAGAACCAATGAAAAGCAAATACACTAATAATGCAGTTGGCCATTTGAAGCAAATCATCTATCATGGTTAACTAGCGGTTATATCGCCTGCAACTAAGTCACATGCCAAAATTTAGAATAAGAGCATTTTTGAAATCATGCCTTTATATATTAATAATAAAGAAAGATTTATACGCAATTCTTTTGCATTTATATATCTATGCGTGAAAAAAGTATATTTCATTTTTAAAAAAATGATGTTATTTATGTACATATTAAAGTTTAGGTATTTTATATATAAATAAAAAAGAATTATGGGGCATGTAAGTAAATCCCCCAAAATTTAAATAAAGTTTGCTAATGCAAACAAAATTACCTATTGAACTCCCAATTGAAATATTAAAAGAATTACTTGTACAAAGTAAATATCAATATATATACACACACACCCCTTTATTCCATGCACAATCCTAAAATTTGAAGCATTATTTGAATTCATCTAGGACCATAAACTAGAGGGTAATGGCAATAAGGTCCAACGGTATTCTAAGGACATCCTGCTTGTCCACTGAACATATGCTATGCAAACACATAGGCATTTATACTTAGATGTGCTAGTAATAAGGCACAAAACTACTAATATTCTTACGCTGCATAAAAATGTCCCTTACATAAAGTAATAACTATAATTGGATTTTTTTTTTTTTTTTGAAACTCAGCATCTAGGTCCTTATCTTCTGATGCTTACTAATATGTCTGCCTACCACCCTATTTCTAATTTTCTATGAAGGGCTACAAGTATTTATTTATTATTATTATTGATAGGGCAGCAAATAAATTGAACATTCGATAAGCTACCGTGACTCAACTGAATTAGAGCTCGTTCATAATCATTTGATTTGCCAATCAAACCAGCTTGAACAGTTTCATAAATACTTGATTACTAAATGAACAAGTTTGAAAAACTTGAACAACTTGTTCATTTATGTTTATAAATAATATTATTTAAAGATAACTAAAAAAGCTCAATTAATTCGATTAAGTTTGCTCGTGAACAATATTGTTCAATTTTTTAAATTTTTTAAGCTTTTAATAAGCTTTAATTGATACAACTTGTGTATATTTCTAAACAAGCTACTGTGAACAAACTCGAAAGGCTTAAAGCTCATTTATTTCATTAAACGAGCTTCTTGTTAATAGGCTCGATAATCCTAATCATAACTGAGCTCATTAACAAACTCAAGCTAAGCTCAAACAAAATTTTTTTAAACCAACTCAAACTCAAACACAATTTTTAAAGTTCAAATTGCCAAGCTCGAGTTTGATAATAGTAAGTGAGTTTGAGCTTAAACAACCACATACTTGGCTCGGCTCAATTCATTTGCAGCCCAAATTATTGACTATCATTCAATCTATTAGGCAATGAAAAAGCTATAATTTAAATTAAGATGGGGTAAAAAGTTACTCTAAATTTAGTAAAGGCAAAGCCTCCATAATATATGTAATCATAAAAAGGCTTAAAAGTGAAACTTCTATAGTACTCATAATTATAAGTGATTTTGTCACAACCCTATGAGGGGTGAAGGTCCACTAAAGCTACCAATCAATTAGTTATGCTTACTTTTTTGCAAACTGGATCACAATGAAATTAAACCATAAATGTAGGGACATAGATACAAATTATTCTATTAATATGAAATATCTATTTAAGTCCTAACCATACATCAATGGTCCATTAGAATTCATAAGAATAATAGATGGGAGTGAAAATGAAATATGTTTAATAAGATATAACAATAAGTATATCCAAAAAATGGTAATAAGATGAGTAAATCTAGCAAGCAGTTCTGATAATCGTTTTCATTGGGCTTCATCTACATTAACATTCATCTGCATGTCGCAATGAGTGATACAAAGGCATGATGCAAGAGCTACATCAAATGGGAGGTTATTGTGGGCACCAACCCATAATTAAGTTCTTTCACGACTACACCCAATCAAGAGTACTTGGGAATATGTTGGGATTAAACAGATTTGATGCTCCAAAACATGCCTGTCACAATGTTGAGATTGGGAATTGACAAAGAAATTATGATCATATTAAAGTATTTTTGAAAAAAAATCATGTAAAAAATTGATTTAAACCAGTTCTTGCCAACGAGACTTAAAATTCAGGATATAGATTAATAAATACATCAAGAAACAATGACTGCAGAAAAGGCACAAGTAAATATGCATGCACCTGCAATAGCCTTTGTTTGCGCAGCAACAACATCCACAGTTGAACCTGCTTCTCGTTGCTCAAGGGTCTCACCAACACAAGCAATCACTTTCAAACCTCGAGAAAGTGCATATGCAACTTTATCTCCCACAAACTACATTAAATAAAAGTTTAAAAAAAAAATAGTATCTCTCAAGATAAAAGAAAAAACAGTTACATAGATACAACAGCATAATAACATTGAATATCTGGCATGTATTAAAAAATGATGTAAAGGAACTAACCTCATTAGATTCACCAAGTAAAGACCTCCTTTCAGAATGGCCAATGATTACCCAGGGAATGCCTATATTCAACAGTATGTCCGCACTGCATCAGATAAGTTTAAAACAAATTTAAAAAGCTATAATCAGCTGTCTTAGGGTCTGTTTGGGATCACTTTTGTTTTTATGTTTTGTTTCAAAGTAAAATATGTTTGCTAGTTATCATTATTTTAAAAACACTGAAAACATCTAAAACTGTTTTGAGTAAACAATATTATTTATTTTTTAAAACAAAAAAATAAAAACACATCAAACAAACATATTTTTAAAAATAGCATATAAACAAAAACAAAAAACACAAAACAAAAGTGATCCCAAACAGCCCCTTAGCTTTAAAGCATGCTGACTGCAAGAGGTTAATTAATTAAGAAACAGATTAAGCAGTAAGCATCGTTTTGTTATTGTCATAGTGATCCCAAAATATAAGTGTAACAATTAGCATCACAAGCATAACAATAATAAATAATTCTCAGATAGATCATGGCATATGTAGAAAGATTTTCGTTGTCTCCTGCTCTTTATTGAACTGACTGATCCAAAAAGAACTCAATGCTAAGTCCTACTTGGCTTTTTGACATATCCCAAACAGTGTAATTAGTGATCAAGTAGTAAAAGTTTGGAAATTATTGGATCAAGTGTTGTCAGTAAAGAATAGAAAGACTTCAGTACAATTATGAATTGAACCAAAGGGTCAAGCCTGAATATTCTCTTTATGGTTCAAAACTAAAATAAAGACTCCATCCTCAAGCTTCTTTTCACATCACAAAAAATGAAAAACCATTTCAATAAAACTAAACAATATGGGTGCCACCATTAGACCAATAACAAAATCTGATTCAATTCAACATGAACATTTATTATTCAGGTCAACTCATGTAAAACTTGGGTTAACATAAGTGACAAAAAAATCAGGTTAGGTTCAGTTCATGTTGGGTCAGACTTGAATTGTCCCACAAAAAATGAACTTACCTAATTTATTCTTCCTTTTCTCATTACAAACTCAAATTAAATTATTATTTATTTCAAATTGTCACTTCAATCATAATCATGTTTATCAATTGACACTATTCAACATGACTTAGCATTATCATGTCACATCAGGCCGCTTTCATGCTGATTATATTTAGGTCAAACCCAAACAAAATTGACACCTGTTTGAGATAATCTCAATCACACACACAAATTGAGAACCACAAATCAATTTAGCTGAAGAACATGGATAAAATCAACAAATGCAAACTCCACCCCTTACGACAGAACAAGAAAAGTTATCAACAAAACTTGCAAATCACTCAAAAATCTACATCTAACAGCCAACAACAAGAAGCCTTAATCCCACTAGGTGGGGTCGGCTACATGAATCCTTCGCTCCATCATGTGTCTACATGTATTAAATTCTCATTTAATTCAAGTATACTAAGATCATTTTTTATACATCTTAACCAAGTCTTTTAGGTCTACCTCTACCTTTCTTAACATAAGGCAAATCTAATGCATCTACTCTCCTAATGGGTCCCGACGCTTATGGCCAAACCATCTAAGGCTCGCCTCTAATCTTATCTACCATTGGAGCTACTCCAACTTTTTCCCAACATACTCATTTTGCATTCTATCTCTAAAGGTAAAGCCACTCATCCACCGAGCATCCTCATCTCTAACACTTAACTTAGTCTTATGTTTCTCTTTTATTGGCCAACATTCACCATAGTCATTGCAAGTCTTACCACCATCTTATAAAATTTTCCTTTAAGTTTAACTTTTCTATCACATAATAGGCCAGATGCATTCCTCCACTTCAACCATCCAACTTGAATTCTACTAATAACATCTCCATCTATTTCACCATCATTTTAAACAATAGAGCCTAAATATCTGAATCGCTCACTCTTATTAATGACTTGATCACCTAAAGTCACAACACTTAACTTAGTCTTATCTAACAGCCATAAACAAATTAATAGAATATACAACTTGTATCCTGTTTATAACCTAAAATGATGCAAAATAAATAACTTCCCAGATCCCTAAATATCTAGCATAATGCTATAAGTTTCAATTCGACACTCTTAAAATCCAGCAAGAACAATCAGTTTCAAACCTTAATCTCAGATAAAACATTAAATTTCGACTTACAAACCCTTGTTCCAACAACTCTCGGTATATGCTACAGTGCATTGATGCAGAAATGAAAGAAAATATATAGCAAAACTGAAAATTCCAGCGATGCGAGTTACGGGAACAGGACAGAAAACAAGCAGTCGATCCCAACAACAGTGAATTACAGGATGTTGCAACTGATAAAAAAGTAAAAACATGGAACTAGAACACTTGAATTAGGTAATCCAAGAACTAAATTGAAACAACTTGCAAGAGTCATTTGAGCCTAATGAGATAATCAAAATACTAAAGAGCACATCTCATTCCCAAAATAATCAACACCATAACTTGCCATAACAAAGTACCTAGAAAACATAAACTAAGACATGGAAACAACTAAAACAAAATCAATGCATCTGATTCACATAACAAATGCAAAAAAAATTAATAGAATATACAAACTTGTATCCTGTTTATAACCTAAAATGATGCAAAATAAATAACTTCCCAGATCCCCTAAATATCTAGCATAATGCTATAAGTTTCAATTCGACACTCTTAAAATCCAGTAAGAACAATCAATTTCAAACCTTAATCTCAGATAAAACATTAAATTTCGACTTACAAACCCTTGTTCCAACAATTCTCGGTATATGCTACAGTGCATTGATGCAGAAATGAAAGAAAATATATAGCAAAACTGAAAATTTCTGCAATGCGTACGGGAACAGGACAGAAAACAAGCAGTCGATCCCAACAACAGTGAATTACAGGATGTTACAACTGACAAAAAAGTAAAAACATGGAACTAGAACACTTGAATTAGGTAATCCAAGAACTAAATTGAAACAACTTGCAAGGTCATTTGAGCCTAATGAGATAATCAAAATACTAAAGAGCACATCTCATTCTCAAAAGAATCAACACCATAACTTGCCATAACAAAGTAACTAGAAAACATAAACTAAGACATGGAAACAACTAAAACAAAATCAATGCATCTGATTCACATAACAAATGAGTACATTTAAGATTTGCATTGGAATTTGACCACAGGTAAGATGACTAGAGATTGTGAAGAATAACTTCCATAAATAGAGCTAACACTACTTGCAAAACTCAAAAGAACAAGAATTCACAGGCCCACCTCCAATTATAGTTGTCATAAGGCTAACAGCAATGACATGAATTTTAAATTAAACATATAATTCAAAGTTTATATCTGACTTGAATTTGAAATTGTAAAATACACAATAGACAAACCAGGTTAGCATCCCAGCAAAGGTGAATTTGAATATTGAGCAATCCCAACAATGTCATAGAACTACTAAAACAAAAACCCTTAAGGGAGTAATGCTGCAGGTTACTAAATTGTAGTCAGTAGTTAAGAGAAAACATAGTCATATTTTCTTGAGATCCACCAAAGAAAAAACTTAAAAATTTGTAGTCTCATATGGATGGAGAAGTTAGATCCAGTTGTTCCATCTCTTTAACCAATACCAACTAACCCTCCTCCCACCCCCACAAACACAAAAGGAGGAAAACAGGGCATGTTGATGAGCATGCAAAACTTATGAGTGGAAACTTTTAAAATATGTATGGAAGTGTTGGTGCATCTGAGTAACATCAATGATTTTGTTGTTATATGTAAAAACATAAACATGGAAGTTAATAACTCAAGTAGTTACAAATTGAGCAAAGAAAAATAAAATTAAAAAAAATCTAGAGATGGCCATCTCAAAACAACATGAACCAATGAAAGTCATGATTGTGACTAGATAAAGAAAAATGTATATACCAATGCAAAGATTTAAGATACCAATCTCACCTGATCTCACCAGTGAACGCACCTCCTTTTTCACCCAACAATTTTGAGCAGCAACATAAAAAATCAGGGCGCAACAAACTTTGCACAACAGGGAGAAACACAAAAGGAGGACTTACAACCACATCTGGAAGACAAGATAAAAGAAATGCATCTTTAATGTCTAATAAATCTAACAAAAATACAAAGCATGATAAAAAAGAACCAAGTCAAAATGGTTAAATCTTGGATTATGCATGATGATAATTACCTGAAATCATATATACAAAGGCTAAATCTATCTAAAATAAAATGAATAAAAAACTTTAAAAAATATACAGAAAGACATAGTTTAGGTTAGAATTAAAAAACCTTTGAGATTTGAGAAGTATTGGAGATATTGGAATAGCATAGTTACCAGCTCACTTTAAATACATTCAAAAGACTACGAAGATGCAAAACAATTGAAAAAGTCATTCAGTATGGTATTTAGGAAGAAAAGAAATGTTTATGATTGCGTAAAATACAAGCGAATCAAACTTATCAGTTATACATTGAAGTTATAAGATATGATGGAATAAAGGTTCAGGAAATTACATTAGTACCAAGATATCAACTTGATTTTCAATAGAAAAATTCACCATGGAGACAATTTTATGCGACGTAAAGATGGAAATATACAAAGCGATAAATGATATTCATTTGCTTTGTTGAACATGAAAAGCTATATATATGATAGAATATTACAAGAATTTAAGGGAATTAAGATGATCTATATAACAGAAGTATGTCAAAGTTATTAAAGCCACCATATACCCTTAACTTTATAAGTAATGCAAATGTAATATCCACTTAGAATTACCTTCTTTGTATTTTATAAACTGAATCAAGTAATTTATTTTTCATTTTAAGAAAAAACATAAATAAAAAATGTGTGCATGTGCATGCACGAGCTCCAGCCTATGAACGCACGCACATATAAAACTGTTATCATACATAAAAAATGTCATTCTATTTAGAACAATTAATGGCGATTAAAATTTGTTCACTTTTTTTTAAAACCAGGATCAGGTTCGGTCATTATTTAAATTATCATACACTATAAATGTCATTCAAAATGCATCAACCAACCATCATTTATCATAAATAACATAACATTGCATCAATGAAAATATTAAACAAAATAACTGCTTAGAGTTAAAATGGGAGGAAAATAAAGAAGTATTTTGAGAGTACAATAAAAGAAAAGAATATCGTAATTAGATTGACTATGTTTTTCGATTAATGCAGTTGGCAATAAATAAGTCACTTGCAATTAAGCTAAGTATTTTGAACATCAACCAACCATCATTTATCATAAATAACATAACATTGCATCAATGAAAATATTAAACAAAATAACTGTTTAGAGTTAAAAATGAGAGGAAAATAAAGAAGTATTTTGAGAGTACAATAAAAGAAAAGAATATCGTAATTAGATTGACTATGTTTTTTGATTAAAGCAGTTGGCAATAAATAAGTCACTTGCAATTAAGCTAAGTATTTTGAAATAAGAATGTAAGAAAGAAATATGTTGAATATAGGAAAAGGGTTAAGGAATGAATTAAAAGGAACATTGGAAGTAATAAAGATTATAAATAGGAATGGCAATAATAAGCTTCAAATGATTACTACATGTAAAATAAAGAATATAAGTTGCGCCAATAAGGCCCATTTGGTTGGGCTTCTAATTTTCAAAATTTTGTTTTAAAACTATTTTTTAAAAGCCATGTCAAAAGCTATAATAAAGTTTTGGTTCAAGAAGAGATAGGAATAGAGTTACCTAAAAAATGCCTTTAAATAAATAGTATAATCAAACAAAATTAAAAAACTGTAACCATGTTTTAAAAATGTGAAGCACTTAAAAAACTCTTCCAAATGAAGCCTAAGACATGTAAAATGTGAATGAATGTGAGAAAAATAAGTAGAGCACAAGATATGAATGTTATTAATTATATTTTTTCCAATTAAATGTTACATGTGATGTTATTGATAGTTCACACAAGTTGATATGACAATAATGAACATGATAATTATGATTTTACTTTCAATTGGTAAGAATGCTAATCTCATCTCTTCTTGTTTATTTACATTTTATTAGATTATGTAACGTCGACCGCCCAATGACCCAATTAGGAGAGTAGATGTATTAGATTCAATCTATGTTAAAAAAAAAAGGACAGAGGTAGATCTAAAAAGACTTGGTAATGTTGTATAAAAAATGACATTATTTTATTAGAATTAAATGAGAATATGACATTTAATAAAACACAATGGAGCAAAATGATTCAAGTAGCTAGCCCCACGTAGTGGGATAAAGGCTTGTTATTGTTGTTGTAAATTATGTAATGTTTAAAATTAAAAATAATAATAATAGCAAAAACACAACTAGTCAAAGTACCTGTGTTTACAGGTCAAACTCACCTGGTTTCTATCCATTTCATGATAACTAACACAAGTTGTAAAAATTATTTTCAACAATAACACCAACTCATACATTTCTCATTTGGGCTTAAAAATGATAACAATATAGAACTGTGCAACAAAACTTGCATAACAAGAGTTAACATCACAGAAAACACTCAAAAGAATGAACAAACATAAAGAAAAGGGGCGCATAAAAGTAGCACATCCAAAAATATACAAATATGATTTCCTCAAACTCAAGTTATGACTGAAGAAGGATGCAAAAAGGTGACGCCCATCAATTGAGGCAAGGCTATAGATGATGATGAACAGCCTCAACACAGTACGTTTTGTTGGACATATAACTAATCGACTGGTTCCTAAGCTAAGCTTAAAAATGAACCTAACGAGTACAAGTATCTTTTACAATGGCTCAATAAGTATTGCATTTCATAATAAAATAGCCAATTTTCATCAAAGAATAGGATTCCAAATCAAAATTATTTGAAGCAATCATCCAAGATGCGTATGGTAAACAGATAGGAGCCATGCAATTTATTATTTAAAAAATATATATAAGAAAGCACTCCAAGCTTAACATTCACACGGAAATGGTGGACGAAATCTATGAAATGAATCCTATAAATGCAGTCTAGTAAGCTTCAAGCAAGGAAATGAAAAAATCATCTTCCAATATTTAACAATGAAATTATTCTAACATAATATTGAGCTTAGAACGTTTCATACGAGCATCAGCGGTAAAAGTAAGTATAGGGCGTACCGACAACATCCTGTGAGGGAACCTTTCCATCATTCAGAGTTGCGACAATTTTCTTAACCTCCTCCGTCGTTCCATTCTGCAAAACCCTCGAGAATAATCAAATCCTGATTAAGATCTTCCTCTGTAATATTTATATGCAAATAACCCCATAGTACAAGGCGTAGCATAAGACATAAGAATAATACCGTCGATAACTTGATCTAATGCACGAACAAAAATTAAAAGCCAATATAATCACCGATTAAAGTTCATAAACAACGGATTCCCCAAAAAAACCAACAAATAAAGTTCAAATTTCAGATCTAGTGGCGTGGATATACAGATCGGGAAAGATGATTCAGCAATCGCATGCAAACAAAAAGTGAAAATAAACTACCGGTTAAAGTTCATAAACAACGGATTCCGACGAATAAAAGGATACAGAGATCTTAATGCAAGAGAATAATTAAAAAAAGTGATGAGATAGACGATCTAAGTAAAAAAATAGATGCTAAAATGGAGATCAAATGTTTGATCCGAGTAAGGAGAAGAACACGTACGCATTTCCAGTTGCCGCCGACGAAGAATTTCCTGGCCATTGCTTATGAGTAGAGGATGAGACGGCCAAACAGACGACCCTAGGTTTCCTTCGTTGCCTGAGAATTGAGATCAAGAAGATGGGGATGATGTGTGATATCGCGTAGATGGCCCTCTCCTCGGCGCGCTGTATTTTACTGTTATACCCTCAAAACTCTTTTTATTTTTATCATTTATTTATTTATTTTCTTTTGTGCGAGATGACAGCGAGGATTTATAATTCATTGATTTAATCCTGTTTAAAAAAAATATATTAAACATATTTATGGTAAATTTTTATTTTTCTAAAAATAAATAATTCTAGTTCCATTAACTGTTGTAAATATGGCAACTATTGGCAAGCGAAAAATAGGAAAAAAAAATATATATATTCATTTATATGCCAACTATATTGATTTCCATTGACCGTGTATAATTATTAATATGCCAACTATAAATATGAGACAGCGATCTATAAATTTATAAAATAATTTATATTCATAGAAAATGGAAATCAATTGACTAAAAAATTTTGCAAGCTGTATGGTCTACCATTGGAGGAGTTTCATCAATTCAATATCACTATTTTTTCAATAAATCATTCAATGTAACTTTTTAAAAAAATCAATAGAACACCTCCAGCAAATTATGCTAAATTCATTTTACTTCAAATCAAATATTAAAAAAATAATCCTATGAATTTATTTTATATTCAACTAAATCCCAATAAAATATTTTAATATATTATTTTATTTTAATTATATTTAAATATTTAGAAATTTCAATAACTAAATATCCCCATACATTTGAATTGAATTTTAACATAATCAAGGGTTCTTTCTTATGCTAATAATCTCTTTTATAGAGTGCCATTTAGCATAGGGATTTTAATTTAATTAGTTAGAAGTTGAATAAAATAATTTATAAAAAATTAAAACAATTGATTGCCCATAAATACACCAATTGAATCTCCCATTTAGCATAGCAAATTAAGTTACTAACTTTGGCTAATCATTATGAGCATTCAATGTATGGTCTATTTAGATGAATTTCTACATTAAATTATTGAAAATCAGCTTTAAAACCAAACTCTTATGGAAAACAAATTATGAGTAGTTATAATTTTTATTATTTGACATTTAATCGAATTTGATCTTAAATTTATACATATAATATATAATATTAGACATACAAGATAGCTTATAGTAGTTATCAAATTTGGACTCAAAATAGAAATTACTGTAGATATTAATATGAATATTTTTATTGTAATTACTTTTTTAAAAAAGTTCTATGAAAAAGTTTATTTTATTTTCAAAATTTTATTAATAATATTATTTTTGATATAATATTAAAAAAAGTGGATGATATTTATATAAATATTATATTTCACTTTAAAATTTTATTAATGATGTTATGTTTTGTATAATATTAAAGATGTGAATGTTATTTATATACATATTAAAGTTTATATATTAGATATCTAAATATATAAGAATTGTGTGCTATATATAAATACCTCAAAAAAATTAGTGCTCTATATTTTATAATATCATCTCAATTCATTTTCTATAATATTTACTTATAAAATATATTATTTTTTCTAAATTTATTTTATTTTTTTTTTATATTAGAAATTTTAATATCCCTCATAAAATTTTCTTATTTATATATTGAATGATAAGATTAATTTTTTTTTACTTTATAGTTAAAATTTTCAATATGTAATATTTATTTTAAAGTGAACTAATCATTCAGTTTTCTTGACGTTGACATTATCTAGTCTCACAGTCCAACGAGGGACAATTTGAACTACTAGAATTTTAATTTATTAAAAATATATTTAAAAACTAAAATTTCTGTCTAATATTCAAATGCCAATAGGATTTTCATCTAACTAAAATAATCAAACCTTGGACTGTACAGCCTATTCGATTTTTATTTAAAAATGGTTATTTTTTTTACAACCAAGCTGTTATCATTTGTATTATTTTATTTTAAATTTATTTTTTCTTGCAATAAAAAAATTATAATATTTTTAGAGTTGATAGCTGAGAATTAAAAAAAAAAAAACCCGATACGTGTCGGTTTCGCCGCTCCGGCGTTCGACACACCGGAGGGGTTAACTTGGTCCCTAAGTCATTCCTTCACCCGTTAATTACCCAAAAGCCATTCGATGCCTTCCTCTACTTCCTCTATTGTCCTTCTAAATATTTTAAAATATATATATATATATATATATATATATATATATATATATATATATATTATTATTTATGACCCATTATGGTTGAAATCTGTCCAATTTAATGACCAAAAAATTATGATTTGTCTGATTCTATGAATTTTTACTCATTAGTTTATATGAATTTAATAATGTGTAGTTCTAATGTAGTTTCATTTGGACAACATTTTAGTTCATGATCTTAAAAATATTATTTAAATTTATTTAAAAATAGCCCTTCAAGTAATTTTTAATTTTGAAATCAAATCTAATGATAATTGAACAGGTTCTTCGAAAGGTAAAAATTATGTATATAGTTGTCTTCTAATTTTTTATATTATATTTCATTTAATTAATATGTGTCATAAATTAACACGTAGAAATAGTTCTATTTATTTTATTTATCGTATATTTGTAATAAATTAAAAAATTAAATATAGAAAAATTTAACATACAATTTTTATGTATTTATATATTTAATATCTAAATTTTGATATTGAAAAATATTTAAAAATGTATATATTAAAAATATTTGATTTTAAAAAATATAATGATATTATTTTTATATAATATTAAAGATTGAAATATTATTTATATAAATATATATATATGAATTATGTGTTATATATAAATTTCTCATAAATATATTTATAAATTAAATTATCGAATTAATATTCAAACCATAAATAAATCGGACGGCTGAGAGGAACCAGGCACCGCTCCTTACCTGCCTCTCTCTCTCCAGCCCACGGATTTCTCACCGCAAACTGAACAAAATAAATTAAAAAAAAAAAATCAAGGATTATAACGTGGCGTTCCTCTACGTCCAAGATGCGTGATGAACGGCCATGATTAGATAACTTTAAAATACTAATCCTTTTCACGATTTAAAGTGGGGACCATTCACCCTCGCCCACAAAAGATAAATAAATAAATAAAGCAAGGGACCCACTTACCGTTCAGAGGATAGAGAGCATATCAAAACTCTCGGGGTATTTACGTCATTTGCAAAGTGGAATGGAGTCTATATTACAGTCTTCGGTTCCTCGGCTTCTTCCTGTTATCCATTATCTGGCCGTGGCTCTCTACCGACTTCGATTCTGGGCGATCGAATTCTCCGGCGATCAACCAGACGAGGACTTTTCTCTAATCGAAATTCGGTAAGGTATCGAAATAATGAATTGTTTTTTACTTTTTTTTTTTTGGAATTTTGTCTAATTTCTTTGATTCGAGTTCAGTTTCTGTAGAATTTGAATCGTTTAGTATGATATATTGGGTCAGGTTGATCGGAGAATTAAGGCTATCTCATGC
Source organism: Cymbidium sinense (assembly GCA_021442155.1). NCBI lineage: Eukaryota > Viridiplantae > Streptophyta > Magnoliopsida > Asparagales > Orchidaceae > Cymbidium > Cymbidium sinense. The sequence continues at coordinate 103,190,936 of CM038215.1, forward strand.
TTTTAAGGGAAGACCGCGACGCTCAGGCGAGAAACGCGCGGTCTCTGCTGGCTTTCTCGAAGAGCCGCCCGATAAAGCCAGTTTCATGGAGGTTGGATCAGAGGAGCCTCGGTGGCGTCCGGAATGGAGATGGGGATGGCGATTGCCGGTTCTGTGCTGCGGCCGGGGACTTTTTCGCGAGGCTTGCTTGTGGGGAGGGCGGCGAGTTCGTGGGACAGATGGGGGGTTTCAGCCACGAGAGTGAACACGACTTGGCTGTGATGGTTAGCGATTTCTTAGAGGATGGAAGTGGTAGCGCTGAATCGCGGTATAGTAGTGACAGTGACTCTGGGTTTCCCGATCCTAAACATCTGGCGGAGAGTGTTCGGGTGAGCTTTCTATCCGCAAATAGGATTTCCCTATTGTGTTTTGAATGATTTTCTGTGCTTGGCTAGTTGTTATCTGAAAGTTTGTTTAAGTTTACCTGTTTAGGTTCATTTGCATACTTGATTTTAGATAATATGTTTAAAGAATGATGAATTTAAACTCTACAAATTCCTATAAATTCCTCCAAAAAAAATGATTTCTACTTCATAAAGACTGAAAACGATATCATTTATGCATCTACAAGCAAGCAATTGTACCTAATTTTGTTTCTTCACATTATTCTGGCAGCAATGTTAGGCCCTGCCTTCCCGAACCATAGATTTTTCTGTTTTTTTACATGCAATTATGTAATACTCGAGAGCCTGGGTTTATATACTCGTCAAAATTAAACATTCTTTCCTCACCCATATGATTTTGTACAAGGCTGATCATATTGATTTCCCCCCAATGGTAATGATTTTTGATCATTGGGATTTAGTCAACTTTATTAGTTGTACGAGAGCCAAATCATCACTAAGTTTAACACTTTCAGTTGTTTTATTCTTATTAGCTCATGGAAGATGCAATGAGGCGAATTTCAGAAAATTCCGTGGCTTTGAAGAGTTATTTAACCTTTTTTTTTTCTTTTTTGACAATTATGAATCTTGTCAGTGATATATCACCATTTGCAGGCTATGTTGGTGAATGATTTCTGTCCAAATAAATTTTCTAAATACTTATGTGATGACTTCCTTCACGCCTCCTTCACTACAATCCACTTTATGAAATATCATATTATTAGTAGAATGAACTTTCGTTAACCACACTGAAATCTGTTTCCTTTAAGCATGACTATGAGTTTTTATTTTATTTATTTTTATTTGTTATAGGCGAAAGCATGGTTTTTTTAAGGTTTATTATTTGGACATTACTTTGTATGATTTGCCTTGAGTGTCAAAATGATCTTTTGGATTGATGCAACCTGCAGCTGGCAATGTTTCTTTAGTCTATCAACTACCAATTTCTTTGGCTGCCTGTTTCTTGAAATAAATTGCATATTTAATAATTTGCAAAATTTTAAAACTACATAAATGTTTGTTGCAGTACACGAGTTGTATATCGTTCTATTCTTTGTTCAATTTCTTGTAGTTCTCTGTTCCGTTTTTTTCTTTCATACTTTTGGCCCTTAGGTGAGACAATCTTCTTTCCAACTATACAATATTGTCATATTTCCGTTTAACATAGTTTTTTTTTTTTCTGGTTTTCAGAATTTTTTACTGCAATTAGATCTGTTAGTGCGTAGTAGTATAATAAAATGCTGTTTATAACACAGTTGCAGACCCAAACTTGATCATTTTAACGTTCATATATATATATATATATATATATATATATATATGTTTGTATATGTATATGTATGTATGTATGTATGTATGTATGTATATGTATGTATATGTATAAATATATATGTATAAATGTACCTACGTACCTACCTACCTATGTACCTACCTACCTACCTACCTACGCGACGTACATATATGTATGTATATGTATGTATATGTATGTATATGTATGTGTATATGTATATGTATAAATGTATATGTATGTGTATAAATGTATATAAATGTGTATATATATATATATACATGTATGTATATGTTTATATTAATGCAAGTTGAAGCCTTCCTACCCAACATAGAAGAATGAACCAAGTTCTTATTAACTTCCCACTTGGTTTTCTTTGTTGTGCAGATCCTTAAAAATTCTGTTGAACAGAGTGTTAACACATTGTCATCGTCTGTTCAGTCCCTCTTGGTTTCATTAAATGATTCCGACCTGCTTTCCTGCATCGGTGGCCAATGCAATGGTGGCTGTATCAGGCAATCTCTCGTGAAGCTTCTTGACTTTCTGGATTTGATGCTGCTCTTTGTCAATCCAAATGGCAAGGCTTTGGCAAAGTTCCAGGAGGTATTCACTGCGTCGTTTTCCTAACAAAGATCAAACTGGAAAACAACATTCACTTCTTTTTCTGATCTTTTTTTTTTTTTTTTGCAGGCGATCACGAGTACATTGATGTAATTCTCAGCGGTAAATCTGGGATTTCTGATCGAATGATTGTAGAAATTGATTTCCGAAGCCACTTCGAAATCGCCAGAGCAGTTGAATCTTACGACACAATCCTAAATCATCTTCCCGTCATCTACGTCGGTCCCATGTCCAAGCTTAAGAAATTCTTGCAGATTATGGTTGATGCTACGAAATTTTCTCTCAATCAGAACTCCATGCCGCTGCCTCCATGGCGATCACTTCCATATTTGCAGGCGAAGTGGCAGTCGGGACACGAAAGAAAACCCTGCTCCGATGGAGAGAGCAACCACCTTCCTTTCGATTTCTCTGACCATCGGCAGTGCATCGGCCATCTAAGGAGGCTTAAATCTTCCCTTCAGTCGGAGATTGCTGCAGAGAGGCTTCTGAAGCCCATCACTAATGACAGAAAGATGATGGAGAAGTTCGAGCGGCAGCAATCTCTGTTGAGCGTCTGATAATGGTGCAGTTTTGAATCTGGTAAAGCCATTTTGTGCTCTTACTGGAACGAATAAGCAAGAGGATCAATAAAACCTGCCATTTTTTTATTTTCACGGCAGCTGTTTTATGTAGTCATGCATTTATATTTCTCAAATTTTGTTCTTTACATTTCACATGAAATCTATAGATGTTATAAAGAATGTGTTTTTATTTGTCCTACTTTTATATTGGGAACTATTAAGGAATTCCATCTTGCCAACTTGTAATTTTTTTTTAATAAACAAAGACTAAATAAGTGGATTTTATTTTCTTATTGTATTATTAAATTTAACTAATTATTTTTATCATTTTAGTATAATAATTATTCAAAGTAAGATTAGTTTTTTAATAATAAATGAGATGATTTAAATTTATAAAATTGATCTCAAATTTGATTAATTTGTTAACTTCAAGTGCTTGGATTTGATTATGTGAGAGTTGAGCCATTTGGGAAGTTGTATGAATGCATAGCGGTGCAAGGCACCTTAGGGCCCATTCGGGGTACCGTTTCGTCCGCAGCGTGGTACCAACCGCGCCGCTCGTCCGTTTATTTTCGCGATATTTGGAGAAGTTGTCGTGAAGCTGTCGCGAAGCTTCAACGCGGATCGAAGGGAGCGGCCCGCTGCGGGTGAAATAAGTTTATTTAAACAACCCCTCCGCGAGTGACAAGAACTATTCTCCTGTGCCCGTGGGTTATTTTGGTCGACGCATTACATCTCTACAGATCTTGTTAATGATCTCCTCCTTTACTGGCATCGATGGATCCGATACGGGGGTCGTCGCCCGCCTCTTCCACCTCTCTTTTGCCGTCTTCATTCGTCTATGAAGGTAAGCATCATCTTCTGTAAAGTTTTTAGTAGATTCCTACTGCATGCCAAACCAAATCGATAATACCGTCACGCCCCGGCTGCATGAGATTTTTTGAAACATAGTACATCTCCACTCATTTCAAGGTGATTTTCTTAATTTGTCGCTGTAAAATTATCGTATGTGGAGATTTTTACTTTAAGTTCTTTAAAATTGAATTTCATTTAGACATTATATACCAATAATAATTTAAATTTTACATTTGGATTGAGATTCAATCTAAGTTAATGTTTTGAGATTGTAATCATATTTTGATTGAAGATCTCCTCCTGCTAAATTTTCATTTAACACGCCATCATCGGATGATTAATTGATCAATCAAATATATTTGGTAACTAGATCCTCCAACTTTGTTTAGCTCTGTAGAATCGAGATCTACCGTCACGTACATAATTACTTCTCAAATATTTTACTAAGTTGAAATTTTATAATAGATTTTTTAGTAATTGCCCCAGACTAAACCGAAATAACCCAAAAGATCCTCAAACACTAAATTTAAGCATTCAAAGAGTGTTCGGGGCTCATGCGATGTCTTGTAATTTTAGGTAATTTATATGAATTATGAGATTGATTTTGTATTTTCATATTGTTATTCTAGTTTAACGCAGCCTTTTAGCATTAAAATTTACACTGAAATCTCTACGAGCACATGGTGTTTATAAAGATAACTAATTATCTAATTAATAAAATTATTGATCTTGAAAATCATAATTAGGATGAAATTCCTCGATTTTTTGATCAAGAGAAAGCCTTATGATTTTATAACCGAATTTAGTATCGCATGTCATTGTCAAAGAAAGTAGATTGCAGGAATTTTGAAATCTTATTCAATTATTTATATTAATATTTATTTGTTTGAATTTAGTTCATAGCTCATTGAGCTCTTTAAGTTTCAATGAAACTTAGTTTGTGATTGCTAAAAAGCTTATAGACTCATTCCTATTTAAAGACATTTAGAATTTTTTTTTGAGTAGGTTTGGCTTCGATTCATCATTTTTTCATTTGAGTTTAATTTAAGCTTATTAATACTCTTATTTAATCATATTTAAGCTTTGTGTCAATCCAAATTTCAGCCCCTGTCGTCCATAAGGCATCGGGGACTACTTTGACCTACTCGCCATACTATTCTAAGCGGTGTGTCTTTGACGCTAGCCTTAATCTTTAATCTCACCACGCTCTTCTAAGCGGTGGTCTTCAAATATACTGACAAAATATATACAAACATATATTTTAAATGTTGATTTAACTTTGATTTATTATTTTCATTTAAGTTGAGTTTAAACTCATTAGTATTTTCATTTGATTCTCTTAAGCTTTATGTCATTCAAATTGGCAGCCTCCCGATCGCCCCGATGGGGCTACATCGGAATCGCTTTGACCTTCCTTCGCTCTAATGAGTATAACGTTAATGTCTCGACAACTACGATGGTCTTCTAATCCGCTTCTACGAGATAATGATCTTCAAACACCAACAAATTCAATTCATATTTTAATTTTGAGTTTATAGTTTATATTATATTAAATTACTTAAGTTCTCTATCAGTTTGAATTAAACACCGAAGATTGCCGGCGATGGTCGGCGACGGTGGTTGGCGGTCGACGGGGGCTGCGCAAGAACCGACGCATTGGTTCAGCGAGGATCTTTGACCTATCCGAGGTTGTTTGTCGAGACTGACGTTAACCGTATGGAAGAGGTTGAATTAATCCGGCGACCTTTGACCTATCCAGGTTGTTTGTTAGAGTGTTGCGACGCTAACTGGGAAGAGGTTGAATCAATCCGGGATTTTGACCCATCCGAGGTTTGTCGAGTGTTACCCGGCGAGTTAACTGTATGGAAGAGTTGAATTGAATCAACTGAGATTTTGACCCATCCGAGATTGTTTGTCGAGTGTTACCCACGACGCTAACTCGCATGGAAGGGTTGTAGTCCACCAAAGACCTTTGACCTATCCTACGTTGTTTGTCGAGTCTTTGCTCACGACGCTAACTGTGGAAGAGTCGTGAAGTCCACCAGACCTGACCTATCCTAGGTTGTTTCGAGTCTTTGCTCGATGACGTTAACTGTATGGAAGAGGTCGTAGGAAGTCCAGAGGACCTTTTGACCTATCCCAGTTGTTTGTCGAGGCTGTTTGATGACGTTAACTGTATGGAAGAGGTCGCAGGAAGTCCACCATGACCTTTTGACCTATCCAGGTTGTTTGTCAGAGTCTTTGCTCGATGACGTTAACCTGTGGAAGAGGTCGTATGAAGTCCACCAGGACCTTTTGACCTATCCTAGGTTATGTCGAATCTTGCTCGATGACGTTAACCTGTATAGGTCGTAGGAAGTCATCCAAGGACCTTTTGACCCGCCCTAGGTTGTTTGTCGAGTCTTTGCTCACGACGCTAACCGCGTGGAAGAGGTCGTAGGAAGTCCACCAAGGACCTTTTGACATATCCTAGTTGTTTGTCAGTCTTTGCTCGATGACGTTAACCTGTATGGAAGAGGTCGATTAAAACATCCGTTTGTGGTTGTAGCCAAAGTTGCTCCTTAACCTTGGCCTTTTTCATTAGTATATATTTGACTTCTAACCGATAATCAATTAGATATCCGTAATATCGATTTGGATAATCTTTGAGATTAAGATTTGCCTCCCGCCGACAAAAATCAAGGAACGAAATTTGATAAATCTTCATTCTTCATGCTTTTAAAAGCTTGAAATGCTACATCTCGATGGTGGTTTTGATCTTGTTGGGAAACTTAGCCATACAAGATGATATAATGAGAATCGCTTCACGGACGCCAAACTGCTATGCTTAAAACCAACTGAGAGTAAAAGTTTACGCCTTTAGCTTTGGAGAGTCCAAAGACACACGTATTTAAAGAGAACAAGAAAACTCCAAAAATTTTACATGAAAATCTAAAAAGAGGAAAATCACGGCTTAAAAAAAGCTTCCACTATGTATGCTTTTTTAGTACAAGATCTTCGATACCGGATTACGAATTGTATATGATAAAGGAACAATGCCTATGCGACAACGATCGTACAGAATAGCCAAGCTGAAGATGATGGTGAACCGTATGGCAATCACCAAATAAAATGCGAACAATTACTGCAAATGCGGGAATAATCAATCTGAGGAGCAATCTGGCGGAATCGAGAGGAACAATCAGGTATAAGTCGTGTAATGAGGCAAGCGAAGATTCTGACGCGGCAAGCGGCAGCTTAGCATTGCGATGGTTGGCAGCCAAGTGGCAGCGATTGTGCTTGGAGGATCTTTATTACTATCATGTCTCTCTTGCAGAACCATACGTATGAAATGAGAAGCTATTTATAGATGGAGGAGTGATATCTACGTAAAATCATCTGAAAATAAATACTCATACCAATCCGTGGACTGGCTTCAGCAGTAGTCAGCTTGATCATATGATGTATTTTATATATTTGAATGCTTAAATGATTGAGAATTATAGAGATATTGAGCTTTGATTTGGTCGTCCTTCGATTTATAAACCATATTTGAAAGCTATTTAGGGATTTAACTGATATCCAAAATTTTCAAGAATATTTTAAATGTTTGATCTCGATCAGTTTCAGCTTCGGATCGACTTACTTTTAACATCAAGATTCGTACTTCAACTAATAAAATTTTTAAGATTATATGAAATATAATATCTCAATCCTATCATAAACAAATCATTATTAAAAAATTTAATTTCATTGGATGAGTTATATTATTTGATGCCGGAAATGAACAAAATTGAGTCACGAGTCTGACTCACCATCCACAAAGTACGATGTTTGAATACTCGTGATTTATGTACATAGCATAATACTTTTATATATTTATATATCTAAATTTTAAATTTTATTAATTAGATTAATAATAATCAGAATTTTAATATAACATTAGAGATAATATTTTTTTAAAATTATATATATATATATATATATCATATTTTTTATATATTTATATATCTAATACTTAAAATTAAATATTTAATCATCTAATATTTTACTATGTTTAAAATAATTCATTTCATTTTATATGATAATATTAAAAATCAGAAAATTGAAAATTAAAATGTTATATATATATATATATATTAAAATTTAGATGTTAAATATGCAAATATATATAAAAAATTATGTGATATATAAATAAATAATCTTAATATTTTTTTTATGAATAAAAAAATATTATATTTGTAAAATTAACTGTATGTATTAGATATATAAATATACTATAGTGATGCTCTACGTATGTAAATCTTTAACGGAAAAAAAAAACTGTGCTAATCTCCGGGCCTGTGAATGGAGAGCCTTCCATCCTGCCAGAAAGATCGAAGCTCAAGCAAACTAATCATAAATTTTAAAACTGGCATTAATTTTGCTCCACGCCAAGAGTCTTTTAAATCAAGATCCACCAACTGAAACTGACAAACAAGAATTACAGAAAAAAAGCAACAAGAACAGAAATGCCAATCAATCGTCACGCCTTTCCTCACCGTCGACAACACCCCATCTGCTCCATCAACCTCCTAACCTTCGCATGCTTCGCTGCCCACTGCTCCACAAGCTTCTGCTCCTTCGCCTCCGCGTCCCTCCTCAGCACCATCAACTGCTCCTTATACTCGGCATCTATCCGCTCCAGAGCCACCGCTTGCTCTTCCCTCAGCTGCCTCACCTTCGCTTCAACTTCCTCAATCATCTCCCTTCTACGGCAAGCCTTCTCGGCCTCCAGCTGCTTTTCGACTCGCCGGAGATGCCAAGCCGCTTCCTTTTTGTGAGCGGCCAACGCGCTGTGCTTCTCTTCGAGATCCCGGCAGCACTCCGCGAGATCAAAGGCGGCTGCTTTTTCGATGTGGAGGTGAGGTGAGGAAGCCGAAGGTGCGGCGGTGGAAGGGGAGAGGCTGAGGGTGACGGAAGGAGAAGATAGCCATGGGGGAAGCGGTGGAGCTGCCATGAAAAGCAGGAATTGAAATCTTTTTAGTTGGTGGATGAGGTAAAAGAGGAGGTGGTGGGATTGATAAAGGGTAAAAGGCGGGGGTTTTGGATCTCGATAGGTCTTTTCGAGGTCTGAACCGTCTGAGGCGGGAGAGACAGATCGCTGCCGCTGCGAACACGGGGCAAGGATCTCATTGTGTGCCCAGTTATGTAGCGATGGTCCGAGGCCACAGAGAACGGGCTCCTGAGCTGCGGAAATATAGCTGTTCACAATAAAGGGGATTTATATATATATATATATATATATATATATATATATATATATATATATATATATATATAATATCTTATTATTTAATATCATATTAAAAATTATTATTATTTATTTATTAAAAATAAAATACATATTTTTAAATATAAAAATAAACAAATAAATATATAATTTTAAATATTAAATATTATATGAAATATATATATATATTTTAAAATTTATTAGACTTTTTTGTAAGAGAAGTATGTCTATCATAAGTATTATAATTTTTTAAAAGAAATTTAGTAAACATCTTTCATGTAGCTATTTCATTTTATATATTTAATTATAATTTTTAATCATAATTTTTTTAAAATTATATAAAAAATAAAGCTAAAATTTCTATTATATTAAGACTTGAGTATGGAGATCTCATTGTTAAATATTAAATCTTAGAACATTCTATTTATAAATTTTGATCAATATCTTAACATGAATTAAACTTAGACTTTATAAATAAGAGATATGCATAATAAACTTTTAACATATATTATATATGAGGGTTATAATCAAGAATAGAAATATATATATATATATATATATATAGATATATATATATATATATATATATATATATATATATATATATATATATATATATATATATATATATATATTGTGAATTTTATTCCTAGATGCAGAGATCTTCGTATCCCAAAATTATCCAACACACGTTATGATATGAACACGAGGCACGTAAAACCCGAGAAAACCACCTGCCTAGAATCCTTTACTGTTCAAAAGATAGGTCGCTTCTCGAGGAGAAGAAGCTGAAACAATATTCCGAAAGTGTACAAAAAATATACAATATCGGTCAACTCCAACCCGAGAGAGAAGTTTCCCAAAAGCGGCGAATCGATCTTAGCAACCTCTTGATCTTGGGAGAAAGGAGCGAGTTTTCTCCAGGCGATCTCACAAGAAGCTCCCTCGATCTTCAAGACTAGCATTGGTGAAAAAGATCGTCGGCGCCGACTAGTTCTTTCATTCAAATCGATGGCCCCTTTAAGGAGAATGAAGCTCTATTTATAGATTTTTGGGAGTGCTAAATTGTAAAAACCACTCCCATAACCACTCCCATGAACGGCACGGCGATCCCCCGATCGACGGTGTATTTTAATGATCCGGTGCCTTAATGATGGAATTGGGTGATCTTGGATTGTTGATTCGCCTGACGAAAGCCGATCGATAAATATGTCGGTGACCATTTGGCGGATCTATTTTCACGTCCGATACTGATCTGAGTCGATTCGAGCCGGATCGACTACGCTTGATGTCAGCATGTTCGTCATCAGACTACGAGGCGATCGAGTTCAAAAGCTGATTGATCGGGCGATTTCTAAAACGCATTGCTTTTGATGACATTAATTTTCTGATGGATCATATATATATATATATATATATATATATATATATATATATATATATATATATATATATATATATATATATATATATAGCTTAATATAGATTAAATAAAAAATTGTTACGTTTAAATTTGTGAGTTCTTATGAGCAATATGATTTTTAGAATAAATATTTGATTAAAGATTTAATCAATGATTCAATCAAATCATATAAAATTATAATTTTACTTTTTAATTTTTAGGGATAAAATTTTTAAAATAATTTAAGGATTTTTTTTAATTTTAAAATTCAGCCTAAATTTAGTCAAATTTTTTGAGTTAATAACATTATTCATTGTATTCTGTCAAATATAAGAAAACTTATATAAATGTACGATATTTTAATCAAACAAAAATTAATATTAAAATTGCTAAACATAAAGTCTTTTATTTGGATATCAACTAAAATTTTATATTCAAAGAAAAGTTGTTTGAACCAAATGCTTCTCGTAACTCAGATATTTATAATAATATATAATATTTTACTCATATATAAAATTCTTAAATCATATATAACTATTTATACAAATAATAATAATATGGCACCATTATATTTAAATTTGTATTATGTTTAAATTTTATTACATTAGTTGACCTAAAATTTAATTTGGATGATAAGGACAATGAAATATCTATGTTAATTATGATCCTATGGGATTGCAAATTGTAAATAACTCCTTTAATTTTGTTTTTTTAATATGAAGAAATATTTTTAATATTATTTTTAAATCATAAGGACTGATTTTGTTCAATTAACTTATCTTGACAGTCCTGACTTTTTAAAATATATAATTATATTACTATAAGTTGCCTATGTACGTAAACATATAAATTATTATTTATTGATGCCTTTTGCATTTACAATAATAAAAAATTTCAAATTTACAAAAATGCAATTAATATATTGATAAAATGAGACATAGCTACAAATTTAATATCGTTTATGATGAACACATTTTCCATGGTGAGGAGTTGATCTTTGATTTTTAATAGAAAGAATTGCACTCATAATTCAAATGATTAAATACTTAACACTTTTAGTAAATAAATAAAAATAATAATTATATAGGGGGCTTGTGATCTATTTGAGCTTTTTTTAAGATTAATATAAATATATATATTATTATTAATCACGCCCTCAAACTTTGAAGCCCTTAAGTCTACTAACTTAGGTGTGATTATATTTGTATTGGGAATTATCTGATTGTTGTCGAGTCCATATAATAATAATCAGACCTAATTAAATTTATATTAATTGTAAATATATTTCTTATTTTAAATTAAAGAAAAAATAAATGAATTTATTTCAAATTATAAAAAAAATTATAACAAAGACTTAAAATGAGATATAAATTTGAGGCATTTACATGCATAGCACATATTTCTTATATATTTACATATATAATATCTAAAGTTTCATATTTAATTAGATACACTCAAATCTTTATTATTATATCAAAATAGCAATAATATTACTTTTAAAGAGTAAAATGCACCATTTTAGGTATAGAAAAAAAATCTTATTTTTTTAAATATTCAATTTTAGATGTTAAATATATAAATATATAAAAATTATTTATTATCTGTTTAAATTTCCCTAAAATTTTAATAAAATAACACGGAAGTGGTAAAAAGTTATTTACAAGGCAGGCTCAGTCGCTGGACCTATACTTAATTTTATATTTATCTTTTTCATTCTATTATTATTATTAATATTATTATTTATATTGACAAGATAAAATCTTATATTTTTTTAAGAATCACTCTATTTTTTTATATTTATAAATTAATCATTTTTAATCTTAATTTTTTAAATTAACTTTAAAATATTGAAATTCATAATAAAAGTTCAATTCATATTTTTCAATTTTGTGAAATTTTCGAAGATTTCATCGTGACACATGCAAATACATCACTCCCTAGTTCAAAATAAAAATAAAAATGAGAATTAAATTATAAATATATATTATATATTAGATGATTGATTTATAAAATTTCTTATTTTTTAATATTCAATATAAATTTACTGCGCTTCACCTACACATTTTATTTATTATTTTCCAAGTTCATAATTACCGATTCAACCACAGAAATCATCACTCTAATTAAATGACTGTTAAGATGCCTAAAGCCCATCTCTCATAGGATATGATAAATAGGCCGAAATCAGAGCCCGTTTACAGGATGGCCCGTTTGGGCACTAGACGGCCTCGTTGATGCGATTTTCTTTTAGTTTTTTTTTGGATTATTATTTTAACTATTTTAATACATAATAATAATAATAATAATAATTTAATATAAATATAAGTACTAATTCTAAAAGTATCTTGATTGATTAACATTTAATATCAAAATAATTTTTTAAATTTAAATTTGATTTTAATTAAAAATTTCTTCATTATCTTTCTTGACTGGTTCAAAGGATATTATATAAATTATTTATAGTTATGTAATTGTCAAAATGAATGGGCTACACAAAAAGGTAGTCTATAAACTTTATAAATATGCATTGCAAAACCATTTTTTTGTTATTTTTGATGAATTAACTTTGACCACTTTATATTATTACTACAACAATCTAAATAATGATATTTATATACTTCTATATATTAATCCTCTCATGATCCAACATATAACCTATTTCAACCTACATGTAATCATCTCCTTTGATTTTAGACCAAGTTATTGACAACTATTAGATAATATTAAGTATCATATAAACTTGGATGTACATTGCTCATTCCTTCCAATAACATTATTAAAATATTAAGTATCATATAAAATATTAAGCTATTTTATATGCATTTTAACTATGATTGCTTGTTCAAAAATGCCAGATAATTTGAAGCAAAAGTTTCGTCTGTTCCATGGATTGATTATGTTTTATTATTTTATCCTTTGATTAGGTTTAATTATTTTTTCTTAATGTCACAGAATAAAACAGTTACTAAGTACGAGACTATGCTTATTCAATTATATTTTTATTGCATGATTGTTTCTTTTAAAATCACATTTGCGAGATTCAAATGAGCCAAAAACAAAGTTATGTTTAATTAATAGCATTTTTATTGTCAAATAAATTTTTTCTTATTTTAATGTGTCAACTTACATGCCCAAACAAATAAAATAAAATACCTTATTTTGTATTTAATATATTTAAATTATGGGAAATTTATTTTTTGGTTAATTTTGACTTGATCGGATGAGTTTGGTATTTTTTTATTAATATATATATATATATATATATATATATATATATGAAAATATTCATTGTACTTATATAATATAGTACTTTGAATGTGAATTGTATTATTTATCTCAAAATTAAATAAGACTGAGCTCTAATTTTATTATTATTATTGTTGAGTAGAAAACCTAAAATGAAAGTTTACTGCCTTATAAAATCCAACACACACGTATTTAAAGAGTAAACTTCCATAAATTTTTATGTGAAAACCTCAAAAGAGAAAAATCACGAGTCTAGCCAAAGAAAATCTTCCACTATGTATGAGAGTACAAAATTTTTCCGATAACGAGGTGAATCAGAGAGGGAACAACAACTATGTAGCTAGGTCGTAGCAAGTGGTAGCAAATGATGAACGTGGCGACATCGATAATGCATGCGTCGATGTGAGACCGGCAGAACGAGTGGCACGGGCGCGGCTGGGTGGCGTGGGTCACGACCGGTGAAATTGACTTTGGAGGATCTTCAAGCTTTAGAGCTCTCTCTCTCTAGGGTCCCTTCATATGAGGAATGAGGCTGGCTATGGGAGGAGTGGCGTCTCAGAATACATGCAAACCAACCACTCCACTTCATCGACAAAAAATGATTTATTTGAAGATTTTGAATTTCAATGAAGTCAAAGATATCTTGTTAGATCCGACTCGCCGAGACGCTCTATTTGACTTTAAACACTCCATGTTAGAGAACTATTTAGGGATTTAACCGATATCTCAAAGTGACATTTTAAGTGCTTGATCTCACCCGCCAACTTGGATTACTTTTCAACATCAAGATTCGTTGACTAATTTTCAATGTCATATCGTTGTCTCCTATTTTGGATGACATTATCTCAATCATCCAAAAATATATATGTCATATACTTGAAAATAATGAAATTTGGGTCCCTTAACCATACATTTTGTGGGAACAAATCTTCATGGGAGCAAAGATGATCAGTTAAGCTGCGTCACAGATGTACGGATATAAGATTTTAGGTTCAACTGCTGGAACTTACAGGCGTGGATCATGGCGCTGCGATGCCATGGATCTGCCGCGTCCGCCGTCGAAGTGGTAGAGCGCATGAGCCGCGGCCAATGCGTCGGATGCTATTGGATCGCTTACCGGTGTATGTTCGGTAAGCGTCGTGGCGGGCGCCGCGGAGAAAATGGCTGGTGATTTTGACATTTGACGATTGCCTGGGGTTTATACAAAACCCCAGGGCAGGAAAGGCACACTTCCATTGCTCTAATATTTCTTTTCTTGGTGAGGGTCATTGTGAGATCAAGGCGTAGCTCATAATGACGAGTTCCGTTTTCCTCGAAAGAGGCGTTGACCGCCTTATTTGACCGACCGGGTTTGGGCGATCCCGTAGTTCATACTGGCGACTCCGCTTTTCCGAAGAGGCGTTGATCGCCTTGTCAAACCGACCGGAGGTGATCGCCCGGTAGCTCATATGAGGCGCTTTTCCTTGAAGAGCGCGACTGACTTTTCGATCGACCGTTTGGAGATCAAGACTCATAGTCATACCCAGTTCATTTTCCTCGAAAGAGGTGTGACTCCTTGTCGGACCGACCGGGCTGAGAATTATATTTCATACGGTGAGGCTCGATTTTCCCTCGAAAGAGCGTTGACTACCTTGACCGGACCGGCCGGAGGCAAAAGACCATATCTGAGGCTTCTCGATTTTCCCTCGAAGAGGTTGCCCTCGATCGAATCGGAGGCAATCAAGGCTCGTAGTTCTTACTTCTTCTTGTAGGAAATTAAATTTCTTGAAACTTCAATGGATGGTTTAGCAGTTGATAACTACTAAGGTGGCAAGCGCCTAGAACCATCGAACGACTGAAAATTTGTGGTAATTTCGCATCATCAGAGGAGTATCTTCTCTTCTCTTTTTTTTCTCATATGTGTATTTTTTTTTGTTAGATCGTAGAAAAAATTTTATCCCAAGCTATCCGAGCAAAAAAGGATACACCCAAGTATGGGTAAGTAAGTTGCTTCATAAAATTTCGATTTTTATCATTTCTTCCTCTTTATTTATCATGTATTTTCAGACGATAATGGCTAGAAAAAAACCCATAATGTGACGGCTACATACGATATATCATCCACTATCACATCAGATAGTTTAATGGTGTTCTGTGGAAAATTTTACTTCCCTAATGAGTTAATGGCCATTATTGCTAAAAAGTCTGATCAAGCCCATTCACCTCCACTGGTAATTTTTCGCTTCAGATGATTCTTCATGTGGACCGCGATTCCCTTTCCCGAGTTGATTGAGATCTCAAAATATGTGGTGTAGCTTTGTCATAATTTTATTTCGAGCTTTAGTGGTCATCGGTTTAACTATCTTCTTTAGAGATGGTGTTACTTTGAACATCAAATACTTGTCAATGTGATTCACATGTGATACTGATGAGTTTCTATCTACTATAAAGAATTGGATAAAATTTTCGACGGATCGCTAAAAAAATTGGTCTATTGGATTTTTTTGTGAAAATGAGTGAGGCCTTCAAGAGAGAAAAGATTGAATGACCTTCCATCCATTGCTCATTGAAGAGAATGAGATCTTGGTAACTCTTAATGTTCGATTTTACGATGAGTTATGTCACATTAGCAAATATATAGTTGAAGATAGAATGTTCCGACCTTTTCCATCCGTGAGGAGTCTCATTCTTTTCCACTAAAGAGGTCAAGTAAAGGTGATGAAAGGTCTCATCATATTCATAGGATTCTTTCAAGAAGCCGTCACGAAATCAGGGTGGTGGCAATGTTTCTTCCCTAAAGAAAAGAAAATATGCACGACAAATATTGTGAAGAAGATGTTAATCTAAGAGTTTAGTTTCAACTCATGATGGGGAGTTCATTTCTGCATTCCAAGAGGTGTTAAATCACATATGCAAGGCCAACCATGATGAATGGTATGTCTTCCTTCTTCTTTCTTCTTTTCTTCTTTCCTCCTTCTTTTCTTTTGTGTAATATTTGTGATGATTTTTTTATGGGTAACTCAAACATTATGATGGCTCATTTGGGTGTCTCTTTAGATAAGTGGAATCAATTTGTGAAGATAAAATATCAAAGTATGAGAGAAAGATGAGTGTTAAGGCCATGGGGACTTTGGAGGATCAACTAACCGTGCGAATCGAAGCAAAACATGTCGAATTTCTTTCTCTAGTGAGATGGAGATGCGACTCGTGTTGAACTGATTGAGATGAGGACATAGACTCGCTAGAAAGAGAAAAGACTCAAGGCACTTGCAGCGGAGAAGAGAGCTCTCGAATTGAAGAAGAAAGCATTACAAGATCGTCTTTCTAAGAAGGAGCATATAATGTCAGAACCGGAAGCAAATGAAATCTCCTTGAAGGTTGTGGAAGACTTTAAGAACTCCTTGGCTTATCGCGGTATAATCAAATGCCATGTCCAGGAAGCTAGTAACCATATTCTTGATGTTGAAGTGAAGGATTTGGAGCACCAATATTTAGAAGAGGGCTTCATCCGAGGGTTCCTAAAAGGAATCCGCTTAGTGCATCATAAGACTAGAGCTAGTATTGAGGATCTATCTCTCAGTCAAGTATCTAAAGACTCTTCGTCAGATTCAGGAGATGAAGGAGTTGGTGAGTGAGTAAGGAGCATCTCCTAGAGGACGATATCACCAATTGATGATAGCGTCACTTGAGGATGCATTTTTTTCTATGTATTGTTATTAGTGTATCAAAATCTTGATTCTTTCTTATATCATCATATTAATGCTGCCAATAAATTTTTTATTTTTTTTAGATGATACGCTCTTGTTTTATTTTTTACGTGTAAATTGGAATATTATTCAAATACAACCTGTATCGGATGATGTTAGATTGAATCCAGAGATTTTGACCACCGAGGTTGTTTGTCAAGTTTTATGCGAACATGTATGGAAGAGGGATGTCCACCAGGACCTTTTGACCTATCCTGTAGAAAATGTTACTGACGTTAACGATGGAAGGGGGATGTCCACCAAAGACCTGTTGACCTATCCTAGTATCACCCAAAGTGTTACTGACTTCTTACCTGTATGGAAGAGGTCCGATCAAGTTCCCTTGGGATTGATTATGCCCCGATTGAGATACAACGTGAATTGTATATTTCTCAAGTGGGAGGATTAAATGAAGAAGAAGCAAGCTTATAAGGAAAAATCTATAAATTCATTACTTTGATAAGTTCGGTGATACAGTCATAAGATGATTTTAACACGGATATGAGTTTCAATAAGAAATGATGATAACAATAATAAGTCTTTATCCCACTAAGTGGGGTCGACTACATGAAGAGGAAATGACAAACGAGACAAAATAAAAAAATAATTATGCGAGAAATTACCGATAATATTTTAGAGATTCTCTGTTCCAAGTTCGAGGTAAAGTTTTTCCTCCGGATCCTTGAGCTTGAATGTTCACGCTTTACCATACTTTATAACCACATATGGGTCATCCCAAAGATGAGAGTTTATTGGGTTGAGGGTCTTGCCTCCAGCTTGAGACTAGACCAAGTCACGCAGAGATATGATGATTTTACTCTTGAAATGACGAGCTACCCTTTGTGAATGAAGCAAGTAGGCCATGTCAGAGTTTCGAGTAGGTCTAGTGTCGTCGGAGTTTTTCTTCATTACACATAATTAAATAATTGAACTCTTGGACTTGGAACCGATATCTACTTGGTATTTTCTTATAAAACACAAGTTATATGGTGTCTCATCACGGTGCGATGAGCGATAAGCCCAAAGAATTGAAAAGCTCATCAACTCATTGCCTCTTAAGATGTGCTTTTACCTTTGAGTATACCCCATTAATAGATTTTAGTCTACATATTTGAGGATGTGCTACAACCGTATGCATAAATGTGAAGATCTTTGCAAAGGATCAAAGACTTTTCCAAGAATGGTTACCGATGATCTTTGCGAAAATTGAATCGACATTATATTTTTCCAAACAAATTATTTAGCATTTGCCAGTGGCACGGCAATGAGCGGCTGCAGGCGGGCCGGCGATCGCATCGTTTGAGGGCATGGCTGGCTACGGGCGAACGAGCGGCGGTCGCGAACGGACACGCAGTCGATGGCGCGCGAC
This sequence comes from Cymbidium sinense, assembly GCA_021442155.1. Lineage (NCBI taxonomy): Eukaryota > Viridiplantae > Streptophyta > Magnoliopsida > Asparagales > Orchidaceae > Cymbidium > Cymbidium sinense. Next base: position 103,209,675 of record CM038215.1, read on the forward strand.
GGGCATGTCTCTCATGCCACGGGCGGAGCGGCCACATGCCACGCGGCGACGAATGGTGGCGGCCATGCGCGTCGCGACGTCGACGCGATGCTGGCGTGGCTGCGCCTAGGGCAGACGCCATGCCTAAACGATAATTTTGATGATTTGACGATTTTGATGATTTTTTTTTCTATAGGGTCTATAAAACCCCAGGGCCAGGAGAAGGCACACTTCTTCAATGCTAGTGCTTCTCTTCTCTGAGTGAGGTTTGAGTCGATCCCGCGACGCGGTTTTCCTCGAAGAAGCGCCAACCGGCCTCGACCGTGGGAGAGGCATCAGCGCCTACGCGCATCGTTGTCGTTTTCTCGAAAGATCAACCTCGCCGTCGTCGTTTGAGGCGATCAAGGCCCACGATTTTACATCGTTGTTCGATTTTCCTCGAAGAGGCATCAACCGCCTCGACCGGGTTGAGGCGATCAAGGCCTACTACACAAGCGTTGTCTATTTTCTCGCTAACCGCCGCTCACCGTCCGTCAAGGCTTATCGCGCCTCAAGCATTTCACGTTGTTCCGCTTTTCTCGAAGAGGCGCCAACCGCCTCGGACATCCCGGTTTGAGGCAATCAAGTCCCGCTGGTTCCAACTTTTCTGTTAGGAAATTGATTTCACCACTTTAATGGATGATTTAAAAGCTGATAACCGCCAAGATGGCGAGTTAGCTGAACTATCGCTCAAACGACCTAAAAGTTTGTGTAATTTATGAGCATCATCAGAGGGGAATATCTTTCTCTCTCTCTTTTTTTTTGTCTTTTCATATGTATGTGTATCCTTTTTGTCAGATCGTAGGCAAAAAATTTTATCGCAAGCTATCCGTGAGTGAGAGAGTCAAAAAAGGAGGCGCCCAAGCATTGGGGTGAGTGAGTTGCTTTTACAAAATTCTCAGATTTTTGTCATTTCTCCCTCTTTATTTATTATGTATTTTCACAGGGTGATGGCCAGAAGAAAACCCATAGTGTGATGGCTACAGACGATATACCATCCACTGTCATATCAGATAGTTTAATGGTGTTCCGCAGAAAGTTTTTCTTCCCTAATGAGTTGGTGGCCATTGTTGCCAAAAGTCCGATCGAGTCTCACCTCCGCTGGTACTTTACTATTTTTCGAGATGATCTTCGCGGGACGATTCCTTTGGCTCCTGAGTTGATTAAGATATTCAAAATATGTCGTGTAGCTTTGTCACAGTTTTCATTTTGAGCTTTAATGGTCATCGTCATTTACTGCCTTCTTCAGAGCGGTGTTACTTTGAACATCAAATACTTGTGTAATGTGCATTTACATGTGATACCTGTGGACGTGTTTCTTATCTATAAAGAATTGGATAGAATTTTCAAAGACGGATCAATCTAGAAATTGGTCTAATGGATTCTTTTAAAAAAATGAGTGGGCCTTCAGAGATGGGAAGATTGAATGACCTTCCGCATCCATTCGTCGAGAATGAGATCTGGCAACTCTTAATTCGATGTAGAAGCTTGCATGAGTTACGCCACATTGTAAATATATAGTTGAAGATAGAATGTTCAAGGTTGGCCTTTCTATCCAGAGATCTCATTCTTTCCACTAAAGAGATCAAAATGAAAGGTCTCATATTCATAGGGTTAAGAAGCCCGTCACCTAAATCGTGTGGTGGGTACGTTTCTTCCCCTAAAAAAAAAAGACATAAAAGTGACTACGCCGATATTTGTGAAGAAGATGTTCACCCCCAGACCCTCGAGAGTTTAGTCGCTTTCAACTCATGATGGGGAGTTCATTTCGCCGCACATTCCTCAAGAGGTGTTAAATCACATATGTAATGGCCAACGAGATGAATTGGTACATCTTCTTCCTTCTTTCTTCTTTCTTCTTTCTTTTCTTTTGTGTAATATTTGTGATGATTTTTTTTATAGGTAACTCAAACATTAGGGCCGATGGCTCATTTGGGTGTCGCTTTAGATGAGTGGAATACTGAATTTGTGAAGATAAAATATCTGCAAGTATATGAGAGAAAAGATGAGTATTAAAGCCAAAGAAGTGGCGACTTTGGAGGATAATGACTGCAAACCGAGCTAGCGAACATGTCGACTTCTCTTTCTCCTGTCGAGGTGGAGCGCACTGATGACGATTGAGGTGAGGATGAGACTCGAAAAGAGAAAAGACTTAAGGCACTTGCATGAGAAGAGAGCTCTAACCGGAGAAGAAAGCATTACAAGATCGCTCTTCGAGAAGGAGCATATAATGTCAAGCAAGAAAATGAAATCTCCTTGAAGGCGGTGGAAGACTTTAAGAACTCTGGCTTATCTCGCAGACATCAAGACCATGTTCGTGAAGCTCGTAATCATATACTTGATGTTGAAGTGAAGGACTTGGAGCACCAATGTTTAGAGGAGGGCTTCATCCGGGTTCCTAAAAGGAATCGCTAGTACATCGCAAGACCGAGCTAGATTGAGGATCTATCTCCCCAAGTATTCGAAGACTCTTCGTCCGATTCAGGAGATGAAGGAGTTGAGAGTGAGTCCAAGGGAGTATCTCCTAGTGGTGAGGAGGACGTTGATATCACCAACTGATATGATGTAGCATCACTGAGGATTTTTTTATATGTATTATTAAGGTGTATCGAATCTTGATTCTTTCTTATATCATTATGTTAATACTATCAATTTTTTTTTTAGATGATATGCTCTTATTTTGTTTTTACATATCTGAGGTAATTGGTCGAAATATTATTCGACGATACTAACCTGTACGGATGAGGTTAAATTGAATCCACTCATGATTTTTAACCTATCCGAGGTTGTTTGTCAGAGTCTTTGCTCGATGACGTTAACCTGTATGGAAGAGGTCGTGAGGAGTCCACCAAGGACCTTTTGACCTATCCTAGGTTGTTTGTCAGAGTTTTCGCTCGATGACGTTAACCTGTGTGGAAGAGGCCGTGAGAAGTCCACCAAGGACCTTTTGACCTATCCTAGGTTGTTTGTCAGTCTTACTGATTAACCATGGAAGAGGTCATGGAAAGTCCCTTGGGATTGATCATGACAGATATAACGTGAGTTGTATATTTCTCAAGTGGGAGGATTAAATGAAGAAGAAATAAGTTTGTAAGAAGAAAGCTATAAATTCATTACTATAAGTTCGGATACAATCATAAGATGATTTTAACACATATATGAGTTTTAAGAGAAAATAACAACAACAACAACAACAAGTCTTTATCCCACTAAGTGGGGTCATGAAGAGGAAATGACAAACGAGACAAAATAAAAGTCAATAATTATGTAGGGAATTAGTGATAATATTTCAAGAGATTCTGTTCCAAGTTCGAGGTAAAGTTTTTCCTCAATCCTTGAGCTTGAAAGTTCTCGGCTTCACCATAGCTATAACCACATATGGGTCATCCCAAAGAGGTGAGAGTTTATTGCATTGAGGGCCTTTTGCAGACTTCAGACCAAGTCACCGACAGATATGGGACGAGGTTTTACTCTTCTGTTGAAGTGACGAGCTACCCTTTGGTGATAGAAGCAGTCCGAAGTAGGGCCATGTCACGAGTTTCGGGGAGTAGGTCCAGGTGGTGTCGGAGTTTTTCTTCATCATGATTGAATAATTGAACTCTTGGACTTGGAACCCGATATCTACTGGTATAATAGCTGCGTCAAACACAAGTTATATGTCTCACACGGTGCTGGTAGTGGTAAGCCCAAAGAACATTAGAAAGCTCATCAACCCATTGCCCCGCCTTCTCAAGACGTGTTTTAGTCCTTGAGTATACCCCGTTGGTAGCTTCACCGCCCATTAGTTTGAGGATGCTAGCATACGATGCAAGAAATGTGAAGATCTTTGCAAAAGGACAAAGACTTTTCCAAGAATTGTTCTGCTTGTGATGATCTTTGCAGAAGACCAATCGACATACTATATTTTTCCAAACAAATTATTTAGCATTTGCCTCCATAATTTTAAAGTGGTTCTTCCACCCATTTAGTGAAGTAGTCGACTAAAATGATGAACTCGCTCTATGCTAAAAAGGTCCCATGATATCAATCCCCATTGAGCAAAAGGCCACGGGCTTTGAATGGATGAGAGCTCAGATGCCATGTGAGGGAGGTTAGAGTGCAACACAACTTGCACATTTTTTTGTGAACTCAAGCCTTGTTTCATCATAGGCCAATAGAACCCTTGCCTTATAATTTTAAGGGCTAGCCTTCCTCCTAGGTGTTCTCCACATATCCCCGAGTGAACCTCTTAATGCTAATCGGCCTCAAGGTGAGAGACATTTGAGGTATGGCCTAGAAAAGCTTGTTTGTATAGTTCACCTATAATAGAAAGTTTGAAGCTTGTCTTCTGAGAAGTTGGGTCTTCGTGAAGAGTTCCTTCTTGTAGAAAAGACAGATGGGGTCCATCCTAATGTTCCTTTATCTCATCAATTGCTTGAATTACCCATGACCTTGATACTGAAAATGTATTTCTTCAACATGCTTCTCTAAACATCCCAAGAAGATGAAGTAGCTTAGCTCAAAGTATTCTTCTCTCAAGATGTGAATGATTTGATGTGTCTTGAAATGGGCAAGAAGAGACTTCACCAAGTGGAGGTATTGTGTCAGCTAGAGATTATGAGCATTAAAGTTTCCCTCAACTTGGGAGGTGACAAGTTAAGAGTCAATGTGTATCACTAAGTCTTGAGCTTCACAATCAATGGTGAGTCTCAACCCTGCTATGAGAGCCTCATATTCAACCATATTATTAATTACAGAAAATTTTAGGCGAAGTCCATACTCTAAGGTATTCTGCTGGGGGGAAATAAGTAAGATTCCCCAGACCAAAGACGCATTTCAAGCTCCATCAACATAGAGTCCATTGAGGAGAAAGGCATGTAGCAGCTTTCATCCGGAGTTAGTTGTGCATTCCACTATAAAGTCTCGAAGTACTTGAGACTTTATAGCAGCGAGTAGAAAATTTATATCAAACTCTCCCAATTCTACGACCATTTGATTAACCTCCCGTGATGCTTCGGATGATGACCCTTAATGGTAAATGAGTGTAAACACCGATAGTGTGAGCTTGGAAGTATGGACGCAATTTTCGCGCTGAGAAAACTAAAGCTAGAGCCACCTTATCGGTAAGTGGATAACGACTTTCTATATCAGAGAGAATTTTGTTGACATAATAAATTGGCCGTATCCCACTTCTCGACTAAAATTGAGCTTATCGCGAAGAGAAATGAGATATAAGTATAACATCTCTCCTTGAATAGTTTGATAAAAGGGGTGAGATGCTAAATATTCCCTTAGTTGCTCAAAAGCATCGACATTCATTAGTCCATTGAAAATTATTATTTTAGCTCTTTAATATTTTAAAGAATGCAAGTATTTATCCCTAACGGGCTAGGATAACGCAGAATTCATCCATTCAAATGTTGAACTTCTTAATATTCTTGAGGAGTCATATTTTGAGAGCTTTGATTTTCTCTGGTACCTCTATCCCATGGGTTACCATAAATCCAAGAAATTTTCCGACGTAACCCCAAAAGCACATTTGGTCGGGTTGAGTATGTTATAACGTTGAAGAATTAAAGCATATTTCTAAGTCGAAATATGTTGTGATTCTTCCAAGCTTTTCACTAACATGTCATCCACATATACCTCCATTGTGCCTAATAGGTCTTTAAAGACCTTATTCATAAGGCTGATAGTAGCACCAAAGATTTTTAACCCAAATGGCATAACTTGGTAACAAGATAAACTTTATATGTTTGAAATGATGTAGCTTCTTCATCTGGGTTCATTTTATTTGGTTGTAACTGAGTAAGCATCCAAAAGTTAAGCATTTGATGTCCGTGTAGCATCAACCAACCTGATCAATTCGAGGAAGAGGAAAACTATCTTCGCAAGCCTTATTAAGGTGTAATCAATACATTCTCCATGTTCCGTTTATTTTCTTAACCATGACAACATTTGCTAGCCATGTAGGTAATGTACCTCTCGTATGAATCCCTAGAAGCTTGTTAACTTCTTGCTCAATAGCTTGAGGCGATTAGTGCAAAACTTTGCTTCTTGGATGATCGGTTTGAATGTCGGATCAATCTTGAGAGTGCATGATCAGGTCGACTCTGCATGTCCGGACTCCAAAAAGATGTCTTGATTTTTGCAAGAAGTCTATGTATTTTTCCTTTGTTCTCGAGCAGATCCAACTTGCAATCGCTCGTAATGGTTGGTCATCTGATAATGCAACAAAGAGCAAGTCTTCTATAGGCGAAGCTTTCTGGGGTACTTCTTCATCTCGAAAATTAAAATCTTCGGCGTCAAGGTCATGAAGCATTGAGTTTCTCGAGATAACATGATTGTGTTATCTGATTTCCACACCACTCCAACTCCAACGGGTTGGAAATTTCATCTTAAGATGAGAATCAAGTGACGCACCAAAAAATTGATTGAGGGGCCTTCCAAAGATAGCATTATATGAACCGACTTGACCACCATGAATTGATTAAATGAGTCACTTGTCGAGAATTCACCAAGGACAGAAGGGTGATTGTCCCTCTACTCGCAGTAGGATTATTAAACCCGTAATGGTCCCGCAATGTTGGAGCTTTTCCCCAACGTGCCCATGTTAAGAAATGTGAGTAAAATAAGATATCAATAGAACTCCCATTGTCAATCAAAATTCTTTTAACATTATAGCGGGTCACGATCCTCTACCGATGATAAGTGATCTTGATGAGGAACATGTACTCCTTCTATAAATCATTAAAAGTGATGGAATGATCAGTACGAGACTTCTTTAACTCGCTCTTCAGAGATGGTAATGAGAACTTGATTAGATAGTATTGGTCCTCCTGCAATTGTTTCAATTTCTCCAACTACTTGATGATTATTTTGTTATTTCTGTGATGATTGTCGCCCGCTTGGAGGTATGTTTGTTTGAGTCGATTGATTCTTCACAAATCGAGATATCCTTGTGAATGAGCCTCAATTTCTTCTTTGAGTTGTTTGCATGCTTTAGTATGTCCCCGACCATGGAAGTGACAATATTAGAATTTCCGAATTTGGTTTGTGGACGCACTGTGATATTTTCTTCATCTCCTATTGGGAGGTTAACACGAGATGTGTTCGTGTGTATTCATTTTCGTGGTTCACGTCTTTGATATGGGGTCGTGGAGGAGATCATGGCCTTGCTTTTTTGATAGGACCGCCGGTCCGCATTCTCCGGGTGCTTTTACATTTTATGTAGATTGCTCAAATTATTTGGATGCATAAATTTCATCGCCAGAGATTTGTGCTTCCACACGATGAACCAAGTCGATATGAGCGGACCGTGTCTCGCAAGGACGTAAAAGGCCTGGATGGAGTCCTCCAAGGAAAACTCCTCTTAATAGTGGTCTACCTGTATTTGGCGAGCTTCTAAGGAGAACCTCTGGAAGTATTCCTTAAGTGATTCGCCCTCGTTTTGACAAATGCCGGAGAGATGGGAGGAATCTTTAATGATCCTCCAGTTTGTAATGAACTGTTCTACAAAAATCTTGGTGAGTTTGTCAAAGGTATGGATGGATTCCCTTGGAAGGGAGTAGAACCAAGTGTGAGCTTGTCCCTTGAGGGTAACTGGAAAGACCTGACAAAGCAAGGTGTCGAGCTCATTGGATATGCATGATAGTCCCAGTAATGGTCGATGTGTTCATGTGGGTCCCATCATAGAATCAATGTTCTAAGCTTGAAACCCACGGGAATAGATGTTGAAGAATAGCTTCGCCTAAAGAGGATTCCTCATACCGTGAGGGGAATATGATTTATCTTGAGGTGAAATTGCCTCTGCATTAGTCATAATTACGCATAACATGATGAGTGGTCACAGACGAATGTGTCAAGCTACCAAAGAATAATTGGTGGATTAGCGGTTGAGCCGCACGCGTGATGGATGAGAACGTGTCAAGGAGATCGATCACGGTCTACGCGAGGAACTTGCCAAGGAAATTGGCATTTTGACCTCCTGCTAACGATCGATCTTGGGGAGATGTGTTTTTCGAGAATTGTTGTTCCTCGCAAAAGTCGATCATCTCATTTTGAGACTCTTCCATTCGCATGATCTTCTAAAGAGATCCGCCTTCACAGTGGTCACCTATCAGGAGGCGTAGGTAAGGCGTCCTGGATGGTTTCGGTGAGTGACGGAGTTGAGCGAGTTGGAGAGGTTGTGCCTATTGGCCATAACGAGTGTTCACGTGATTGAAGGGTTTTTCCCATGACGGCGCCAAATGCGCTAAAACCAAGCGATAGTAAAGTTTTCGCCTTTATTTCATTGTGAAATCCAAAGACACACACACATGTATAAAAAGTGAACAATAAACTCCAAAATTTTACGTGAAAACCAAAAGAGGGAAAATCACGCCAGCCCAAGAAAAGCTTCCACTATGTATCCGTTTCAAAGTACAAGATCTTCGATAACGGATTAATTGTAATGAAAGGAATAACAACGGCGTGACAACGACGTCGAATGCGGGTTAGTGAATGACGAGATGACGACGATGTTGACAATGACGTTGACGATGATGTTGACGACGACGGACGATGACCGACGATATTGCGACGGCGACCGCAAATGGCGATGGCGAGGATCACGGGGTGGCCGACGATCGCCGAGTGGCGATCGCGAGATCTTTAGAGCTCTCCTCTCTGCCCCCCCTCATATGAATGAGGCTATTTATGAGGAGAGTGTCGTAAATACATGCAAAATCCAACAACTCCTTCCATCGATCTCATGATGATTCCTTGATCATACGATGTATTTTTGTATTTGAATGCTCAAAAAGTTGAAAGATATTTACTTCTAACCGGCCATCGAGACGCCTATTTGACTATAAACACCCATATTTGAGCTTTTGGAATTTAACTGACGTCTCAAAGTTTCGATATTTTAAGCGCTTGATCTCGACCGCCAATTTCTCGATCACTTGCATCAAGATTCGGCTTCAATTAGAGGAATTTTGTGTCATATCAAAATAAATAAATATATTATATTTTAAAAATATAATTTTAGTAATGCAAAAAATTAGATGAATGTTATGATCTAATTTTCATCAAGATGATCTAAAAAAATTATATGACAATTTTTCTAAGTTATTTATTTATTTTAATTACATATAAATATTTAATTATTTCAATTCATTTTTTATTGTTTTTAATTTATCTATAAATTAAAATATTTAATTTTAAAATATAATATAATAAACATCACATATATAAAATTTTCAAGTACATTTTAATTAAAATTAAATCAAGCCTTTTTATAATTAAATGTAATAACTAAAATTGTTATTTTATACCATTTATATCTTATGTTCATTTATTTTGTGTATAATATATTTTTTAAAAATAAATTTGAGCATTAATTGTAAGAAATTAAAGGTTAGTATTGTTGAACTCAGGCCATGCAGTGAAGGATTACAACAAATAGCTCATAATTATATATATATATATATATATATATATATATATATATATATATATATATATATATATATATATATATATATATATATATATGGCCTCAAAATACCACTAAAAGACAAATGAAAAGCGATATGATTTTGATAAACCGAGGATCAAGACTTAAAATATCATCGATTCTTTGACATCAATTAAATCCAAAATAGCTCTCAAATATGAATATTTATATAAATCGATCTCGACGAAATGGATCTAATGAGCCTAAGATCTCATAATTCACTTATTTGGGCATCCAAATGCTCAAAATACATCAAATAATCGGGAATCATCGAGTCCGATCGAGGGGAGTGGTAGAATTTTACATGAATTTAAGAATGCTCCTCCCATCTATAAATTTTCATTCTCAATGAGGGAGGGCCAAGAGAAGAAGAGGAAATAAAACAAAGAAAGGAGGTGAATAAGAGGAAAGAGAAAAGGAAGAAGAGAAGAGTCCAAGCAAGTAGAAAAGAAAGAGTCCGAAATGGAAGAAGAGGAAAAGACCAAGCAGGAGGAAGAGAGAGCTCATTGAAGATCCTCCAAGCAAGATCGCACAAGATCGCGATTCCCGCCGGCGCCATCAACCACCGCCACCCACCGCCGCCACACTAATTGTACCGCAGATTCCCACCGGTTACCCAAAGATCTCCACCATCGCACAATTACAACCCCATCATTGTTATACGCTTGTTATTCCTCTCATATGCACTCAGAATCCCGTTATCAGGAAGACTTTGTACTCTGAAACAGATACATAGTGGAAGCTTTTTAATGGGCTAGCCCCGTGGTTTTTTCCCTCTTTTCGAGGTTTTCCACATTAAAAATTCTGGAGTGTCTCCTGCTCTTTTTTAATTACCCTGTGTGCTGACTTCACAACAAGGCTAAGGCATAAACTTTCACTCTACGACCGGTTTTCAAGACGCAATGCTGCCTCGGAAAACCTTCAACCACAATTTTCGGGAACATCCACGCATGGCTAATAGCACAACACTGCCACAACGAGCCTCCCGCCCAACTCCATTCTCAAACCCATCCCTAAAACCAAGGACGCCAAGTGCCGCCTCTCGATAGTATGATTTTGTTGAGGGCTGAACGGGAATCTCTTTGAAGATCATGTCCGAATGGAGGAGTCTCAAAATAAGATGATCCAAATTTTTGCAAGGACTACCGCTACTACGAAACAAACATATCTCCCCAAGATCGGCCGCTGTTCTAAGAAGAGGTCAAAACGCTAATCCTCCCGACACTGAGTTCCTCCGCATGGAGACCGTAACACCGATCTCCTCGACACGCTAGTTCCACTCATCCATCAATGCCTCAACCGCTACTAATCCACCGATTGTTGTTGATAGCACACATGCTCATCTTGTTAATCCCGCCATCATGATGACATTCGTAAGTACGACGCTTAATACAAGATGAATTTCACCTTCAAGATAAATCATCTTCACCCACACCGCATGTTATGAGGAGTCCTCACCTTTAAGCCATTCTTCGACATCCACCTAGGTTTCAAGCTTCCAGCATTGATTCCTATGATGGAAACACCAACCAACACACATCGCACCATGTGACTATCATGCATATCCAAGCTCCCGACACACCGCTTGTCCCTTTCCTGCTACCTCTCAAAGGGCAAGCTCGACTTGGTTCTACTCTCTTCCAAGGGGATCCATCCATACCTTTAACTCCGTGTTCTTGTGGAACAGCTTCATTGCAAACCGGAGAATCATTAAGGATTCTCCCATTTTTCTTAGATTCGTAAGGGTGAATCACTCAAAGAATACTTGAGGTTCTCCTTAGAAGCTCGCCAAATACCTGAACTATTAAGAGGAGTTTTCTTGAGGACTCCGCCCGTGGCCTTTCTATTCACATTAATGGGACACGGTCCTTCATATTTAGTTCATCGATAAGCACAAATCTCCCGATGAAGCTATTAATGCCCATCGCAAATAATTTGAACAATATGGAAATGCAAAAGCACCCCTGTGAAATGTGGAATCGACAGCCCATCAAAAAGAAGTTTACAAGATAGTCTCTCTCCACACCCCATATCAACAACGGAACCTCGAAAAAGACATACACACCGCAACACATCTCGTGTTAACCTCCGATGGCTATTCGAATGAAGAAAATATCGTGGCCGCATCCATTGAAATCATTCGTGAAATCAGAGCAATATTGTCACTTTCATCAAGCCGCGGACATACCATCAAGCATGCATACAACTCAAGGAAGAAATCGAGAGACTCATTCAACAAGGATATCTACGCTTTTGTGAAGAATCACCACCTCAAACAAACACACCTCCGCTTGGGGCAAACTGTGACAATCATCACAGAAACAACCAAATAATCATCAAATAATTGGAGAAATTGAAACAATCGCAGGAGGACCGATACTACCTAATCAAGTTCTCGCATCGCCAAAGAACCGAGATGAAGAAGTCTCAGATTGATCATTCCATCACTTTCAATGACTCGACTTAAGGAGTCCATATCCTCATCAAGATCCACTTGTCATCACGGACGCGGGATCCTTGTTATAACATTAAAGTTTTGATCGACAATGGGAGTTCTCCGATGTCTTATTTTACTCAACTTTTCTTAACATGGGCCCTGCTAGCAAAAGCTCCAACCAACCACTATATGGTTTGATAATCACCCAAGACGCGTAAGGGACAATCACTCTTCCTTACCCTGAGAATTCCTCGACAAGTGACTCATTTAATACAATTCATGGTGGTCAAGTCGATTCTGATATAATGCAATCTTCTGAGGCCCCTCCAATCAATTTTCTGCTATCACTTCTGCCTCATCCGAAGATAAAATTTCCTACCCCTGGAGTTGGGGTGGTTTGTGGAAATCAACAGTCAATCATGTTATCTCGCAAGCTCAACCGCTCTTCCATCACCTTCAAAGATCAAGATTTTAACTTTCGAGATGAAAGAGTACCTCAAAAGCTTCCCCAGAAGATTTCTCAATAGCATTATCGATGACCAACCATTACGAACAAAGGTAAGTGGGATCTTTACTCGTAAGAACAAAGGGAAAAGTATACGATTTCTGCGCAAAAAATCAAGACATATTTGCTTGAGTCCGCAGATATCTGTCGACCCCAATGTAATCACGCACTCCTCAAAATTAATCCAACGCTCAAACCAATCATCCAAAAGAAGGAGTTTCACCGATCGCCTTCGTGCTATTGAACAAGAAGTTAATAAGCTCATAGAAGCGGATTCATACGAAGTGCATTACCAACATGGCTAGCAAATGTTGTCATGGTTAAAAAACAAATGGAACATGGAGGATGTGTGTTGATTACACCGACCTTAATAAGGCCCCGCCAAAGGATAGTTTTCCTCTTCCTCGAATCGATCAATTGCGGACGCTACGTCGACATCAAATGCTCGCTTTTTTGATGCTTATTCGTTACAATCAAATAAAGATGAACCCAACGGATGAAGAGGCTACAACGTTTCAAACATATAAAGATTTATATTGTTACCAAGTCATGCCATTTGGATTAAAAAATGCTGCTACCTATCAACGCTTTATGAATAAGGTTTTTAAAGACCTACTAGGCCACACAATGGAGGTGTATGTGGATGACATGTTAGTGAAAAGCTTAGAAAAGTCACAACATATTTCGGACTTAGAAACATAGACCTTCTTCGACGCTATAATATACGACTTAACCCACCGGGGTTACCCTGGAAAATTTCTTGATTTATGGTAACTCACCGGATAGAGGCTAACCCTAAAAAATCAAAGCTCTCCAAGATATGATTCAAGAATATCAAAGACGCCCAATGTTTGAATGGTAATTATCGTGATTATCCCGCTTTCTAGCCCGCTCGGGACAAATACTTACCGCATTCTTTAAAATATTGAAGGGAGTTAAAATAATAATTTTCAATGGACCGATGAATGTAGATGCTTTTGAGCAACTAAAAGAATATCTAGCATCTCCACCCCCGCTATCCAAACCTATTCAAGGAGAAACGTTATACTTACGCTTCTTCCCACTAATAAGCTCGCTTTTAGTGCGAAGAAGATGGGGCACAACAACCAATTTATTACGCCAAAAAATTCTCTCGAATAAAAGTCGTTATCCATTTACGTGATAAAGTGGCTCGGCTAGTTTTCGCTAAAATTACCATACTTTCAAGCTCACACCATCTGCTACACTAATTTACCATTAAGGGCCATCTTATAGAAACCGTAAGCATCCGGGAGGTTAATCAAATGGTCTCAGAACCAGAGAATTTGATATAAATTTTTTACTACCATAAAGTCTCAAATACTTGTAGACTTTATAGTGGAATGCACCAACCCTCTAGAAGAGTTACCGCTACATGCGGCCTTTCATCTCCTCAATGGACTCTATGTTGATGGAGCTTCAGAATCGGTGTGCGTGAATCTACTTATTTCCCCAAAGAAAATACCCTGAGTATGGACTTCGCTTAAAATTCCCCGAACTAATAACATGGTCAATATGAGGCTCATCGCAGGTTGAGACTCGCCCCATCAGCCCAAAACTTAGTAATTCACATCGACTTGTCACCTCCCAAGTTGGAGGAGATTTTAATACTCATAATCCTCAACTGCAATATCTCCACTTGGTAAAATCTCTTCTTACTCATTTCAAGACACATCAAATCATCCACATACTACGAGAGAAGAATACTCGACGCCTTGCTAAGCTTGCTACCTCTACCACGAGATCTATTTAAGAGCAAGCATGTTGAAGAAATACATTTTCCCAAGTATCCAAGGGTCATGGGTAATTCAAACTATTGATGAGGAAAAGGAAACATTCATGGATGGACCCTATCTTTTCTACAAGAAGGAACTCTTCCCAAGATCCAACTTTCGCAACTGCCTCAAGACAAGCTTCAAACTTTGCTATTATTGGAGGTGAACTATACAAGCGAAGCTTTGTCCAGATCTCAAATGCCTTCCACCTTCGTAAGTCGACACGCTTAAGAGAGGTTCACTCAAGAATATGTGGAGAACACCTTACAAGAAGAGCATTGGCCCTTAAAATTATGAGGCAAGGGTTTTATTGGCCTACAATGAAACAAGATGCCTTGAGTTCACAAAAAAATGTGCGAAGTTGTCAATTGCATTCTAACCTCCTCACATGCCGCATGCAACCTCATCCATTCAAAGCCCGGCCCTTTGCTCGTGGGATTGATATCATGGGACCTTTTCCAATAGCATCGGGCAATGAAAGTTCATCATTCTAGCCGACTACTTCACCAAATGGGTAGAGGCCTAACCACTCGCTAAAATCAGAGGTAAATGTTAAACAATTTGTCCGAAAAAATATAATATGTCGACAGTCTTCCCGCAAAGATCATCACCGACAACGGAACTCAATTTATCGGAAAAGTCTTTATGTCCTTTTGCAAAGATCTTCACATTCACCGTGATACTACAGCATCCTCAAACCAATGGGCAAACCGTTACCAATAGGACCATACTCAAAGGACTAAAAACGCTCGAGAAGGTGGGGCAATGGGTTGATGAGCCTCCCAATGTTCTTTGGGCCTACCGCACACGCCGCACCCCAACCGAGACACCTATAACTTGTGTTTTGCATGTATTTATCAGTGGATATCGGTTCCAAGTCCAAGAGTCCAATTTTTCGATCATGGTAGTAATGAAGAAAAACTCCGGCAACACCTAGATCTACTCCCCGAAACTCGGGATATGACCCTACTTCGGACTGCTTCCTATCACCAACTGCGCCACTTCAAGAAGAGTGAAACCTCATCCCATATCTGTGGTGACTTGGTCCTCAAGTCTGGCGCAGTGCAAAGGCCCTAATAAACTCTCACCTCTGGATGGTCCATATGTGGTCATAGCTATGGTCAAGTTGTGAACGCTCAAGCTCGGACCCGTAAGGAAAAACTCTACCTCAACTTGGAATACTAAAAATCTTCAAAAATATTATCGAATCCTTACCGCATAATTATTATGACTTTTATATCGTCATTTCATCCTCAGATAACCAACCACCTAGTGGGATTAAAGCTTGTTGTTATTATTGTTGTTGTTGTCGTTGTTGTTGTTGTTGCAGTTGTTGTTGTCATTTTCTCTTAAAGCCCATACATGTGTCTTATGATTATATCATTGAACTAGTGAATTCACAGCTTTGTTCTAACAAGATTTGTTTTTTCTTTACTTTTTCCTCCCACTTGAGAAATATACAACTCATGTTACATCTCAATTGGGACATGATCAATCCTGGACTTGATCGACCTCTTCCATACTGTTAATGTCATCGAGCAAAACTCGACAAACAACCAGATAGGTCAAACGCCTTGGTGGACTTCCCACGGCCTCTTCCATACGTTAATGTCATCGAAAGCAAAAACTCCGACAAACAACCTGTGAAAGCGTCGCGTCCTTGGTGGATCTCACGTCTTCCGCATACGTGCGCTGACGGTTTTAATAATATTCACCAAAGAACCTAGAAAGGTCAAAACTTTTATACCCACTCCACATGTTAATGCCATCGTAACACTCGACCAAACAACTTCGATGGCCAAAATCTCGGATTCAATTATATCCATAACGTAAGTTAACAACATCAATTATCAACTTGAACTATCACCGATAATCTTCGCCGGCCACCACCATAAGCACGGTCACCTGCCGACTACTGACGTCGCCGACTACCGTTGCCGGGCTTTGCCGCTGACCACCTCGCTGGGCGCCAACCATAATCGCTATTACCGCCA
Organism: Cymbidium sinense; assembly: GCA_021442155.1. Classification (NCBI taxonomy): domain Eukaryota; kingdom Viridiplantae; phylum Streptophyta; class Magnoliopsida; order Asparagales; family Orchidaceae; genus Cymbidium; species Cymbidium sinense. The sequence continues at coordinate 103,225,900 of CM038215.1, forward strand.
CTATCAATGCGGTTCCATCATCGCTGACTATCATCGCCGGCATCTTCGCCGGGTTACCACCATCGCCACTATCGACATCGCCGCAACCATCGCCGGCTCCGCGCCGGCTATTCTCGCCGGGCATCGCTGCGGAACTCCTCGCTCTGCATCACGGTCCTGATCGCTTCCTAACCCGGATGGTCCGACGAGGCTGCAGAACCGGAACCACAACGTATCGCGTTTGATCCACTCTAACCCGGACGGTCCGACGAGGTCAGAACCGGAATCCACGACGATGTACCGTGGCCTTGATCGCTTCCTAACCCGGACGGTCGACGAGGTGAACCGGAATCCACGACGTATGTGCCGTGGGCCTGATCGCCTTAACCCGCCGGATAACCGACGAGGCCCAGAACCGTGAATCACGACGATGTACCGCGGCGGCCTTTGATCGCCTAACCCGGACGGCTCGACGAGGTGAAACCAATCGACGTTGTGCTGATCGCCCTAACCCGGATGGTCCGATGAGGCCGGTAAACTGGAACCACGACGTATGTACCATGGGCCTTGATTGCCTCCTAACCCGGATGGTCCGACGAGGCCGGTAAACCGGAACCACGACGTATGTACCGTGGGCCTTGATCGCCTCCTAACCCGGACGATCCGACGAGTCGGAAACCGAACCACGACGATGTATCGGGCCTTGATCGCTTCCTAACCCGGACGGTCCGACGAGGTAGAACCGAACTACGACGATGTGATGATCGCTTCCGCACCCATTTGCCCGACGAGGCCAAACCGAACCACGAATAGGTGGCCTTGATCGCTTCCTTGACGCCTTCAGATCGCTTCCTGAACGCTATCGCCTTCTTGATTGCTCTAAAGGACCTCTCACTAAGAAGAAAGGGAGAGGGCGGTGTGCTCTCCTTCACCCTGGCACGGTTCTCCGCCATTCGGCCGGGTCGTTTCAACCGTCATAATTAACTGTTACGACGGCCCATGCTGACCATCACGCTGGAACGGCTCATGACGCGTTCGCGAAGCGACTCGGCAGACGGCAGAGCCCGCATGGCTTCGGGCGGGCGAATCCACTGGCGGCTGTTCCGCTGCACTGTCAAGGCTGCTGCGTCCAGACGACGCCGCCGCCCGCCCATCGAAATCGCTCCGCTTCGCCCGAGATTTGACTCGATGGACCCGCCATCCATGCGGTAAGACCTCAAGACGCTGCACGCAAGGCGCTGGCATACTGCTACAATGGACCACGGGCGCCTTACGGCGCTCATGTCCCCGAAAATGCCTGAAAACTTCCAATTCATTATTTTCGAAAGATTGATCATATATTTTTGATGATTAAGTTAATGTCATCCAAAAATAGCAACTGATATATTCTCAAAATACCACTAACAAAGCACAAATCTTGATGTCGAAAACGATATGATTTTGAGTCAAACCGATCGAGATCAAGCACTTAAAATATCATTAGATTCTTTGGGACATCAATTAAATCAAAACACTCTCAAATATAGAATAAATCGAAGGCTCGAAAGGATCTAATGAGCCTAAGATCTCATAATTCATTTGGGCATCCAAATGCTCAAAATACATCAAATGATCAAGGAATCATCCTGAGTCATCGGTGGGAGTGGTACGGCCTTACATGAATTTACAAAGAACGCCTCCTCCTCCCATCTATAACAGCCTTCATTCTTCACATGAGGAGGCCAAGAGAAGAAGAAGAGGAGAAAACAAGAAAAGAAGAGAGCCGAAAAGAAGAGAGGAAGAGTCCGAAAGCAAGAAGAGGAAGAGTCCAGCAAAGAAGAGAAAGAGTCCAAGCAAGGAAGAAGAGGAGGAATCCAAGCAAGGAAGAAGAGAAGGAACCCAAGCAGAAGAAGAGTCCGAAGAAGAAGAGGAAAAGCCCAAGTGAGAGGAAGAGAGCTCAAGCTCAAGATCCTCCAAGAAGATCGACTCTCGCCGCTACCATCAACCACCGCCACCGGCCACCTTCACTAATTGTATCAGATTCCCACCGTTACCCCAAAGATCTCCACCATCAAGAAGAATTACAACCGATCATTATTGGTTATTCCTCTCTCATATGCAATTATGTAATCCCGCTATCGTGAAGACTTTGTACTCAAACATATACATAGTGGAAGCTTTTATCGCTAGCTCGGTTTTTCCTCTCTTTCGAGGTTTTCCACGCTAAAATTCCTAATTCCGCTCGCTTCTTTTAATTACCGTATGCGGACTTCACAATAATTATATATAACTTTCACTATATATATACTGGTTATATATATATATATATATATATATATATATATATATATATATATATTTGAAAGAAGAATCAGGTAAAAACATTGATTTAATTTTCATCAAAATGATATTGAGAAATTTATACATGTTAATTATTTGTATGATTTTATTTTATTGATTACATATAATGCCTTAACATTATATAAATTTTTATTATATTTTTTACAACAAGTTTTCTTATTATTTTTAATTAATTTATAATTGAAATTCTGTAATGTAAAAATATTAAATATAATAAAATGTTATATATTATTTTTTAAAAATTAAATTAGACAATTTTCTATATTTGAATCAAAATATTAATATAAATTTTATGTGATAGAATGCATTCACATGCTTCATCAAAACATATAGCCGTTTAATGAACCTAATTAGATCCAGTAAAAGCATTGTTTTTTATGTAAATTGTCCCGTTTCATAAAATAAAACCTCAGTGGATCAGCATCCACAAATCCTAATTTATTTATAATAAATAAATTTAGCGAGTCAACCCCTAATTATTATTTCTACCACCATCATCCCGCTTTCAAACTCCCCAGTTCTCCATCTTTCTAAAAGTCAACCCTTTTCTCCCCAATCTTCTCCTCTCCCAAACCCTTTCCATGTTCTTCCCATTCTAATCTTGTCATACGAACTCTTTCCTCCCTTTCTAAATGGGCAACAGTGGGACCAAATTCAGTGGTTGCATCAGTACCTACCTCTGCGGCCATCGCGGCGGCCAAAACTCCAGTAACGACGGAGCCGTTTGATGAGTGGTTTGGTCATTCCTTCTTCTCCGTCCAGACCCTCTCTTCCCTCGCTCCACTTCATCCAAAATCCACCACCTGATGACTCCACCATTAGCTTCCGTTCCATCTCATGCGCCGCTCTTAGCGCCAACCTCCACACACCCACAGCCACCACGGGCGTGGCAGCCGCCGAAGCTGCATTCCAAAGCTCTAGTATTTTCTCCTCTGCCTCTTTTTTTCCACCCTCACTGCCCGAAATCGGCCTCCTTTCAGACAGCCGGCGATAATCTCAACCTGGCTGATAGAGCAGGGGAAGACCGCGTTCATCTAGTCATCTCTGAGGAGCAAAGTTACCTTTTTGCCGGAATCTACGACGGCTTTAACGGCCCCGACGCCACCGACTACCTTCTTTTCAATCTCTGCGCCGCAGTTCAGCATGAGCTCAAAGGATTGCTCTGGAATGAAAACAATCAAGAAATACTCTATCTTTCGTCTTCTGTCTCTGAATCAGACCAAAACAGTGTGGAGCGAAAGTCAGGAAGGAGGTCGCAGCGACCTGTGAAGAGCTTTGAGGAGAAGCAGGGCGGTGGAAGCATGAGTTTTCTAATGAAAGATCGAACCTTTATAGGATTTTAAGGAGAGATGAGGCCCACTTCAAGGTATTGAAAGCTATGTCTATGTCTCGTGCGTTGAGGAAGACAGAAAAGGCGTTTCTGCAACTTGCAGATATGATAGTTTCAGAAAATCCAGAACTCGCTCTGATGGGTTCTTGCGTGCTGGTAATGGTGATGAAAGGGGAAGATGTTTACCTCATGAATGTGGGAGATAGCAGGGCTGTCTTGGCTCAGGAGCGAGACAGATGCTTGACGAATTTAAAGAGAATTAATGAGGAAACCATGCTCGATGATCAAGACGACGGTTTGAAGAATCTTGTAGCTCTGCAAATGGATCATTGCACTGGCATCGAAGAGGTAAGAGGAAGAACAAGTCTATTCCTTCAATTTTGCAATTTTATGTTTTTTTCTTTGTTGATTTGACTATCTTCTGTAATACAGGAAGTCAAGAGAATTAGAAGTGAACATCCTGAGGACGCTTTGGCCGTAATGAATGATCGAGTGAAGGGATCTTTGAAGGTTACGAGAGCTTTTGGTGCTGGATTTTTGAAGCAGGTATGTCATATGATATTATTTTCCTCTCAGTTCATTCTGAATTTATCACTATGAAATTTATTGTAGATGAAATGTAATTTTTTTTAGTTTTTTGCATTTAAATTCCAGTGTTTAACAGTACAAGATTTGATTTTGAATTTAAAATTTTGTAAACAAGAGATTTCAGCATAATTGTTTCATGGCCGACTAATTACATGATCAAATCTTTTCTCTTGTTTCTCAGCCCAAATGGAACGATGCACTCCTGGAGATGTTCAAAGTCGACTACATTGGAACATCTCCTTATATCTCCCTGCTCCCCTTCCTTTATCATCACAGATTAGGCCCTCGTGATAGATTCTTAATACTCTCATCTGATGGCCTCTATCAGTATTTCACGAACGAAGAAGTCGTCGAGATCGAATTGTTCGTCGCGACAACCCCTGAAGGCGATCCCACGCAGCACCTCGTAGAAGAACTCCTCCTTCGAGCCGCAAAAAAAGCTGGTAACGCCTACAACTTTAAATTTTCTTCAAGCAAGAAGTGAAAAAAATGTTGATGCTAATGTAAATGAAGAGAAATTATTAGATGAAGAGTCTTCATCAAACCAATTAGATTATTGTTGACCTTTAATATATGTATCATAAATTAAGTTAAATTCACAAGTCAAATTCGACGAATTTTGAGGGTGATAATCGCATAAAAATATACAAAATTCTAAAAATGGTCAAACGATCTCGATGACGCTTTCGTCGTTGATTGATCAAAATATAAATATCAAAATCTAACGATTGGCATTAAGCTATGAAGCCGACGCCGATATCGGAGTGAGGGCTGACGACGTCCAACAACCTCCGCTCATGAAATTGATCACGCCGTTAGCTTCAAAAACATCAAAATATATCAAATGAGACGCCAATCAATTGGACGAATGCTGCGATAAATGATTTAAGAAACGCGAATCGGTGGCGCTAATCAACTCAAATAACCTTCGATTGATGAATGGACTTCGCCATCGCTCGTAACGCCAAAAAATAAATATAAATATTCGCTCGAAAAGCACGAATGATCAAGCAATCAATGATGTACCGCATCAGATGAGGGAAGTGCACAATTTCCGAATGACCTCCATTCATGAAATTGATCAAAATGATTAACCGAAATGTTGAAATATCACCGACCGCTCAATTTGGGCTCAATTTTGGAAAGTTGATTTGAAGTGATGCGTAAATCAAGGCAGCAGATGTCACCAAATCAACTCAAATGACATTCGATCGACGAACTTCATCACTCGCTCGAATAGGTAAGATATAAATATACCGATGAGCAAGCATTAAGTGCTCGTTAACCAAGCTCACGCATATTGGTGAGGCCGATGGATGAGGATCAAACGATGCTTCTGAAATTGATTGGCCAGATTTTGAAATGTCGAATCTATCAGTAAGATTGTACTCAATTGGACGGTGTATGTGCTAAAAATCGAACGTCAGCGGCGTATTTTAAGTGACTCAATTTAATTTCAAACCAACATCTCCGATCAAACATGGTCATTATTGCGTTTAGACAACAATTACCTTAGATTGATATATATATATATATATATATATATATATATATTGACTATTTGTATTTAAATATGTGAAATTCATATTAAAATTATTTAATAAATTCAAAATTTATTAAAAAATTCTCAAATTATCCATGCTTAACCCTTCCCCTATTTTCAATTTTCTAAAAAATTGTCTAAAAAAAAAAAAAAAAAAGAAATGGGCGGTTCAAACTTTCTCCCCACTTGTCCTCATTCTTTCCCACTCACTCTCTCCCGCAAAGGAAATATTGTCGAGTCCCGTGAAGACTCCAATCGTGTCTGACCATTAGCGTTCGCTAAAAATGACCCGTAAGAGTGAAACGCTATTTTTTAAACTGGAGCCTGTTTCAGGAATGAGTATATGCACGGAGAAATTTAAAATATCTTCATTTGGGGCAAGTCGATTTTTTATTTTGACTGGCTGAGCAAAAAGAGCTATAGAAGGAGAAATGAATCGAAATGGCGCTGAGGAAATATATGATGTGAAATAATAAAATGGATCGTGAATCTTTTAAGGAGTTGTAATCCTTCAGATTCATATTTATTTTCATGATTTTTTTTGTCTTGAGAAAACATATTCAATGTAATCCTTCAGGAAATTGGTGTTTGATTAATTTTTAGTGCTTATTTACATATGTACTCTCAGTAGTGTCTTTCGAGTATAAATCGATTTTTTCCGCTTTGTTTCACTTTCTATAGCCGTTGTGATCATGGTAACTAAATCAATGGCAATGATGTGGCTATTACTGGTTTCTTTTTCACTTTTATACTATAGAATATGCACTGCATACCTGCCTCTGTACCTCTTTGTATACTCACTTCTATACCTGCCTCTTTGGCTCCTCTCCATATCTACTATATACTGTTTCTCTACCTTCATTTTCAGGTGTGAACTCTAGGCATATGAAAATCTGATGAAGTTGTTTTATCTAATGACCCAAATTTGGGTACTCTATGTTTTGGTGAATGTGAGAAATTGTCATTATGCACATGACCCAAATTTATTATTTAGAAGAGATAATGAAATTTATTTCCCAAGTATTGAAATCGAGTTTTATTTATATCTCGCAGCTGGAAAAACATGTCAATCTAAACCATATAACAAAATTCAAAGAAGTGGTTGTGATGATTCGATTCGACTGTGGATTTAGAGGGAATTGGTCGTTAAAATATATAGAGAGCCATAATCATTCACTCGGCAAAGAGCGTGATCTCTCTTCGCGGATGCGCATCATCGATGAAGGCATCAGTTTGAAGATATGTGAGAAATTAATGCCAGACCGACGTTCAAATTATCTCACAAGTTGGTCGGTGAGAGAATATTGGATTCACCAAAAGAGATGCTTTCAATTTCATCCGTAAAGAGCGAACCACTGATTGCAAGTGATGATAAGCAATTAATCTTCAAGGAAAGACAGACGAGATGTTTGCATGGGATGTTCAAGATGTCATTGATTGCTTGGGTGAGTTTTTTTTGGAGCAATGGTATGTATGTGGTTGAATTTGATTGTTTTGGGGATGTGATAATTTTGATACTATACTCAATAAATATAATCTGTTCCCTACACACTCGTTGGAGTGAATCATCATTGGCAAAACGCCTTATTAGCCTTTTTAAGAGACCATCGAAGTCATTCACATGGTTATTCTACATTTATTCGTTGATGGGTGGCGGTATCCTATAACGATATTTCTTGATCAAGATCAAGATGGCGAGAGCCATCGAGAATATGTACTACGCGTCATAGGTTGTGCCAATGGTATATCTCAAAGAAAGCCCTCCAAGGTCCATTGTTTTAGTAGTAACAAGAGAGTTCAAGGGCTATTCTATGCATGAGCAAATGTGACATGAGGATGAGTTTGAGGATGCTTGGTCCGCCATATTAGAGGAGGGCAATCTCAGATGATCATGTGGCTATCCAACTTTACAAAAGCGTAAAATGGTCCACGCATTCAACAAAGATAAATTTTGTATTGGCATCTTGTCCACTCATGAGAGGCCACAAATATAGTGTGTCATGGTATTTCAAACCAACAAGTTCACGGATTGTTTCTTGGGATTGAGAAGGTGATGGAAACATGATAAATGAACATGATGAAGACTTCAAGTGTATCCAAATTGCAATTGTTCCTGTTAGGAGTAGTCCATTCTTAAGCAAGCTTTGTTTTATACGAGGAAGCTTTACTCTATGTTCAAGAAGAATTTCTGGAGTTGGGGATTATCTGCTATCGTGATGATAGCCCATGGAGTACTTGGTAAGGAACTTAGAGAAGAAGAATGCATTCAAAACCTGTCCACTTTGATGTGTCTACTATGGATATTTCTTGTAGTTGCGAATTTGAAATGATGGGCATACTTTGCATTAGCGTTCTTAGCCGATGATGTCTCAGCATTCCGGATAAGTACCTCATCTGGTCTACCAGAGCAAAGAGGGACATCTACAATGATGGTTCATACGTGAAGGTTAGTACATGTGGAGAGATGGAACTGCATTGTTTTCGTGAACCATATAAGTCGATATGCATATCAAATTAGCTCCGACACTGGGTAATAAGATTCGAGGATTACATGCTTGCATCATTACTCGATGAAGTGGACTAATAAGGGAATTCTCCACCGCTGATCGCTAAGAGAGAAGAAGGCATCATCATCTAAGGATAAGGACAAATAGGGATCCAATCAAGAGACGCCCAAAGGGTGTTTCCAGCGCAGGCTTAAGGCTTATTGGGAGAAATCCAAAAATCCACAAGTACTTATCCTACTTGCCTCGATGTTGCTATTACTTATAGGTTCCTAATATTTAATTCATTATATTTTCTTGTCTTAGAAACAAAAGTGAGAGTGTGAGAAGATGCGCCACCACTCCTCTGTTATGCTTTTCACCAAGCCTAGAATATTTCACATTGATCACAAACATTCATCCATTACTAAGATGTTGTGCCATTACTAATGTTGTACCACAGAATTTCGACCTCATCAATCAACCAACATGTCAAGGGTACACTAAGATGATGGATATTACGACGGCATTTTGATGCATGATATTATCCAAGAAGGCACTTTTTAATTTCATTTTGCTCGTTTTAGTCATAATGCTTGCATTTTTTTGTTTCATTTCATAACTTCAAGAAAGTCTTCTTTTCCTTTTAATCTTACCATTTTTTTGCAAGTGAACTGCATAATTTTTTCCTTAATGTCTTCTCAAATTTTTGTTATTTTTTAGTCTAGAACTATTATTTGGTGAAGAATTGTTTAACTCTATAGGATGAGGTCTAATATTTTGACATGCTTTTGTCATGCCTCCTTTGTGGTGATTTTATGGTTGCTTTGTTCTCTTAAATTGATATTAGTTTTAAAGTTAAATAACAAACCAATATGTCATTTTTTCTTGAAGGATGTGTCCAAATTAGATGAAATAAGTCATGATCTCCAAAAAAAAAAAGGAGAGAAAAATTGAGATTGTTTCAAGTTAATTTATGAATCTTAGCTGTTTGATTCAATCAATCACAATGATTTAGATTTAATCAATCATAATGATTTATGATCTTGTTTAAACCACTTCCTTTTATTTGTTTTTTATGTTGCATATTGGTAGATTCTAAATTATTGTAATCCCTTCTTGTTAGTTAAGTTTAACTATACAGCATTGTAATGATTCAGCTTTTGGGAGATATGTTGCTTGAACGGTCAAATTCTCATGTGATGATATGTTGCTTGAACGATCAAATTCTCATGCGCTTGATTTCATTTATTTACCTATCTAATTCCTCACCGCTTGTTTTCTCTTTTCTTCCATTTTTCAAATGCTATCATTCAAAACTAACCTTTTCAGCCTTTTTTATATGAGACTAAATTTTATATACATGTACATGTCACACAATTCTCATTCATTTACATATCCAACTCAAAAATATTAATATTTATATAAATAACACTGAAATCTTTAATATTACATCATTGAATATCATCATCATCATTATCATCATCATTGAATATTCATTTACATATCCATTGAGTTCTGTTTCCGAAATGCTATCATTCATAACTAATGTCCTGTACCTGGTCTCCTCCCAAATCGTCGAAGGCAACATCTGCAAACTTTATTTTAGGCCAACGCAACATAATGTGGGATAGACTGATGGCGGAAATATAGAGCAATACTCACATCTACAACAAAAAATTATACAGTCAAATTGCTCACATCAAGTAAAATATAACCGTCGAACATACCATAAGAAGAGGGACAAAGCACTCATGTACTGCGTGTTCAGATCTTTCTTGTAATGCCATTGAATTGACACTAGAAGAAGGCCCAATGGCCAAATGGCTTCAAATTTCAATTGTCTCGACGATTAAACTACTATATAGTTGTAGTAAGAACAAATTTGAAATAAGAAAACAAATTTGTACAACCGGTCACGAACGAAGCTATCCGATTGCTCGAGCTTATTCTTATAATCGGTATCGACAATGGGAATTTCGCCATAAAACTTTCTCCCCTTTGTTTGGCATCCCCAAAGATCACACTTTACTTCATCCGGTGAAAGAAATGCACCGCCACCTAAGAAAAGGCTTGTCGATGTCCCAAAGAAGATAGGATAGAGGGCAACCGAAGTCTTCTGATCCGTGTCGGCGAATTGGTTCAGTGAAATATTTACGCACTTCACTAGTGAAGCGAGCTGTAATATTATCAAATAATGCTCTACTGGCACCGCGCATCTAGACGTTATCCTTGCGTTGTCGAACTTCAAAATAAAGGCGTAATTAATATTAAGATAATGGATTGCAAGCACCTTAATATCGGGGTGCAGAGGTACGAGGTGGGTAAGGTACTGATTCATTTTCTCCAGAACACATCCAAAATCTCAAGAAAGTATGAGGTCAAGTGGGAGAGGGGTTCTGGAGTACATTTGCAAACAAGCATCTAAATTAGCTTCCAAACAACCTCTAAACTACTTCCACGATAGATTAAACATTGTCTCAACAACCAACAATCAAGAAAAAAGCCCAAAATCGCTAACATCGAGGGAGGCAGGGAGTGCAGTACGATTCATTTTCTCCATAGAACACCCAAATCGACAAAACACAACTTCCCGCTTATTCATAACGGATTCTAGCCATAGTATGCCCTCCAAACGGTAAAAAAATGAACTCAAAAAATGCAAAATCTCAAGAAAGTATAGAGGTACAGAGGTACGAGGGTTCTGAGAGTACATTTGCAAACAAGCATCTAAATTAGCTTCCAAACAACCTCTAAACTACTTCCACAAGATAGGAAACATTATCTCAACAACTGGTAAACCCTAAAGAAAAATAGCCCAAAATCGCTCTCTAACATCGGAGGTGGAGGTACAGTGCATTCATTTTCTCCAATACACCCAAACCGACAAAACACAACTTCCCAGTTATTCATAACGGATTCTAGCCATAGTATGCCCTCCAAACGGTAAAAAATGGACTGAAAAAAATGCAAAATCTCAAGAAAGTATATAGAGTACAGAGGTACGAGGGGTTGGAGTACATTTGCAAACAAACATCTAAATTAGCTTCCAAACAACCTCTAAACTACTTCCACAAGATAACAAGAACATTGTCTCAATAACTGGTCAAGAAAAAGCCAAAATCGTCTCTAACATTAGAGGGGAGGTGCAGTACTGAGGTATAGAGTGCATTCATTTTCTCCACGTAACACACCCAAACCGACAAAACAACTTCCCGCTTATTCATAACGATTCTAGCCATACTATGCCTCCACCCACGGTAAAAAAATAGATCAATAAAACACAAAATCTCAAGAAAGTATAAATGAGGAGGTAGAGGGGTTCTGAGAGTACATTTGCAAACAAAGCATCTAAATTAGCTTCCAAACAACCTCTAAACTACTTCCACAAGATAGCGAGAAACATTGTCTCAACACAATGAACAATCAAGAAAAACAACCCAAAATCGCTCTAATATCGAGGGTACAGGAGGTGCAGAGGTACAGATATGCAGGTCTGTAGAGAGATGAGGTATAGAGTAGAGGTATGAGGGTGTGAGGAGACAGAGTACGATTCATTTTCTCCACGAATACACCCAAATTGGCAAAACACAACTTCTCGCTTCGCTATTCAACGGATTCTAGCCATAGTATGCCTCCAAACTGGGAAAAATGGACTTAAAAAATGCAAAATCTCAAGAAAGTATAGAGGTACTGAGTTTTCTGAGGTACAGTAACAATCAACAAAAAATATTGTCTCTAATATCTGTGTAGAGTACAGAGATGCAATGAGGAAACTGACGGTAGCCATATCAAAAAAACGCCATAAAGAAACCTAAAAACACTTCGATGGATTGTAATGGACAAAGACAGAGAAAACCCTAAAATCTTTTAAGAATGTACATGGCAAATACCTCGTAACCAACTAGAATCTCAATTTGAAATTATTTAAGCCGCACTGATTGGGCGACCGAAGATGGAAATTCTCTTCGTCAAAATCTTAAACGAAGAATCGAATACGACGCAGATATTTTGTTCCCAAGGTTTAGGATCGGAAGGGTCGGGTCGGGCGCTTAAACCGCAAAATAGCGCCGTTCGCCTTCTGGCCATTTTTTGACGCTTCGCCGCCATAATCCGATTGAGTCCGCAGAAATTACGGGACTCGATAATATTTTCCCCCAGTGGACATTGGAAATTTCTCCCGCAGCAAAAAATTCTTTCCCTCTCCTGAATTTCGCTGCACGCTCGCGTACTCAATCCACCGGCATCCCTCGCTTCCGCCTCATTCCGGTCAAACTCCTTGGCCCGCGCCTCTGCCATGCTCGTATTTCCGTCATCCACTCTGCCAACATCCACAACCTGTTCCACGCGCTCCGGCGGCTAATCAGCCAACCATCCGCCCTCGGTCCACGCGGGCCAGTCGATCCCACCACCCGACAGCGCTACATTCGGCTCGACCGGCTGCCCTTGCTTCGACCAGCAAGCTCTCCGCCGCATCCATTCTGCGGCCAAATCTAATACCGTTTATCGTGAAAAGCTCTTCCTACCACTCTGCTCTCTCAGCTCGCTGTTTCAATCACATGTGCCTCATGCTTATTCAGTTCCAGAAGCAACATCTGCCACGGCCAAGAATCCTGCATCCATGTCTCTGCACCCTTTCTTTACTTCATTGTACCACAGTTCACAGATTTTTCTTCCTTACTCAAGAAACCCATCCCGTTATGCTATCCTTCTCATGAGCCAGCCATCCAAATTTTGTCATTTTATTTTCACCGTGAACCGGGGAAGAACATCGTCAAGAGGCGAATTCTTCTTTCATTTTTGCTTAGCCATCTGCTTTCACTCAGTCGGAAGAACATCAAGAGATCTTCTTTCAATTTGAGTCGCCCTCATTTTAGCGCCGCTTTTATCATGGGAAGAAGAACATAGTCAAGAGGTGAATTCTTCTTTCGATTTTCAGCATCGCACTCCCCAATTTTCGCTTCGCCGCAATTGGGGAAGAATAACATCAAGAGAATTCTTCTTTCGATTTCCGACGTTGCATCCCTTGCTTTAGCCTTACCTTCCCACCTTCGTCGGGAAGAACATCGTAGAGGGAATTCTTCTTTCTGCTTCCAATATCGCACTCATTACCTACATTTGCTTCGTCCCTTGCATTCACAGAAAAAATGTGTCAAAATATGTGTGATCAGGAATGTGAATATATATATATATATATATATATATATATATATATATATATATATATATATATATATATATATATATATATATATATATATATATATATATATATATGTTTTTTTTGTTTGAAGACATCATGCTCAAGAGGGAGATGAAAAAAACGACTGGTGTGTCGAAGATACCGCTACACTCAAAAGGCATCAGTAAGCCAACACTTGTTAGATGTTGCTCCCCTAGACGAAATGTTGCCAATGTCTAATTTTCAAACTTAGAAAAAAAAAGGATGAGGATGAATATATATTGCATTTGTCTTCTTTCAAGTTTAAAATCCTCGTTGTGCTCAAGAGGGCGTGACGAGATAAAAAATTGACTGTGGTGTCGCAAGACACCACTCGCTAGGCTTAAGAGGGAGTACCGAGTAAGCCAAAATACCCCGATGTAGCCCCATACACGGGGATGACGCCGAGAGGCTGCTGAAATTGCGTTAAATCTTTTGACTTAGAAAAAAAGTGTAGAGTGAAATGAGCTGACTTAAGAACGTTAAATAAGAAAACATGCAGCTAATTTTAAACTAAAAACGTCAAACAAGATAAAAGGAGATGGGAGCCTTTAAAGAAAATTTTGGAAAGAATAGAATATTCATTTAAAATCTAAGTGAACTTTGGGGAGGCTAATATTAAACTCACAAACTTTAATTGTAATTTTCTATGGCTTAAATTAAAGCGATAAAGTGAGTTTTCTAACTTGTAAATTCCTCAAAATTAAGCAAGCTTTAATTGGAATTAGGGGGTAATACTAAACTCATAACAAACTTGCAATAAATCTAAAATCTAAGAATGAATCCAAATTGGGTTTAATAGCTCTTATACAAATATGAAGGTGATTACTATGCTAGCTAATAAGCATGAGTAGAGCTAAAGCAATAAATACAGAAATTAACATAACTTATTAAAAGTGATGTAAATTGAACACAATCAAATTGAGAGAATTACAAAAATTTAACAAGTAAACACAGTGCAAGTAATGTTTTAAACAACAATCTAAATCAAAATGCATTATTCGTCACCGGATCTGCAACTCTTTGTATAAGCAAACAGAAGATGATACTAAATCAACGAAATCACTAATTAGGCTAAATTCTAAAACTATAAATTTCGTGCTAGTTCGAATTTCAAATCTAAATTTTAATGTCTTAAAAGGTTGAGCAGACTAAATTGGAATAAAAAATGAAAATACAAAATCAATCTCATAATTCAAACATAAATTACCAAAAATTACTATACACCCGCATGAGGCCCGACACTATGTTGAATGCTTAAATTCAACTGTCTGAGCATACTACACGGGTTTCTTCCCGATTTAGTCTTAAGATTGAGTCTAGGTTAACAAAATCTAAAAACCTATGATAAGAGTTTCAAATATGTAAAATATTTAAGAAACTAAATCGTCAGTGGTATATCTAATCCTCAGCAAGTTAGCAAGATCTAATCTCCTCTTAAATATATTCAAATTAATCAATTTTTTCAAATCAAATTAAATCTATTAGCTTAAATGAAACTCTATTAACAACTTAAATCAAACTCAATCTATCCACCTTCTTATTTTTATCGAGTGACAAATTAAGAAAACTCTAGCTCACAAAGAGCCGATGTCAAATCAAGTGTTATGTGCACTCACTTAATCTCTTGTCCGAGGGGCGTGACATGTGTCCTCTAACTTGGCTTATTTAAGATAGATGGATGAAGTCCCATTCGATGGTTTAGCTATTGGCTCCATTATATTACGGGACCGTCGTATGCTCCCGCTGACTACCCTTTGAGTTGTGAATCATATGTATACTTGATACTCTTAAGATGGACTTAAGCTATCTCCTGGACAAACACCACCCTCTACAAGGATTTCTTGGGCGACGTTACCATGTGTTCGATGAGGATCCTTTGGAGGTTGGGTCACTATCTCCTCCTGGCTAAGTAGACTGACCGGAATGCCTCGATGACGGAACATGAGATCTAGATCGCATGTCATCATTCCTCCAACCGATTTAAGTTTAAATGATAAATTTCATAATCTAAATTTAAAACTCTACACGTCTGCATGATCTAATAGTCCTTAATAAAAAAGTTCTCTCTCACTTATTGAGAGGGCTTGCACCTATAGGAAACCTAGAACCAGATCTAAAGTCCTCACAAAATGAGGGCGAAACCTAAATTTAATTATGATATATGCATACCTACTACATCAATCGACCCTATTGTTATATAGTGTCGAACCATCTGATGCGGTCTCTGTACTTGCATATGTTTTAAATGGCTCAACTTTAAAAAAAAAAATTGTAATGGTATATATACATAGTGAAATATATGAAGAAGAATTTTAATTTCACTCTTTTATTATAATGAAATATATAATAGTGATAAATGAATATATATATATATATATATATATATATATATATATATATATATATATATAATCTGATTTCTTTTCTTTACATTGAGGAATGGAATTTCATGAGCTACTAGAAATTCCTCAAGGAGATAGAAGAAAATACCATGATGATATCTCCATTATTATAATCTCTTTAGAGGGAAGAATATGGAGATCTTGCACATAGAAGAATATTAAAAAAAATTGAGAATCTTAAAGCAAACATACTTCTAGTACGTACAAATCATCACAATTTTCAACTAAGACTAATGTTAATTACGAAGTTGGAATCGAATGGTCGAAAACAAAGGATGGAAATGGAATTCTTTGTAATATTTAAAGTGGTTTTTTTTTTTTTTCTAAATCGGTCTCTTTCCGATTTTAGGGTTTGATTTTGTAGCATTACCATTTTCAATAAATTTTTTTTTCTCGCGACATATTCTATAAGAGAGATGTGCTAAAAAATAACAAATAACAGCTTTTATGATAAATAGTATTTATATTATTAAATTGTGTTGATTTGTTTTATTTATTATTTATTATTTTTTAAATAATAGGCTTGGCCACTCCACTGGGAGGTGCTAGGCATGGTGTGAATCGGTTTAAAGATAATATGTGTAATTTCATATGTAACAATAAATTTTTGACTATTTATAAACTAATACATTTCTACATTAAAATTTTAATTCTCATTTAAATATTGAAATTAGCAATTAAGTTTTAACTTTTTTTTAATTTTTTTTACATTTCTAATGATTTAATCATGACTCATACAAATATTAAGTTTAAAGTTCACAAAATCAAAAGAGGTGATGATTTTATAAAAAAGATAAATGTTGATATTGCATGCATAAATAACGCAAGATATTATTTTATTATTACATCCTCTTCGTGTTAATTAAAGTTTCAATTTTTAAAGCCATTTAAATTTAATATTCTAGCTGATCATAAATTTTTTATTATTTAAGTTATATAGTAAATAAGACCAATTAAACTTTTTAAGTTTATTTCATATTTTATTAAATTTCTCAACTGCAAATTCTCCGATATGTACTCAGTCATTGGCATATTTTTTCCTTAAATGAATTTAATTCTCTCGCATGAGAAAAGGACTTTTGCATTAAGAAACGATTATTAATATAAATAACTGACATTTGAAATCATATTGAAGCATTCTGAAAAAAATAAATAAATAAATAAATAAAGAGGAATACAAGACCTTAATTCACCATTTGGAGCATTCAAATTAATTAATGATGTGAGTAAATAAATGAAATAATAGCAGTAATTATAATCACAAGAATTGCTGAGATCTTATAAGTTGAATTTAATTTTTTTTTTTTTTTTTTGGAAATTAGTAGCTTAGCTGTATCTGTTGTCTTGTCGTTGACTAAGTCAATAAGTTGGCTTAGAGATTTGACTTCAATATTTGTCTTAATTCAATATCTGATATGGTCAGCCATTGGATAGGATTAGAGTTTTTTTCTTAACCAAAGTTGGAAATATAAAATTTTATTATGATTGTTGCGTGCTAGAAAATTAGTTACGGTAAAAGTTACGACTTAGCACATTATGAAATCATGTATTTAAAGTGAAAGAAAATTACAATTTTTGTAAAGAAAAAGAGGAAAAAATCGTTTAACCCAAGAAAATTTTCCACTATGTATCTGTTTCAGAGTACAAAATCTTCCCGATAATGGGATTATCGAATAACAACTATATAGTACGTTGGTGGTACCTTCAGTGGTAGCAGATGATATGGTGACATGAGACAACCATTAATGATGAAAGTCGTCATGATGGAGACCGGAGATTGGCGACAAGGATCGGCGGCCGGCTCGGCGGTCGACGGCGGCGGGTACCAACGGGATGGTGGCCAGTCAGTGATTAACCTGATTTTCAAGCTCTCTCCTCTCTCTCTTGCTCTGTGAGGAATGAATTTATTGGATTGGCGTCTCATATACAAAATCACCACTCCACTCCATCTAATGATGATTCCATATGATGTATTTTGCATGAATTTGAATGCTCAAATTATGAGATCTTGGCTTGGCCAAATCACTCGTCGAGATTTGAATTATAAATACTCCATCTTTGAGAGCTTTTTAGGAATTTAACTGATGTTCCAAAGTTTTCAATGATATTTTAAGTGCTTGATCTCGACCACTTTCAATTTGATCAGATTGCTTTTAGCATCAAAAAAATTTTAAGTATTATGTCATATCATCTCAGGATGACATTTTGAATATAATTGAAAATAAATTCTTCGAAATTTCGATGTCCATTAACCATTCATTTGAGAGATTTTCATGTACAAGATTATGAGCGGGTGCAGCGTGGATGTATGCCGGATGTGTCATTCAGGTTACATCCAGGTCTTATATGGGTGCTGGCGTAGGCCGTCATGGTATGCTTGCATAGTATGAGTTAAAGCTGGCGGGGAGAAGAAGTGCAAGTCTGGTATGCAGCTTATGAAGCGGCTGAAGCGCGAGGCGAGAACTGTATAGAGTGCGCCAAGGCCATGAATGCGAAGCAGCGCAGTCTACTGAGTGGCCAGGTGTCATGAGGTGAGTGGCTGGTCCCATGCATGGCATAAACCATATGGATCAGTCCATTTTTCCAGTTCTGCGATTTTTAATTGATTTTGAGGGTTTAGTTTTCTTGGATTTTTGATAGATCTATAAAACCCCATAAATAGGGAGAAGGCACCTTATCTTCTTCTTGAGAAGGTGGGGGGTGAGGCGTAGTTCATCTCAGGCTCCTTTTCCCAAGAGGTGTCACCGCTTTGTCGACCCGGGTTGGAGGATCAGGCTCGTAGTTCATCTGGAGGCTCCAGTTTTCCCTCGAAAGAGGTGTCCCTTTGCCACCGAGACGGGTTTGGGCGATAGCTCATGGTTCTACGAGACTCCTCCCTCGAAGGCATCGCCTTGTCGGACCAACGATTTGGGGCGTGGCATCTGGCCAGCTCAGGTTCCCTCGAAGAGGCGTTGGCACGCTTGTCGAGCCGTGATTTTCGACCGGGTTCGGGCGATCAAGGCCGTAGTTCATGCGTGGCGGCTCTAATTTTCCCTCGTTCGCCTTCGGGCCGGCCGGGTTTGGAGGTGATCAAGGTGGCAAGTAGTTCATCTGGCCGGGCTCCGTTTTCCTTGAAAGAGGCATCTTGTGGACCGGCCGTGTTTGAGGCGATCAAGGCCCGTAGTTCCTACTTCTTCTTGTAGGAAATTTGATTTCTTGGAACTTCAATGGATGGTTCGGTGATTGATAACCGCTAAGGTGTGGAGAAGCGTTAGCTAGAACCATCATTCAATGAGAGAAAGTTTGGCAAGTAATTCGATCATTAGAGGAGAGTATTTTCTCTCTCTCTCTCTCTCTCTATTTTCTCTATGTATGTCTTTTTTCGATGGCAAAAAATTTTATCCCAAGCTATCCGGTGAGCGAGAGTCAAAAGGATACAGTATTGGGGTAAGTAAGGCCTTCACAAACTTTTCGATTTTTTATTTCTTCCTCTTTATTTATCATGTATTTTCAGGTGATGGCGGAAAGAAACTCATAACGTGATGGCTATAGACGATATATCATCCACTATCACATCAGACAGTTTAATGATGTTCCGCAGAAAATTTCACATCCCTAATGAGTTGGTGGCCATTGTTGCTAAAAAGTCTGATCGAGCCCGTTCACCTCCACCAGGGTACTTTACTATTTCTGAGATGATTCTTCATGCGGGATTGTGATTCCCTTTGGCTCCTGAGTTGATTGAGATCTTCAAAATATGTGGTGTAGCTTTGTCACAATTTTTATTTCGTGCTTTAGTGATCATCGTTAGTTTGACTATCTTCTTTAGAGAGCGTGGTATTACTTTGAACATCAAATACTTGTATGTGTAGATTCACATGTGATACTGGGGGTCTTTATCTTATAAAAAAATTGGATAGAATTTTCAGCACGGGATCCCTCTAAAAATTAGTCTACTGGATTCTTTTTTGTGAAAAATGAGTGGGGCCTTCCTGAGAGATGAGGAAGATTGAATGACCTTCTAGATCCATTGCTGACTGCAGAGAATGAGATCTTGATAACTCTTAATATTCCTGATGTAGAAAGCTTACAGCATGAGTTACATCACATTAGCAAATATATAGTTGAAGATAGAATGTTCAAGGTTGGCCTTTTCATCCAGGCAGGGAGATCTCATTCTTTTATACTAAAGAGGTCAAGTAAAGGTGATGAAAGATCTCCTCATATTCATAGGGTTCTTTCAAGAAGCCCGTCACGAAATCAGGGTGGTGGCAATGTTTCTTTCCTAAAGAAAAAGAAGACATGCGCTAAAGTGACTACGTCAAATATCTGTGAAGAAGATGTTAGCCCACAGTTGGCCTCTGAGAGTTTAGCTGTTTCAACTCATGATAGGGGAGTTCGTTTCTCCGACATTCTGAAGAGGTGTTAAATCACATATGTACTGGGCGTCAACAAGGAGATGAATTGGTACGTTGTCTTCCCATTTTTCTTCTTTCTTTTCTCCTTCCTTTTCTTTTGTATAATATTTGTGATGGTTTTTCTTTATAGGTAACTCAAACATTAGAGGATGGCTCATTTGGGTGTCTCTTTAGATGAGTGAATTTGTGAAGGTAAAATATCAAAAGCGAGTATGAAAGATGAGTGCTAAGGCCAAAGAAGTGGCAACTTTGGAGGATTAGGCGGTCGGTGCGAGCTACGAACATGTCGACTTCTCTTTCTCTCCAGGTCGAGGTGGGCACTCGTGATGATTGAGTGATTGAGGTGAAGATCATGAGAAGAGAAAAGACTCAAGGCACTTGTAGCAGAGAATAAAGCTCTCGGACTAGAGAAGAAAGCATTATAAGATCGTCTTTCTGAGAAGGAGCATATAATGTCAGAAGCGGAAGCAAATGAAATCTCCTTGAAGGAAGTGGAAAACTTTAAGAGCTCCCTGGCTTATCGCGGTATAATCGAAGACCATATCCATGAAGCTTGTAATCATATTTTTGATGTTGAAGTGAAAGGATTTGGAGCATCAATGTTTTGAGGAGGGCTTCATCCGAGGGTTCCTAAAAGGAATCAGCAGTGCAAGACCGAGCTAGTATTGAGGATCTATCTCCCGACCAAGTATCAAGACTCTTCGTTCGGAGATGAAGGAGTTGAGAGTGAGTCCAAGGGAGCATCTCTGGTGAGAGGACGCTGATATCACTAACTGATATGATGTAGTCACTTGAGGATGCATTTTTTTCTATGTATTGTTATTAGTGTATATGTAATCTTGATTCTTTCTTATATTATCATATTAATATCACAATGAAATTTTTTTAGATGATACACTCTTATTTTATTTTTTACCTATCCGGGTAATTGTCAGAATATTATTCGACGACGCTAACCTGTACGGATGAGGTTGAATTGAATCCACTGAGAATTTTTGACCTATCCAAGGTTGTTTGTCAAAGTGTTATTTGATGACGTTAACCTGTATGGAAGAGGTCGCGGGATGTCCACCAAGGATCTTTTGATCTATCCTACGTATCATACAAAGTGTTACTTGATAACATTAACCTGTATGAAAAAGGTCGAATTAAATCTACTGAGGATTTTTGGCATATCCGAGATTGTTTGTCAAAGTATTACTTGATAACGTTAACCTGTATGGAAGAGGTCACGGGATGTCCACCAAGGACCTTTTGACCTATCTGGTATCACCAAAGTGTTACTGACGTTAACTGTATGGAAGAGGTCAATTGAATCCACCAGATTTTGACCGTCAGTTGTTTGTCAAAGTGTTACTTGATGATGTTAACATGTATGGAAGAGGTCATGGATGTCCACCAAGGACCTTTTGACCTATCCTAGTACCAAAGTGTTACTTGACTTCTTACATATGAAAGAGGTCCGATCAAGTCCCCTTGGGATTGATTATCCCATTGAGATACAACGTGAGTTGTATATTTCTCAAGTGGGAGGATTAAATGAAGAAGAAATAAGCTTGTAAGAAAAAAGCTATAAATTCATTACTCTGATAAGTTGTGATACAATCATAAGATAATTTTAACATGGATATGAGTTTCAAGAGGAAATGACAACAACAACAACAAGTCTTTATCCCACTAAGTGGGGTGGCTACATGAAGAGTAAAACGACAAAAATAAAAGTTGCAATAATTATGCAGGAATTACCGATAATATTTTCTGAGATTCTCGTGTTCCAAGTTCGAGGTAAAGTTTTTCCTCGATCCTTGAGCTTGAAAGACCCATAGCTATAACTACATATGGTCCATCCCAAAGAGGTGAGAGTTTATTGCGTTGAGGACCATTGCCCACAACTTCGAGACTTCGTAGGACCAAGTCACCGACATATATGGGACGAGGTTTTACTCTTCTGTTGAAGTGACGAGCTACCCTTTGGTGATAGGAAGCAGTCCGAAGTAGGGCCATGTCACGAGTTTCGGGGAGTAGGTCCAGGTGTTGTCGGAGTTTTTCTTCATTACCATCATGATCGAATAATTGAACTCTTGGACTTGGAACCCATATCTACTGGTATAATAGCTTCTGTGAAACACAAGTTATATGGTGTCTCACCAGTCGGGGTGCGTGATGTAGTGCGGTAAGCCCAAAGAACATTAGAAAGCTCATCAACCCATTACCCCCCAGCCTTCTCAAGACGTGTTTTTAGTCCTTTGAGTATAGTCCTGTTAGTAGCTTCAGTCTGTCCGTTAGTTTGAGGATGTGCTACAGTCGTATGCAGCAGCTGAATGTGAAGATCTTTGCAAAAGGACGTAAAGATTTTTTCCAAGAATTGAGTTCCATTATCGTGATGATCTTTGCAGAAGACCAATCGACATACTATATTTTTCCAAACAAATTATTTAGCATTTGCCTCCGTGATTTTAGCGAGTGGTTCGGCTTCCACCCATTTAATGAAGTAGTCGACGGCTAAAATGATAAACTTTTGTTATCCTGACGCTATCAGAAAAGGTTCCATGATATCAATTCCCCACTGAGCAAAAGGCCACGGGCTTTGAAGGGATTAGAGCTCTGTATACGACATATGAGAGAGGTTAGAGTGCAACTAACAACTTGCACATTTTTTTGTGAACTCCAAGGCATCTTGTTTCATCATAGGCCAATAGAACTCTTGCCTTATAATTTTAAGGGCTAGCGCCCTTCCTCCTAGGTGTTCTCCACATATCCTGAGTGAACCTCTCTTAATGCGTAATCAGCCTCTGAAGGTGAGAGGCATTTGAGGTACGGTCCAGAGAAAGCTCGTAGTTCACCCATAATAGTAAAGTTTGAAGCTTGTCTTCTGAGACAGTTACGTAAGTTGGGTCTTCGTGAAGGGTTCCTTCTTGTAGAAAAGATAGATGGGGTCCATCCACTAATGTTCCTTTATCTCATTAATTGCTTGAATTACCCATGACCCTTGGATGCTAGGAAAATATATTTCTTCAACATGTTTTCTTAAATAGATCTCCAGTGATGTAGCAAGCTTAGCGAAAGGCCACTGAGTATTCTTCTCTGCAAGATGTGAATGATTTGATGTGTCTTGAAATGGGCAAGAAGAGACTTAACCAAGTGGAGGTATTGATAGTGAGATTATGAGATTAAAGTTTCCCTCAACTTGGGAGGCTAAGTCGAGAGTCGGTGATCACTAAGTCTTGAGCTTCAATCAATGAGTCTCAACCCCGCTATGAGAGCCTCATATTCACCATATATTATTGCAGAAATTTTAGAAGTCCATACTCTAAGGTATTCTGGGGAAATAAGTAAGATTCTCGCACCAAGCCATTTCCAAGCTCCATCAACATAGAGGGTCCATTGAGGAGACGAAAGGTGAAGTGATAACTCCTCCGAGTTGTAAGCATTCCACTATAAAGTCTCAAGTACTTGAGACTTTATATAGCAGGTAGAAAATTTATATTTTTCCAATTCTATGTACCATTTAATTAACCTCCCGTATGCTTCTAGTTTCTTGTGATGGCCCTTAATGATAAAAATGAGTGTAAACGCGATAGTATGAGCTTGGAAGTATGGACAATTTCATTGAGAAAACTAAAGAGCCACCTTATCTGCAAGTGGATAACGACTTTCTATATCAGAGAGAATTTTGCTGACATAGTAAATTGGTCATTGTATCCCATTTTCTTCTCGCACTAAAACTGAGCTTATCGCATGGGAAGAGACTGCGAGATATAAGTATAACATCTCCTTGAATAGGGGATAGGGTGGAGATGCTAAATACTCTTAGTTTCAAAAGTAGACTAACATTCATCACCCACCAAAATTATTATTTTTAGCTCCCTTTAATATTTTAAAGAATGACAAGTTTATTTCCGTAACGGGCTGGAAGCGGATAATGCGAATTCATCCATTCAAACATTGAGCCTCCTTAATATTCTTCGGATGAGTCATATCTTTGAGAGCTTTGATTTTCTCGGGGTTGGCCTCTATCCCATGATGGGTTACCATAAATCCAAGAAATTTTCCGACGTAACCCCAAAAGCACATTTGGTCGGGTTGAGTCGCATGTTATAACGTCGAAGAAGGTTAAAGCATATTTCTAAGTCAGAAATATATTGTGATTCTTTCAAGCTTTTCACTAACATGTCATCCACATATACCTCCATTGCGCCTAATAGGTCTTTAAAACCTTATTCATAAGTCGCTGATAAGTAGCACCATCATTTTTAACCCAAACGACATAACTTGGTAATAGATAAACCTTTATATGTTTGAAATGTAGCTTCTTCATCCGGTCCATTTTTATTTGATTGTAACTAGTAAGCATCCAAAAAATGAGCATTTGATGTCCGATGTAGCATCAACCAATTGATCAATTCGATGAAGAGGAAAACTATCTTTCGGGCAAGCCTTATTAAAATTAGTGTAATCAATACACATTCTCCATGTTCCATTTGTTTTCTTAACCATGACAACATTTGCTAGCCATGTAGGGTAATGTACCTCTCGTATGAATCCCGCTTCTAGGAGCTTGTTAACTTCTTGCTCAATAGCTTGGAGGCGATCAGGTGCAAAACTTTGCTTTTGGATGATCGATTTGAATGTCTGGATCGATCTTGAGGGAGTGCATGATCACATTGAATGTCCGTTGGACTCCAAGATGTCTTGATTTACGCAAGAAGTCTATGTATTTTCTCTTTGTTCGCCCGAGCAGATCCAACTTGCACTGCTCGTAATGGTTGGTCATCCGACAGAGAGCAAGTCTTCTACAGGGAAGTTTTCCGGGTACTTCTTCATCTCAAAATTAAAATCTTCGATGTTGAAGGTCACTGAAGCTTTGGTTGAGATTGCGGCTTATCTATTGATTTCACTGCACCACCCCAACTCCAACGGGTTAGAAATTTCATCTTGAGATGAGATATCAAGTGACCGCACCTTGATTGGAGGGCCTTCCAAAGATACAAGGTTATATGTGAATGACTTGACCACCATGAATTAGATTAGATGAGTCACTTGTCGAGAAAATTCACCAAGGACAACAGGAAGGGTGATTGTCCCCTCTACTCGCATAGGGTGCATTATCAAACCCATATAATGGTCCCGCATGGGTTGAGCTTTTCCAAACCAGCCCATGCTAAGAAATGTGGAGTAAAATAAGACATCAATAACTCATTGTCAATCAAAATTCTTAACATTATAGATGGGTCACCGATCCTGCCGATGACAAGTGGATCTTGATGAGAACATGGACTCCTTCTAAGTCCGAGTCATTAAAAGTGATGGAATGATCAATACTTCTTTAACTCGCTCTTCGAGGTAATGAGAACTTGATTAGATAGTATCCTCCTCAATTATTTCAATTTCCCAACTATTTTGATGATTATTTTATTATTTTGTGATGATTGTCCTGTTGCCCCGCTTGGAGGTATGTTTGTTTGATTCGATTGATTCTTCACAAATCGATGTAGATATCCTTTATTGAATGAGCCTCTCTTTCTTCTTTGAGTTGTTTGCATGCCTCAATAAGATGTCCATGATGGAAGTGACAATATTACTCTGATTGAATTTGTTTCTGGATGTGGCCACTTGATATTCTCTTCATCTCGAATAGCCATCAAAAGGTTGACACGAGACGTGTTCAGCGGCGTGTATTCTTTTTTTGGTCGTGGTTCACGTCATTGATATGGGGGTCGTGGAGGGAGATCATGCGCCTTTTGCTTCTTTGATGGGACGCGTGATTCCCGGGCGCTCTTACATTTTTCTCGTAGATTGCTCAAATTGTTTGCGATGGCATTAGCCTCATCGAGAGATTTGTGCTTCCACATGATGAACTAAGTCGGCATATGAGCACGTGTCTCACAAGTGATGAGTAAAAGCCTGACGGAGTCCTCCAAAGAAAACCTCTTAATAGTGGTCTACCTGTATTTGGCAGTTTCTAAGGAGAACCTCCGGAAGTATTCCTTAAGTGATTCACCCTCATTCTAACGAATGCGAGAGATGAGAGGAATCTTTAATGATCCTCGCTTGCAATGAACTGCTCCACAAAAAATCTTGGTGAGTTCGTCAAAATGGATGGATCCCCTTGAGAGGGAGTAGAACTAAGTGCGAGCTTGCCCCTTGAGGGTAACTAAAAAGACCTGACAAAGCAGTGTGTCAGGAGCTCATTGGATATGCATGATAGTCCTGTAATGATCGATGTGTTCATGTAGTCACCCCATCATGAATCAATGCTCTAAGCTTGAAACCCACGGAATAGGATGTTGAAGAATAGCTTCCTAAAGGTGATTCCTCATACCGGAGGGGAAGATGATTGCCTTGAAGGTGAAATTTGTCTTGCATTATAATCGCGACGATAACATGACGAGGGTCAACAGATGAGAATGTGTCAAGCTACCAAAGAATAATGGATTAGTAAATGGTTGAGTCGCACATGATGGATGAGTAAACTAGGTCAAGAGATCAAGATCACTCACTAAGTGAAGGAACTTCAGTCAAGGATCGATATTTTGACCTCCGCGCTAACGATCGATCTTGGGGAGTGTGTTCCGTGGTAATGGCCATTGTGTGTTCTCAAAAGTCGGATCATCTCATTTTGAGACTCTTCCATTCAACAGACACGATCTTCCAAAGAGATCCCTATCGCGCCTTCACCGACAGGGTCACATCTATTAGGGGGGAGTGAGGCAGAAGTTTGGCATCCTTGGTTCAAGGATTGATTTTGAGAGTGACGGGAGTTGGAGTGGGAGGCCCCGGATGGGTATCATGCCTATTGGCCATAACGAGTGTTCACAGAATTATGATTGAATTTTTTTTTCACGACGACGCCAAACCGCTGGCGCTAGAAAACCAATTATGGTAGAGTGAAAGTTTACTTTAGTTTTGTGAAATCCAACACACACATGTATTTAAAGAGTGAACAAAAAATTCAAAATTTTTACGGAAAAATCTCAAAAGAGGAAGAAATCACGGCCTAGCCAAGAAAATCTTCCACTATGTATTTGTTTTAGAGTACAAAATCTTCCCGATAATGGGATTACAAGATTGCATATGAGAAGGGAACAACAACTATGTAGTCACGTTCAGGTGGTAATAGTTGTGGTAAGATGACGATAATGATGACATCGATGACAGGGTCATCACGATGGAAATTGACGAGATTGATGATGGCGAAGATCGCGACCTACGGCGCGTGGTTGATGACCGCCGAGTAGTGGCAGGATTGTGCTTGGAGAATCTTCAAGCTTTAGAGCTCTCTCTCTTGCTCCCCTCATATGAGGAATGGGCTATTTATAGATGGAGGAGCGTCTCAGAAATACATACAAAATCGAACCACTCCACTTCATCGATGGCTCAATGATTCCTTTGATCATTTAATGTATTTTAAGTATTTGAATGCTCAAATGAAGAAAATTATGAGATCTTGTTAGATCCGCCATCAAGATGCTCGATTTGACTATAAACACTCCATGTTTAAGAGCTATTTATGGATTTAACTGATATCTCAAAGTTTCAAATGATATTTTAAGTGTTTGAACTCTAATTCATAACCGGAACAACTTGCTTGACATCAAGATTCGCTTCAACTAGTAGAATTTTCGTCATATCGCATCTTATTTTGGATGACATTATCTCAATCATCCATAAATATATATGCCGAAAACTTAAAAATAGCATATTCTTCAATGAAATTTGCGGGTCCATTAATCATTCATTTTGAGAGAGCAGATTTTCATGTGAGTACAAGATTATGATCGAGGAAGCGTGGTCACGATATGTGTGGTAATAACGACCGAAGATTCTATTAGACCCATCGAGCACTTATATAATCCATGGGCATGGTTGAAGCGCTACGGGGCCATTATCGGCCATGTATGAAGCAAGATGAAGGCGAAGATGAAATGAAAATGAAAAATGTATGAATGGCAATAAAATGAATGCTGGCAGCTGAGAAATGAGCTGCTGGCCAGCTTGAAATGGCAATGAATAAATGAATGGACGAAGGGAAGCATGATGCCAAGCGAAGAAGGCATGGCGAGACAATGGCACGCCAGTGCTGGTGCAAACCACATCGATAAGGGTATTTTCATCCATTTTTATCCATTTTCTGCGGTTTTTTGCGATTTTGAGCGGTTATAAGCCATTTTTCTTGGATTTTTGACATATTTGCCCTTATAAGGATCTATAAAAACCCCCCTATGGTCAAGGGAGAAGGCGCCTTCTCTTCTTCTTGAGAGAAAGTGGTTTGGAGGAGATCAAGGCCCGTAGTTCATACGACGACGCTCCGATTTTCCCTCGAAAGAGGTGTCAACTGCCCTTGTCGGACCGACTGGGTTGGTGATCAAGTCCCGTAGTTCATACGGTGAGGCTCCGTTTTCCTCAAAGAGGCCAAGCCATTATCTGACACCGGGTTTGAGGCAGGCCCGTAGTTCATACGGCGACGTTTTCCTCAAAGAGGCTTCAACCGCCTCTTTGCCGCACCGATTGAGGCGCAAAGCCCGTAGTTCATACAGACTCTCTTTTCCCTCGATATTGACTACCGGACCGCCCGGGTTTGAGGATCTAATTCATAATGAGGCTCTTCCTCGAAAGAGGCGTCAACCGCCTTGTTGGACCGACCAGTTTGGAGGCGATCAAGGCCCGTAGTTCAGAAGCTCGATTTTCTCAAAGAGGTGTTGATCGCCTTGTCGGACCGACTGGCTGAGGATCAGGCGTAGTTCATACAAATGGGCTCTAGTTTTCCCTTGAAAGAGATTGTCTAAGTTTATAGGCGTGATTTTGATGCATACAATAATTTTGAAGCCTTGATATATGGAATGTAGGCCATTGAGTATATACATTATAACATCCTCTTTATCAATATGAGAATCAATTATTGCATTGTTATGAAGTAGGGATTTGATTTTAGTAAGGTATTGTGTAATGGTGTTATTTTTCATAGAGATATAGTGATCATATTAATGACATATAGAAGTATGAATGTTCTAATATTGATGAAGAGGGTGGTTACTATGTTCAAATCAAGAAGAGCTCAATAGTGCAGATTGAGAAGATTTGGGAGAAGAAACTCTTAGATATTGATAATGAATTTGAGGGGGAAAATAGTAATCTTAAACTTCATATTTGGGATAATTGTCATCTAAGGTATGTAATGTTTGATACTGAGAATTTAAAAAGAATCGTAAAGAGAAAGTATTCATATTAAAGGGTGAAGATCTTTGGCTAGTGTGATAAAAGTAAAAGAAGAATATTCCATAGGTTGGGAATAACTTACAAGGACATATGGGAAATTGAAGAAGTACAATTAAGCATAGGCTCATACAATAATGAGTTGAATGGAGTATCAATGAAAAGTAAAAGAGATGTGGAAACATAAAATGAGAGAAAAAGGAAAAAGAAAATACATGAATAATATTTGAGATATTAAAGCCTAACAATCATATTAAAGAGTGTATAAACACTAACATATACATGCTAAAATACAATTAAGAAAGAATAACTTTATTATAATTTAGTGGACATGATCTATGAAGGTGCTATATGTAAGTGTATTGCTTAGCAGTATGATTTGCTCTACTTTTTTTTTTCTTTCCAATCACATGAGGTAGGTATTAAACTATTATTTGCTTTCATATCATAATCCTAAAAAAATTGAGTTAAATATTTCTGATTCAAATATAGTTAAGAAGTGTTCTGAAACTTTAGGTTTATTTGATATGACTTTAAAATATTTATAAATAAATAATTATAATTCATATTAGAATAACTTCAAAAAAACAAATTTAATAATCAAATATGAATCAAGATATTTTTGACATAATTTTATTTCATTCAATTCTAAAATAGCTAAAGAGATTGTCGCACATTGTTAGACTCATTGAATGGGTTTACATTTGACATTTACTTCTTTTTAAAAATTCAAATTTACCAAAATTCTGTGGTATAAGTTCTGCTTTTTAAGTCTTTTTGTGTTGACAATTGGCTATATATTTGGAGTTGAAAATATTTAATTCCCATACAATCATTTGTATTTTGTTGGAAGAATCTTGCGAATTTAATAATTACTTAAGCATAGTTTAATCCTCTCTAGTTCTTCAAACTTAGGCACTAAAGGCTAATCTATAAAAAATATTTTAATTAAAAGCAAGGATCGACGTACGACGGCTACAATGACGGCATGGTTACGTGTATGACACGATTATGCTGAGGATTTTCAAGCTTGAGCTCTCCTCTCTCTTGCCTCCCTCATATGAAATGAGCTATTTATAGATTGAAGGCGACGTCTCTATAAATACGCAAAATCTAAACCACTCTCCATCTGACGGCTCATGATTCCTTTGATCATTGATGTATTTTGTGTATTTGAATGCTCAAATGAAGTCGGAATTATTAGATCTTGGGCTTGTTAGATTCGGCTCGTCGAGACGCTCGATTTGACTATAAATACTCTATATTTAAGAGTTTTTTAAGAATTTAACTGATGTCCCAAAGTTTTTAATGATATTTTAAGTGCTTGATCTCACCGTATGACGCCTTACTTTTAGCATCAAGATTCGTGTTTCGATTAGTAGTATTTTAAGTGACATATCAATGATATAAATGAGATTCTTTTAATATTCTTTTATAACAAGATAATTATATTGGCTGTTTAGTTTGTAATTGTAATTAATAAAAAAAATTTAGTTGATATCACACACAATAAATCTGAATGTAGTTTCAATGCTCATATATATGACAAGTAACACATGAGTGAAAGTTTAATTTGTTCTTGATGAAAAAAAGCAGTAAAATTACTATTATTTTTATTGAATTGAGTTATATGTTGATACAAAAGTCCTTGTTTATATACAAAATAGTAGAATAAAAAAATACACTAATGAAAATATCATTAATAATAAGAATATATAATAATAATATTAATAATGACAATAATGATAAATAATCATAATGTAAATTTTAGACAAATACTTTAGTGTATATATAGCAGTGAATAATTCTAAAATATTTAACTATTCTTGATATGACCTTGAAAATTCTACTAGTCGAAGCACGAATTTTGGTGGCGAAAAGCAATTGATTAATCAAGACTAACCTGATCAAGCATTATCAAATCGACTTAAACATGAAGTGTTTATAGTTAAATCGGGCCTGACGAAATGGATCTAACAAGCCCAAGATCTCATAATTCGACTTCATTTGAGCATTCAAATACACAAAATATATCGATGATCAAGGGAATCATTTTGAGCTGGCATTGCAACCACCGTGCCGATCACGCCGCCAAATCAGCCACGCCGCCACCATCGCCGCCATCTCCGCTGATCACCACCACCGACGATCCATCGTTTGGCCAAATTCCGCTGCTCACCATCATCTACTACCACTAGATTTACACTCTAACCATGGTTATATAAGTTGCTCTGATTCTTTCATTGCCGCTTCTTCATATACAATGAATCGTTATCGGAAAATTTTGTACTTGAATGAGATACATAGTGGAAGATTTTCGCAAATGATTTTTCTCTCTTTCGGGGTTTTACGAAAAAATTCCTGAGTTTTATCATTAATTCTTCAAACATCTATGGTGCTCAACTCAAGAACAAAACCGCAAAACTTTATTCTAGAACTGATTTTCTAGCACTCAACCATTCTAAATGCTGAAATACTAAACTCATCTAGAGGACTTTAGAAGTCATCTAATCGTCCAAACCGCTCATCCTATGAATCTATTACTTTTTCATATAACTTTGAGTGCCAAAGTAATGGTTAGTGGTCATTGTCGAAGAAATTTGTCTAAGATGTTCGCTCCAAGTATGAAATTTGCCCTAAGATTTTCACTTGCTATAAAGCTATTAGTCAGAGTCATTTGATATATCGCTAGCTATATAGCCTATAAATGTTCAATTCTCGTGTAATTTTATTATTTAACTCATTATATATCATTCCTCGCTTAATCATTAGTTGTGTGTGAACATGACTTAATCATATACTTTTGATCCAATATTTATTAATTTATTTCTTTTCCATTTCTTTTCCAGTATGTTTGATTTTCTTCTCTTTAAGAGTCAATTGGTTCTCTTTTTTTTTTCCTCTTTTTTTTTTAGTTGCTCCATTCAAATATATAGTAGAATGTTGTTGTAACACAATATGTATTTTGTGTATTTGAATCCTCAAATAAAGAATTATGAGATCTTGGGCTTGTTAGATCCAAATGTCAAGACGCTCGATTTGATTTATAAACACTCCATGTTAAGAAATGATTTGATAATAAGCGTGATCCTGATACTTTTAATCAAATCGACGCTGACATCAACATTCGTGTTTCGAATTAGAGATTTTCGTGTCATATCTTATTTTCATTTATGAAATATCACTAATATATATATATATATATATATGAATATTAAGTATGAATTTATCTAAAGGTTTAGCATTGCAAATAATAATAATAATAATAATAATGATAATAATAATTATTATTATTATGTCCAATAAAAAACAGAGATTATGGGGGAGGTCTTAGAGGCATCCACTTATTCATATGATACTTTTTACTCATTGGCTTATCTGACAAAACATATGATTCTTTCAAACTCAAAAGAGAAGAAGTGGTCTTGGGACTTCTTCAATTTGCCAAAGAAAGCAGGAGGGCCGGAGCGGATCGTTGGCGGCCTCCTCGGCTATGCTTCACTCCCGCAAAATCCAACCCTCGCAGGTTCTATTTCTTCCTTTTCTTTGCCGGTGCTCTTCCCTAACTTCTGTAAGTTACTTTCTCTCCCGCTGTGACCTCCGGCTTCTTGGTCGGGGGTCCTCTCCTTTTGTTTTCTCTTGTCTGCCCTAGTTTTCATTTATGGATTCTGAGGGACAGTTTGTCGCAAATTTTCCTCTTCTCCTTCCTATTCCCGGGGATCCTCTCTCTCTAATCTTCTACCTATGGTGTCCATAAATCAAATCTTCCCGTTTCTTGCAATTGGAAAGACCTATTGGTCTCCCAAAATGAGAAGAGTAAATCTGTTACTTTGTCCTGCGTTCCTCCCTCTTCGGATGAGATCTGTTTTTCTAAAAGCGAGCTAATGGAAGGGCAAAAGGACTGGTCTTTATCCCATTATGCACCCAGAACGCCCCTTTTATGGATCCTCGCTTGTTATTCAAGGAAATGGCAATTTAAAGGAGGGTTGAATTTGTCCAGAGGATTTTTCTTATTCAAGTTTGCTTGTCAGGAAGACTTTGACATGGTATGGGATCATGGGCCGTGTTTCCTAAATGGGTGACCTTTTATCTTTCAAAAATGGACTTGGGATTTTCGTCCTACCAAAGACCACATTACGGATATTCCTCTCTGGATTAAACTTTCGAATCTCCCCCTTTGCTGTTGGAATGAGGTTGGCTTTTCGAAAATTGCTAGTTCGGTGGGTATCCCTCTAGCTGTGGATAACTTAACTGCATCCAAGTCCAGAATCACCTTTGCTAGAGTGTGTGTGCAAGTGAGTCCTTCATCCCCTCTTCCAGATTCTGTCTTCCTTAACTTGAATGGGAAAAGTTTCAACAGATAATTTTACATGAGACCAAAGCTTGCCTCATCGCTCCACTTTTTTCTCATGAATTAGAGACTTGTCCCCTGAATCCGGAGATAAGATCTGCTTCTATAGGAAGAAGTCGAATGGGTCTCGTCCCTAATAAAAAACTAAAGCTTCTGCAATTCCTCTTGTTGCCGAGCCTATCTTACCTACCGGCCTCACCATCTCCTCTCAACCCTTTCTCCAAAATGCCTCCATTACAGAACAGGCTCCTAATGAAAACTCATCTATAAATGATCTGAACTCCTTGCCGACCTCCTCTCCTTCTCAAGATGAAACTAATATTCCTACATCCTCTACCAATCTCATGAATTGTGATACTATGCCTCGATCTGAAAACTAATTCCCTGTCACCATTGGTGTCCTTACCCACCTCGCTTCTCCCCCTACACGCCTCCAAAATCATCGAACACTACTAAGACCCGAGCAAAGGTTCTCAAGAATGACCAACAAGTCTTTGCACCAACTTGGTGAGCAAGTTACGCCCAAGAGGAAGGATAAATGATCCGCTGTTTTCCTTATGACAATAAATCTAATATTTGGAATGTTAGGGCCTTCTTGCCGAGGCGACTTCATGATGTAAGAATTATAAGGAATTTAAGCTTGATTTATTCGTCTTTTGGAAACTAAACTATCTTCTTCTTCACTTTCTAAGAGCTTACCATCCAACAAACTTGTTGTTCTGAGAGTCCTGACTTTTGAGCTTCCTGACTGATCAAATGGAATACTTTATCTATTTCTTACAAGACCCTCTTTAGGGATGCTCAATTCATTCATGGTGTGGTAAATAGCCCAAGCTCTCCGGAATTTTTTGTTACTTTCGTCTATGGTCATAATAACCCCCTAGACAGAAGATCCCTATGGAGTTCTCTTCGTGCTCTAGCGGTTTCAACTAACTCTCCCTGGATTATTAAGAGAGATTTCAACTGTGTTTTATCCTACAAAGAAAACTTGGAGGTAATCCTACCCTATGAATAGATTGCAAGATTTCGGATCTTTAGACAAGTGTTGGAGCTCCCAAGTTCTGGCTTATTTTACACATGGTCCAATTTACAGTTTGAAAATCCCATCTTTACCAAGATTGATCGGGTCCTTTGCAATGACTTATGGCTTCATACTTTTCCTTCTTCATATTATAATGTTTCCACCCCTCTCTCTTCTGACCATTCTCCTTTACTTACTTACATCAACAAAACCTCTCTTGGTGCATCAAGATTTTGCTTCAGAAACTATTGGACTTCCCACTCTAGTTTCTTAGAGATTATAAATTCTGCTTGGAATACTTATGCTCAAGGTGATCCACTATTTGTGTTTCAGAAAACTGATCACCAAATTTTACTCAAAAAAGTGTGGTCATCCTCTTATCTTCGAGATCTCATCAACCAAAAGGGAACAAGAAGATATTCTTCTTAGACTTGAGAAGGACCCCTTAAATGAGCTCCTTTTGAAGGAATCCATTGAGATTAAGAATAAGTATGCCTCACTCATTAAAGATGAATATTTGTGGGCTACTCAAAGGGCTAAGGCTCATTGGCTTTCTTCATCTGATGACGATATCCCTCTCGCTCTATAAAGGAAAGGCATAGTTAACCTTATTAGAAGTCTCCAAGTGGATAATGAAATTATCTATGAGCCCTACCTCTATTGTCGATGAAATTTGCTTTTATTCTAACCTTTTAATAGGAGTTCCTTAGCCGACCCAATCTACCTACCGGTATTTGTCTCTCTCCTATGCAAGCCGCTTCTTTGGAGATGGATGTTTCTGATTTGGAAATAATAGATGCTTTACATAGTTTTGAAGACAATAAATCTCCTGGACCTGATGGTTTTAATGCTAAATTTTTTAAGGCATCTTGGGAAATTATAGGAAAGCAATTTCTCCTCATGCATTACTTTTTCAAAATTGAAAATTGCCTTCTTCCTTTAAGCATACACTCATTACTTTGATCCCAAAGATTAAGCATGCTAATGTCATCTCGGATTATAGACCTATCTTCTTATGCAATATCTTCTATAAGGTGATAGCTAAAGTAATTGCAAACCGTCTAAAGAAGGTCCTCCCTATGATTATCCACATGCCACAATCGGCCTTCATCAAAGGTAGAGATATCTCTGACAGTATTGCACTCGCACACGAGCTTAGTCTTGATTTTGCTAGATCTATGGAAAACTCCTTTCTTGCAAAGCTTGACTTATGTAAAGCATTTGATTTGATACATCATCCCCTCCTCCATAGTTAGTTCGAAAGGCTTTCCCCATTTTATTAAGTGGATCGAAGCCTGCATATGTGATGTTCCTTTTTGTTGTTCTCAATGGTAGTGTAAAGGGCTACTTCAACTCCTCCAATGGCCTTAGACAAGGATGTCCCCTCTCACCTTTTCTTTTGTCATACCATGGACCTTTTCTTGCTTACTTGAAGATCGTAGAATATTTTTCTCTCCTTGTCATGGGAACTACGCTTATCTCTCACTTGCTATTTGGTGATGATCTTCTAATCGTGCTAACTATGCATCTATTAAATCCCTAAAAGGTACTCAATTCCTTGATTATATTGGTCTTGAGGTCAACTTGGAGAAATCATCTGTTTTCTCTAAGAATTGCCTCTTGAGAATTTTGTAGATTCAATATTAATGTTGGTCTTTTCCCTTTTAAATACCCGGGTATTCCAATTGTAGCCCTCTTAAAGCTCATCACTTTGCTCCTCTTCTTGATAAGTTGCATCTATGGTTGTGGTGGAAATGTAAACTTCTATCTCTAGGAGGTAGACTTCAACCCTTTGTGCAATTAACAATTATTTAACCTACTGGTTAAGATCAACTTCTATGCCTAAATGTATCTTAAAGAAGGTTTCTTCGATCATGGCTAATTTTTTTACCACAATGGAGAAACCAAGAAATTTCAGCTTATCTCCTGGGCTAAAACTACACTTCCTAGAGATAGGGGAGGAGTGGGCCTTCTTTCTATCTCCAATCTCAATACTTTGAGCAAGGTAAAATGCATCTAGAGAGTCCTGAGAAATTCTTCCCAATTTGCTAGTTGGTGCAAAAACAAATATATATCCCTATGGTATAAGTATGAATCTCGAATGTCACCTCTCTGGAGAGAACTTAAGTTGCTTACTACTCAATTTCGAGAATTTTTCTCTCATTGGGGATGAAAAATCTCTTCATTCACTTTACTTTGATCCTTGGTGCAACGGGCTATCCTTATTTGAGATTATGGGTAATGAATGCTTTTCTGTGCTTCCTGCTCATGCTAGATTGAGTTCCTTATTCCATAATGGGGTTGTCGTTGCTTTTTTGGGCAACACTTACAGTACTATTACTAAGACTATTTCAAATCTCTAGTAGTAGAATGAGGTGGTGCTTTGGAAGGATTAACAAACTTTCCTCTAAGCTTATTATCCAATGCATATTTGAACATTTCCTAAGGTTAATTAGTTTAATGATATTTGGTTTAAAGGATATGCTCTCAATTATGCTATCTATTTGGTTGGCTCCTCAATGGTGAAAACTTGGGATGGTTTCATTTCATGGTTTATTTTTGCAAAAGAGATCTTAGAATCTCACTCTCATCTTTTTTTAATGAATTTGTGGAACTCTCCTCCCTATTAGCAACTCTTCACTCTATGCAACTATATTACCTCGTTGTTAAGTGTTATTAGCAACTTGGAAGACAGGTTATGGCTAGATTATGCTACCTCATCATTCTTTGTGATGGTGTACACTATCTGGAGAAAAGGCAGCTCTTCCATGATCCGGAAATTCTATTATCTGGATGGGTAATCAAATTAGGACTAAAGTGGCTTTTAAATTAAGGAGATGGATATTTAAAGATCATTGGCCTACGGACACACTTAGTTTATTGTTGAAATGGAGAAATTTGGAACTCTAAGGCTCTCGGTTCTGCCTGCTCGTTTTCCTTTTCTTTTTCTCTTTCAATAGACTATGATGATCTTGGGGCCCTTTCTCGGTTTGTTATTGATGAAGACCGATACTCTGACGGCGGTATTGTAACCCCAGGTTCCTTTGTGATTTTCTTTTCTTTTTAGCTATCTATGCTCCTCTCTGGAAGCCGCTCTTGAAGGAATCCTTAGACGGCATATTCGAACCAGTGATTCATTCATTTTTTGTATCCAATGAGATATTTTGTGATCGAGTCCTTGTATTCTGTCTTCCCCTCTGTTTTCTAGTTTTTTCCTTTTCTTTGTTCCTTCGTCTCTATATTGTTTCTTTTTAGATGCTCTGTTTTCTCTGACTTTGCGACCTTCTTGGTTAGACTCTTGTCAGATCATTTGTAATTGTATTTTTAACTACTTTGAAATGAAATTGGGTTAACACCCTCACCTTTTCCAAAAAAAAAAAAAAAAAAAAAGTGGTCTTGGTTTTATTCTGAAGGAGTCAAATAATCCCACTTTTTAATGATTAATATTTTTTCATGATAACATAATATTATAATTATCCCTTCACTCCTAATCCTTAAATTCACACTACAGATTATTTATTTCTTTTTTATGTATAATATTAATTTGTCTGGTTTTACAAGCAAATAAATGTTAACTAAATTTAAGAATTTATGGGATGAATTAAGGGTTTTCTTTTAATTAAAATATTTTTTATAGATTAGCTTTTAGTGCCTAAGTTTGAAGAACTAGAGAGAATTAAACTATGCTTAAGTAATTATTAAATTCACAAGATTCTTCCAACAAAATACAAATGATTGTATGGAAATTAAATATTTTCAACTCCAAATATATAGCCAATTGTCAACACAAAAAGACTTAAAAAGCAGAACTTATACCACGGAATTTTGGTAAATTTGAATTTCTAAAAAGAAGTAAATGTCAAATGTAAACCCATTCAATGAGTCTAACAATGTGCGACAATCTCTTTAGCTATTTTATAATTGAATGAAATAAAATTATGTCAAAAATATCTTGATTCATATTTGATTATTAAATTTGTTTTTTTTTTTTTTGAAGTTATTCTAATATGAATTATAATTATTTCTTTATAAATATTTTAAAGTCATATCAAATAAACCTAAAGTTTCAGAACACTTCTTAACTATATTTGAATCAGAAATATTTAACTCAATTTTTTTAGGATTATGATATGAACGCAAATAATAGTTTAATACCTACTTCATGTGATTGGAAAGAATATAAGATATGATTAATTAATTAATTAGAAATTATATTAAATTTATTTAAAACAAATTTAACGATTATAAAATTCATCCTAATAAAATTAAGTATTAAAATACTGAGAAATTATTATGTTCAAAGTCGATGTATTTTAGAACTTTACGATCGATAATCATTTATGTATTGGTATGAGTATTGTATTATTATGTGAGCCTAATCAATTCAATTCATTATTGTATGAGCCTCTGCTTAATTGTACTTCTTCAATTTCCCATCTTTCCTTGTAAGCTATTCCTAACCAATGGAATATTCTTCTTTTACTTTTATCATACTAGCCGAAGATCTTCGCCTTTTAATACGAATACTTTCTCTTTACGATTCTTTTTAAATTCTCAGTATCAAACATTACATACCTTAGATGACAACTATCCCAAATAGGAAGTTTAAGATTACTATTTTCCCCCTCAATTTACACCCAACTAAATATATATAATTTGTCTAAATTTAACGAATTTCATATACAATATATTTGAATTAGAGAATATATTTTAAATACACTTAAAAATATATTATATTATAAATGCAAAAGTTCAAACAATAGAATTTTTAAAATGCATGAATTTAATTTATATTACACTACAAATAAAAGAAAAACTTTCATATTTGTAGAATTTTCAACTAAATAATTAAAGTTTTATTAATATATTATTTTTACACGTAATCTCCAATAAAAAATTTGAATTTACTGCAGTAAGCTGTATTTGCATGCTTATTTGTTTTTTTGTTTTTATGAGCCAGTTTTTTTTTTTTTTTCCCTGGAATTTTTCTTTCTTTTCGCTTATCTTAACCTCTCTGATTTTTGTTCTTAAATAAATAAATCTTAACCTTTATGGCTTTCTGTTCCTGAGATGAAGGTGATGTCTTTTATCTTTATGTGTTGATCTATTGTAATCACGGTAATTTATTTGTTTAATTTAATTTGATCCCTCCTCTCTCAACCCACCCGTGCCCCACCTGCAAAATTAAAAAGTATGATTAAAACCTTAATTAGAATAGAAAATGGTTTTAAAAAAATTTGAAATACAGCGTTTAGGTTAAGCTGTCTGTGTTGCACAGTCAGCTCTTAAAGGGCGACTGGTCACCTGCTAAAATCAATTTTTTTTTAAATGAGGGAAATTTTGATCACTCTTATATATTTATATATCTTACCTAAAATGGCGTCTCTCTCTCTCTCTCTCTCTCTCTCTCTCTCTCTCTCTCTCTCTCTCTCTCTCTCTCTTTTTATATATAATTTAAAATTATTTAAATATATAAATATAATAATATATATATAAATATTATATATATATATATATATATATATATATTTAATATTATATTATTTTAAAATTATTATAAATATTAAAATATTGAAATAAATATTTATTTATATATTTTTATTTTATTTTAAAATATATAATTAGTTAAATAAATAAATAAAAATTTTTAAATTATATAAATATTTAGTTATTTTATATTTAGAAAATATTTAGTTATTTATTTTATATATATATATATTTATTTATTTATTTATTATATATTTATTCTCTTTGTTTATTTATTAAAAATTATTTTTTGTTTTTTTATATTTTTATTTTTATATATTTGTTATTATTATTATTATATGGACTTATATAAATATATATATATATATATATATATATATATATATATATATATATATATATATATATATATATATATATATATATATATATATATATTATTTATATATATATATATATATATATATATATATATATATATATATATATATATATATAATTAAAATATTTTTATACAAATTATTTTAAATTATATTTTTTAAATATTTTTAAATTATTTATATAACTTAAAAAATTTTATATAATTTAAATATATAAATAACTAAATAAATTTATATATATTTATATAATTTTGAGTAAATAAATAAATTATATAAATATTTTATAAATTATAGAAATAAAGTATATATATATATATATAAATTTATTTAGCTATTTATATATTTAAATTATATAAATATTTTTAAGTTATATAAATAAGTTAAAAATATTTAAAATATATAAATAAATAAATAGTTATTTATATATATATTTAATTAGTTATTTATTTATTTAAAATATATAATTAGTTAAATAAATAAATAAAAATTTTTTAAATTATATAAATATTTAGTTATTTATATATTTAGAAAATATTTAGTTATTTATATATATATATATATATTTATTTATTTATTATATATTTATTCCTTTCTTTATTTATTTATTAAAAATTATTTATTTATTTATTTTTTTATATTTTTATATTTTATATATTTTTGTTATTATTATTATTATGACTTATATAAATATAAATAAAATATATATATATATATATATATATAATTAAAATATTTTATATAAATTATTTTTAAATTATATTTTTAAATATTTTTTAAATTTTATATAACTTAAAAATATTTATATAATTTAAATATATAAATAACTAAATAAA
Organism: Cymbidium sinense; assembly: GCA_021442155.1. NCBI lineage: Eukaryota > Viridiplantae > Streptophyta > Magnoliopsida > Asparagales > Orchidaceae > Cymbidium > Cymbidium sinense. The sequence goes on from CM038215.1 coordinate 103,267,471, forward strand.
TTTATATATATTTATATAATTTATATTTAAATAATTTTTTTAATAAATAAATATTATAAAATATTTTTATAAATTATATAAAATAAAGTATATATATATATATATATATATATATATATATTATATATATATATATATATATATATATATATATATATAGTTATTTATATATTTAAATTATATAAATATTTTTAAGTTATATAAATAATATAAAATATTTAAAAATATATAAATAAATAATTAGTTATTTATATATATATATTTTAATTAGCTATTTATGATTTAAATATTTATTTATTTAAAATATAATTAATTTAAATAAATAAATAAATATATAATAAATTATATAAATATTTTGTTATTTATATATTTTATTAAATATTTAGTTATTTATATATTTAAATTATATAAATATTTTAAAGTTATATAAATAATTTAAAATATTTAAAAATATAATTTAAAAATAATTTACATAAAATATTTTAATTATATATATATATATATTTATTTATATATCTATAATAATAATAATAACAAAATATAAAAAAAATAAAAAATAAAAAAAAAAATAAATAAATAAATAATTTTTAATAAATAAATAAAGAAAAATATATAATAAATAAATATATATATATATATATATAAATAACTAAATATTTTCTAAATATATAAATAACTAAATATTTATATAATTTAAAATTTTTTATTTATTTATTTAACTAATTATATATTTTAAATAAATAAATAACTAATTAAATATATATATATAACTAATTTATTTATTTATATATTTTAAATATTTTTAAATTATTTATATAACTTAAAAATATTTATATAATTTAAATATATAAATAACTAAATAAATTTATATATATATATACTTTATTTATATAATTTATTTATTTACTAAAAATTATTTATTTATATATTTTAAATAATTTTAAATTATATATTAATAAAATTGAGGAGAGAAAATAACAACGAGAGAGAGAGAGAGAGAGAGAGAGAGAGAGAGAGAGAGGAAAGACGTGCCATTTTAGGATAGATATGTAAATATATAAGAATTATGTGATCTGTATGTAAATTTCTCTCTTTTAAAAAAAATTTTTTTTGGTAGTAGCCAGTCGCCCGTTTAAAGGGCGCGCTGACTCTTATCAGTCAGTTAAACGCGTGCCTATTTAAATTTTTTAAAACTTGCTTCTATAATTAAAATTTTAATCATGCTTAATTTAAAAATTTTGCCCCTCCAATAAATAAGTAAATAAAGTAAAAAAGTTGAAATTTTGTCAAGCTAAATCAATTAGGCAACTGTAATGGCGACGGTATGCATCAACGCGATCTCCATCGCAGAATTAACATGAAGGAAACTACACCGGTCTCAATTAAAAAGCCAGATCTCATTGATCGGTGGACTACCACTGGCTAGCTAGGTTGCGCCGGCACTTTCTCCGCCGTCCTTTTCCTGATCCTGCCTGCTCATCAAACTTTGCAGCTCCTCCGCCACCACCTTCATCGTCGGCCTCATTCCGTTCACCATCAAACACCTTCTCGTCAGCTCCGCCACCGCCTCCACGACTTTTCCCTTCCTGCCAGCTTCCTCCTTCACCCTCGCCTCCAACATCTCCACTAACCTCCCCACCGCAACCCCTTCCCCAAACCGCATCCCCAACTCCACCCCCTCCGCCGACACTGGAAATTCCCCCGTCAAGAGCTCAGCCATCACCACCCCAAAGCTGTACACATCTCCTTTCTCAAACGACTTCCCCATAAATTTCTTGGACTCCGGATCTATATACCCTTCCTGTCTTTCGTAATCCTCAGAAACGTAAAGCAACCCACCATCATCAATCTCGCCCCAAAATCCGACACCTTGGGCACCATCCTCTCATCCAACAGTATATCTTTCGCTTTCACTCCGCGATTGCGGATTGGGGATGACGGAGGAGGGAGACGACAACGCCGCGATTCTCAGCCGAGCTTCCCAAGACAGGGAGCCATGGAGATCGTGAATGTGGTGGTGGAGTGTGCCGTTGGTCACGTACTCGTAGACCACAACAGGGATCGGCGTTTCGTCGCAGCCGGCACCGAGGATTCGGACGACGTTTAGGTCGGCTGGGAGCTTGGAGAGCATGACCAGCTCGTTTACGAACTGTTCGATATGGAGCTCGCCAAAGGAGCACCATTTCTTGACTGCAACGATGCGAGGATGGGTGGTGTTGTCGTCGGCGATAAAGCCTTTGTAGACGATGCTGTCGGTGTTGCTTCCCGGGCCTATGAGGCGGTTTTCGCTGTAGCCATCTGTGGCGCGGTCCAGCTCCTCGGCGGTGAAGATGCGGAAGGTTAGAGGGGATATGTTGAGTTCCGCCAGACGCTGCCAGAAGATTTGCCCCCCGCTTTCTTGGATGGGCCACATAAGTTGATTGGCAGGAGGACGGCGGCGAAAAATAAGAACTCAGGCGACAGAGACACAATAACCAGGCAGGCAGGTCATCTACCGCGTCACTCTTTATATGAAAATTCCACTCAAGCGGAGAAAATAAGGCAAGGAGAAGACGAATCCTTCCATTTCTTCGCTTAGAAGGTTTATTTATATATATATATATATATATATAACTTGAATATTTTACTTTGTAGTAAATAATATAGTCCAAAATACAGAGCCAACTAATATAAATTTGAATGATTAATTAATTTATCACTTTCTAGAGGCCAAATGTAAATCCATGCTCTATAAAAGCCAACTTGAATTTAATTAGAGCCTAAGTCAAATTTGTTTATAATATATATAAAAGTCCAGCTATGAATGAAGAAATTTATGAAAGTGATAATTTATATATAATAGTCAATTATGCATATTTATATATAATATATTTAATTATATATTTATAAAAGATTTCTTAAAGCTAAGTCAACAAAAAGCTAATATCAGAGAGCACATAAATATGTGACAATTAATGACAAGATGAGACTAGCAATCCCCTCTTTGCAGGCCATGCACTAAAATTTGTGCAAGACAAAAGTATCATTAGTGCTTTTATTTAATTAATTAAAATCGGCTAAGTCAAAACAAGCTATTATGAACTAGAAATTAATACCTTATTAAATATGAGAGTAATTTTGGATCAGATATTCTAACTTAAATTTGATTATAATAGTTTAAATTTTTTTCAAAATAAATATAATTTATAACTAATTTATCAATTTTGATTTTATATTCTTTTAAATAAACTCAATGATCATAATATCCATCTAAATTAAATTTATATTCACTTAATTTTTTTTTATCTTAAATATCATAACCTCACTGATCAGAAGAGCTTACTATCTTAATGCACATAAAGAGAGCAAAATATAAGAGAAAAGAATATTCATTTTATTAAGTTATGATGCTTAAATATCATCCTATTTAAAAAATTAATTATTTACTTAATTCAAGCTAGACTTAACACGATTGTAACCATCAATTAAACAAAATAACATGATTGTAACATATCTACGTCATTTTTTTTGGAGTGTTGTATATGTTAATCTTATAGTATGAGGTGACACATGTTTCACCTAATGCGTTGATATTTTGCAGCTTGTATATTTTAAACTGAAGGAATAGTACAACGATAAACTTATAGATCATACTCAGTTGATGGGCGAGCATAATCGATCGGGATCGAATAACCTTCCTCTGCAGTGGGAAAAGTAAGTGGGAGCTTGATATGTGTGGTGATGAATGTGATCTACTTATAAGATTAATCATAATAATATTCTCACCCATAAAATAAATTAGTTGTTGGGTGGATAACCATTGCAAAAAAAAAAAAAAAAAAAACTTATCGATCATAATTAATATTTTATGGTACATGCCACTATCAGTAGTTAGGCGGCGCTGCCACTTTCTCGGTCGTTGTTCTCCTCATCCAGCATCATCAAACTTTGCAGCTCCTCTGCCACCTCCCTCATCGTCGGCCTCTCCTCCCATGTTACAGTCAAACACCTTTCGTCAGCTCCGCCATGGCCTCCACCAGTTCCTCTTCCAACCAGCTTCTTCCCTCACCCTTCCCTCCAACATCTCAACGAACCTTCCCTCCGCAACCCCTTCCCCAAACTGCTTCCCCAACTTCGTCCCTCCAACGACACCCAATTCCCCGTCAACAGTTCGGCCATCACCCCAAACCCTGCATCTCCCTCCTCCTCCGTCATCGCTGAAAACTTATTAACAAACGAATCCAAATACCCATCCCTGCCATGAACAATCTTCGACAAAGTCAAGCAGTCCAACTTTACCAGTCTAGCCCCGAAATCCGACACCTTGGGCTCCATCTCCTCGTCCAACAGTACATCCTCACCCACCCGCGATGGAATAGCGGTCTGGGAATGGCGGAGTGGAGGCAAGCAATGCTTCTGCAGTCATCGTTGCGATTCTCAACCGAGCTTCCCAAGACAGGGAGCCATGGATCTCGTGGATGTGGTGGTGGAGTGTGCCGTTGGGCACGTACTCATAAACCACCACAGGGACCGGCGTATCGTCGCAGCAGGCGCCGAGAATGCGGACGATGTGGTTGTCTGCCGGAAGCTGAGAGAGAGTAACCAGCTCGCTTATGAACTGCTCGACGTCGGATTCGTAAACGTGGCAACATTTCTTGATAGCAACTACGCGATGACGAACGTGGCCTTTGTAGACGGTGCTGCAGCCGGCTTGCCTCGCCGATGATGCGGCTTTCGCTGTAGGCGTCGGTGGCGCGGTCCAGCTCCTCCGCGGTGAAGATGCGAAAGGTCGAAGAAGATATGTTGAGTTCCGTCAGACGCCGCCGGAGGATTTTCCCACCGTTTTCTTGGAAGAAATTGTCCTTCTTCTTCCTCATCATTTGATTTGTAGAAGGCAGGCAGCAAAGAATAGGAATTCAAGCAACAGAAAGATAAAGAAACTTAGTTAGCTCAGATTTGGTTGTTTTTCTTTATATAGAAATTCGGCTCAAGGAAAGAAAATAAGATGAGAAGAAGGCTTCAAATCCTTAGCTTCTAAGTAAGGTTATATATATTCATTAAAAAATAAGTAAGGTTATATATAAACAAAGGGTTAATTTTTAAACTAGGCCACTTTAAAATGTTAATTACGTGATTAGGCACGAAAAAAAAAATTTAAAAATAAATCGGTAGATCACCGAGTGACCGCAGCCTCGCGGTGATTTTACCGGCAGCCATAATAAAAAAAAAAAAATTAAGTTGGTATACATTTTATGGTCGCATTTCCTCGATGTGTGATTTGGAAGTACTTGGTATCGTTGGAAAGATAATAAAAAATCCTACTTTTATGTTCAACACTGATCTAAATTTGACATCAGTGTTTACAATCTGCGTGAAGTTACAAAAACTTAGATATTGAGTTTGAATCTTTATACAATTATCGGTTGAATCTCAACTCTTCATTTGATTTGGTCAAAATATTCAAATAATATAATACTGATTGGAATACAATAAAAAAGGTACATGAATGACTAAGAGATCGATATAAAATAACATAGAACACACCTCCACTTTATCGCGATGTCTGCGTGGTGGAATCATTCTCTCCGTGGCCAAGTGAAATGAGTTCTGCAGGAGCACCATCGTTCAACAAGTCTTTGTCGACAATGATGATCAATCCTTATCTGCATCGAGATACACAATCTAAGCCGGCTTCATAATGCATCCATTAACATTCTCACGAACATCGATGAGTCGGCGACATCAAGAATAGAAACACGCAATCAAATGAATCATGTTTATGTATCGAAATTAGGAAATGAAGCACAAAATCAAGAAAAATGATAAAAGAAAACCCACTACCAATTACGGATGTGCGGCGCCTCCGCATGCAGTATCTTGGGGTATCGTGCAGGCCGTAATCCTCAAGCTGTAACCTCACGGTGTCGCCTCCTCCCTACGTGAGCCTCATCGCCGAACATGTTATCATTTAGTTAGCAGGTAATACTGAAAGAAAATATAGTTATAAAATACATTCATTGTTTAACTTTCAACAGAGCATAAATTTATAAAAATGCTGTCTTTTTTAAATGCGAGAAACTATCAAGTTTATTTCATTAAGTGAATGCTGAAAGTTACATCAAGTTATCCAGTCTGCCATACAGGTCACTACCAACACAAAAACTATAACAAGTACTACAACATAAAACATAAGTAACATCGAGCAGATAACAAGTACTACAACATAAAATATAAGAAATTACATTCAGCCTCTATTAGAGGACAAGTTGACTGTTGTGACCAATAGTTTTACACACACCACAAAGTCGTGAACTTCATGCTCTCGTTGAATTCTATATCGCTTGTCCTGGGGCGTCCGACTTCTGATGTGATGTAAGTTGGGTATGTGTCGCTACTGAAATGTTCCATCCATTCTTCCGCGATCGGTATCACATGGAACTTCGCTTTGGTAGGTTTTCATATAGTTTTGTAAGCTATAAGGAGACACAAATGTCACATGACTTATCCGGCGTTGACTCGAGCGATTACATGCGCCGCGGTGATAAGCACGAGGTTGGCGCATGTACACTTCGGTCGTTGTTCTCGTTTACCTCAACTTTGAAAGTTACGCTTGTGGCATCAAACACTTGGTACTCATTAATATTTATCCTCATTGGTTCGGGGCTCTACGTGACTCGTTCATTGTAACAAAGCTTTAATCGCGGGAGAACAAGGTATCTGTTGGCTTTGCGGTGGTGGATGATTCAAGTCGTTTCATGAATATTGTAACTATATTGTAGGCTACGTAACCAATGCTTGGATGGGTAAACCACGAGCTCTCTTGAGTACCGTTGAAGCACTTTTGCATTTGTGGTCATTGTACCATACCTATAACCCTCATCATGAGTTAAGGACCAACTTGACATCCCTTAAGACCAAAATCAAATGCTTCTGCTTAATATTTTGATGTTGTCATGTATCTCCTAAATATCCGAATATCATCATATTTATAGCGTACATCTTACGGCAAATGAACTCAACATCGTCGATACTAATTATGCCTTGCTCTTTTGAAATTCTCCCTCGTGGCGCAGTAAAAGCGGTGTGTAGCGAAAGATTTCTACTACCCTACCTGCTATACATCGAGATAAGGCAAAGATCTCCTCTTGTAGACACCAGTGGGATCAAATCTTATAATGTGAAACCAAACCCGGGACTCGATGCACTCGATTCCCATTGCGAGGCCAATAGAACAAGCCATTATTTGCATCGATTCCACGCATAGTAAAGTACCTCTATTTCCCCAAAAGAAAGGTGCCATCTAGACAAAGTCTTGGGGCGACAATGTTGCCAACCGGTGATTGAAGGTTGAAGGACCGCAAGCGTTGGAATTTATTTGATCTGTTGAGTGTATACGATACCATCGAGCATTCTTGAGCATCTGCGACCATGAAGCGTCACGAAGTTCTATAAGACTCTTACCAAAGATTGCCTTTCTTGCTTTCCTGCATCCCAAGCCTTCATGTAAGACACTCTAATATTGAACTTTGCCTCAATGCCTACAATTTTCCGTGGTTTTATATCTAGATTTACGATTCTGGGTTTATGAAATAAGCGATGAATTGATGTACATTGTCATGACATTCGAGGTGAATGAGCACAAGTATGGTGACCCAATCGAACCTATCTTCCATGCACCCCTAACCGCTTAAATGAGCGTGCATGAAGGCGCCGCCATAAACACAGCGTGCAGTGATGAGTGCAGCGAAAATTTAGATTTGTTAGAAGCATATATGACATAATCAACATTGTTTGTGATACCACCTTGAGCGATGCTGTTGTTTCTTGTCAGCAGATACCTTCTACCGGTTCATTTGGAATGCTTCTGCCTCAAAGATTGAATTGTCAAGTGGGCCATCAAATGTGACGTCCTCATCCCACTCTCTAGTTGTTTGGGCTACGAAAATAGTCATTACTTCGCGATCAGTGTTCTTGGTGTGGCTTGTTACGCTTGAGTAGCCGGCAATCAAATCTCTAACCCTAGATGGTTACGTCCCTCAAGTCGTTACATGCGGGTCTATCATCCTCTTCTTCATCATCACTACTACCTCCACTAGGCATAGTTTCATATCCTTGGTCTTGAGATGGTAGATTAATATCATCTGCGGGTCACCCATAGCGGTAGAACTTGTCCCAAAATATTCTTGTTCTCTCTCCGGACCATAATACTCCACGAGAAGATAGTGTAATGTTCTCGGTCTTTGTTTCGACCTAATTGGCATTCCTTTGCCTTTGTTTATCTCCCTATCACCACGGATGTTAGTTAACTTCTACATAAATGACAATAGGTTACATGCCGCATTAAGCACTTGACAAACTTGTCGCCGGAAATGTGCAATAAATCCGATACTTGGAAGCGACCAACAAGATTAACAAATTTTCTTTGGATCGGCAGACCTCATTATTATTTGTTGTAATTCAACAAATTGAGTCGTGGGATTTGAGCAGGCGATTTCTCCCACCAATGTATGTTGGAATGAAGTGTCTAACTCTAAGTTCACCTCAGTAAAGAACTATGAATCTGTCTCACATTCATTCTCAACTATTAATAACAAAACAACACTGCCTTCCCAACTAACCTGATGAATTTGGCAAATAAGTTCAAATCAGTAAAGTCGACAAAGTATCAGTTAATTAACAGCAGACAAACCAACACTTCACAACCAAATCAACCTCATTTCCTTCATCTGACTAAATAATTTATTATGCTAAGCATAAGCATAAGCATAAACCAAACCAACTATTTCTTAATAATTTTAATAATCATTAACACATTTTTTTTAATACTCACCAAATCAATTTTCATAATACTTAACTATATGATTTCTCAAAATCAATAAAGATCATTTCTTTGCTCATATACTTTCTCATTAATTGTATAAAATAAACAATGTCGCTATTATGGATTTTCCTTCAAAACAACTAGCATGAAAAAAAAACATTTTGAAGATGAAATAGCTTATCGACTTCTTGAGAGCACATAAAAACACAAAACAAACCATCTTTCCATATACTTTATTCAATCATATGCAAAAATTTATCTCAAATAAGCATAAACATAACCAAATAACAAACTAGATCTGAAATTTAACAAACCATCCACCTCAAATCTAGCAAATTTCCTTCAAAAATCTCACTAAATAGCATCTAACAAATATTTCCTATCAAAACAACAAATCAAACTAGATCTGAAATTTATTTTGCATTTCGTTAAAAAATACCTAAATCGTGAAAGATCTCTCAAAGCCACAAGTTAACGGTTGGAAACAACCGACGGCCGGCGACCTTCCTGGCGGAGCTCCTTCGCCGGCGATGGCGGCGTCTTCGCCGTGGCGAAGCCGGGACGGGGATCGGAAGTAGAAACGGGAGAAACCAAGAGGGCGCGCGTGAGCTCGGTTTAATTTATAGTGGTGACGGGCCGATGGTCGTGGTACGCCGGGTCCGGTGGTCGACCGGTATTCTAAATTTTTTTTTTTTCGTGCCTAATCACGTAATTAACATTTTAAAGTGGTCTAGTTTAAAAATTAACCCTATAAACAAACTCATATAGAGGCAGGTAGATAATAATAGTCATACCTGAAACACTGACCCAACTAATAAGAACTTTAACAAATCAAATAATTTACATATTTAAATCCAAGCTCGTTTACATACAACTTCGATTTAATTTGACCTCATGACCAGCTCAGTTTGATATATATTTTTGTATGAAATGCCAATCATGGATGATCATTCTATAAAGTGAAGATGCCTATTTAATACATTAAAGATACACAGTACTTTTATATGATATAATTCTGATTAATTTTTAGGTATATATTATTTGGGCAAGCTGTCCTCTTAAAACTGTTTGAGATGCTGTAGTTTGACTTTTATTCAAGTTGAAATGTGCCAAGTTTGTTAAATATTCTTTAATTTAGAGATTTTAAGATTTCATTTGGGATAACTTTTTTAGTACTTTTTGCTTTTGAGAGCTTGAATTTTTAATTTTGATACCGTTTGAATAGTGCTTTTGAAATTGAGTTTTAACTATCTCTGAAATTCGTTTTAAATCTTTTCAAAAGAAAAACAAATAGTTTTCAGGAACTTTTAAATTTACCAAAACTTAAGCTTTTTTTATTTTCTGATCTTCCGTTAAAGAAAGTGGACATCATAACACAAATCTCAATATAAAATTAACGGTCGAATTCTGATAGGATTTTTTATCAAAATGAAAACCTTTTCATTAAACTATTATATGTCACGCAAACACATATATTTAATAAAAGCAAAAAAGTTACACAATACATTGCCAGCAAGCAGAATACGTACAAGAAAAGTTTGGAACTATAAGCCTAATCTGTATCATTGATCTCAATTAAAACTTCTAAACATTATCTTCTATTTCTGATCGTCTTCTGCTTTAGCAGAAGTTTCTTCCACTGAGCCAAGCGGACCTGGAAGAGCAAGAACAGAATCCTTCGAGAACTCCATTAACGCAACTTTCTTCCTCTTTTCTTTTGGAAATTTCTACATAGATCGATCAAAATTTTAAAATAAATAAATAAATGATCTGAATTGTTCAAGCTGATTAGTAAGCATGTAAAACTTGAAAGAACTGAAGGAACTCACAATGCCATATTTTGCTTCAAGTATCGGCTTTACTCTTTCTTTATCTCTTTTTATAACCCTCCCGAACTCCATGTAGCTGGTTACTTCATATGCTGACCTCATCGTTCTGTTCGTCTCAATCTCTCTGTAGAACTCCATGCACGAAGAAAATAAAATAAGTATTATATAAAGTATTATATATATATATATATATATATATATATATATATATATATATATATATATATATATATATATATATATATATATATATATATATATATATATTATAGAAAATACTCTGAAACGATTTGCAAGGGTGAAAATAGAAGCATGTCTTATAATATCGTTTGAAACAATATTGTATATTAAATACTAAGAGCTATGGTATGTTCCATGCATTTTCAGTAAATATTTTTCAGATTTTTTTATCATAATTTTTTTTATTATATAAGTCTAATGGTGCACGTACGTAGCCAACTCATTAATGCATGCATCCAAGCAAAGCAAGTAAATATCAATAGAGGTCTGCAATTGATCGATTTGAATTCATAGATTTTGAAATTTGTTAAACCTAAATCCTAAATCGGTTTTAAATCTAGAATTTAAAAAAATCGATTCATTTAATCAATATTTTAAACTAAACTAATCCAAATAGAATTTTTTTCAGATTTCTAATTTAGATTTAAAAAAATTAAAAATTAAAATAGAAATTACTATAACAATTATATATCAAATAATGATATTACTTATCAAATCATTTCATACAAAATTAATAATATACCAATTAATCATTGAAATTACTATATTTAAGAAATTTTCTAAGAAAAATAAAAAATAATTTTTTACCTATTTTCGATTTAATCGGTTTGATCTGATTAAGATGATACAAAATCAAATCAAAAATTAAAAATTCAATTTTATCAAATCCAAAATTAAAATTAAAAAAAATTGTGAGATTTACATACATACCACGATTCTTATGTATTTTATCTAACACCTAAAGTTAGATATTTACTTATCTAATACTTTCATATACTTAAAAAGTGCATTTCACTTGTAAAAAGTGAATGATGATGATATTTTTGATGTGATATTGAAGATTTGAGTGCTATATATACTTAAAAATTAAAATTTAGGTGTTAGATTTGTAAATACATAAGAATTTTGTGGTATGTATGTAAATCCCCCAAAAAAAATTTATAAAACTAATTCTAACTCAAAAAATTAGTTTGGATCAGTTATATTTTAACCATAAAATCCACACCTCTAAATACAAAGGAGTTGGTAGTATATTTGTGATGGTTGTAGCTGTGAATTAAATTAATTATTCAATTTCTGCGAAAAATTAAAAAAATCATTGCACCTATCATATAAAGTTATAGGAGGTATTATAACGATTTTTTTTAATAAAAGTTTATTATTACATCTATCAAATTCTAATTAATTTATTTTAAGAAGTTCTTATTTATCCCAAAAATTTCCCCAAAAAAAAAAATCAAGGAAGTTAATAAAACTCAAATAAAGTGTGACAACAGTTCATAAATTTAGTGAAATTTTTTTTCATTAAGTTATGTTTCCATAAAAAAAAATTATACAACTTTTTCTTTTTCAAAATTTAATTTAGAAAAAAAGTAAAAATGAATCCATTTGAGATAACTGTTGCCATTTGTCAAGCCAGCAATAGAATTAAAATAATATATTTTTTTTTTATTGCCACATTAAGTTATATCAAACTATTTCTTACAAACAAATTTCTTGGAAAAGAAAAAAAAAAAGCTGTAGTAAAAGATAGATATGTGAAAATACTAACCCTAATGAAGCCTAAAAATTATAATTAATAAAATTAATAAGTTTAAAATAAAATTTGACAGTAAGAAAATAAAGACTACAAGCCGCCATGAATGAAACCTAACTGTATCTTTTTTGGCCTGAAGCTCTACTTTTAGTTATTCTTTCCCAGCCTGGAGGGCCAGTGCAAATTTGAAATAGGTCTCCCTCTTTTACGAGCCTGTTCGCTGCTTTCACGCCGCTCATCATCATTATTATTACCAGTACTCATCTTCCTCTTCCTCTTCCTCGGAGCTGTGGCCCTGCCCCTTACAGTTTCTTTCAGCTCATCATCTCTCTTCAAAAGATTTAACCAGCACGCAGATAAGAACTTCTCTACTTCAGGCTTGGGTGATGAGAGCTCTGAAGAAGAAGATGCCATTTTAAATAGAAAAGGACGAGGAAGGATGGAGGCTTATTATAGACTGGAAAGATGATATTGAGTGCAGAAAAACAAGATTGTATGAAATATAGAGTAGAAAATAGTATGAGGGAATGGACAAAGACATGAAAGATTATTTTTGGAATAATTGAATATTAATTATGCATTTATATTTTTAGTTTTGGAATAAAATTTTAATGGGAGGTCGATATATTTGGTATGGTGAGTGGATTCTGTCTATTTCAGTTACGAAAGTGGATTGTATAGTCCCCGGCATTGCTAAAAAGAAAATTATACATTATTGTATAATATATATATATATATATACAGAAATTACTGTTTAAATGATTCAAAATGAATCCTTCTTTATAAAAAAGGTCAATGATCTATAAAGAGAAGTCAATTATTGTCAAATTATGTTCTCTTGAATTGGAAAATTGCTTTAAAGAATTGATATGATGGAGGGATTAAAGTGTCATAAATTTATTTTAAGTATAATATATGCTTAATAATTCAAAATATATTATATTTATTTCAAAATAAATTTTACAATTTTAACATCTATTCTAATTTGAAATTTGAGAAAATATTCTGATCATTTCTTTTTCGTGAATATAATTTTCAGAATTATCTACCCTACTTATGTTCCAATAATATGTGTAATTGATTCCGGTTAACTCATATGCTAACTCGAGCGATCAATAGCTCATAAGTTATGTTATTTTGTGGAGTTTGATTGTGTTGATCAATCGGCTAAATATTATTGACTCGGTTCTGAATACTATCGATCGAGCGACATATGACAACGCCTTGACGTTGAAGATCTTTCCTATTGATCCTCGAATGGGTGTAATTGATTCAAATCAAATGATGAGTTAGCTCAAGTACAACTCAATATATAAAGAGCTCTCGAGTCAAATTTAATAAGCTAATAAGTCAAATTTGAACCATTTTTCACTTAATTTGCTACATATCATTGGCTCTTTGAAAAAAAAATTTATTTAATATAATATATACTCATTCAACTGTTTAAGTATAAAATTAATTTTTAGGTATCTCACTTAATTATTTCTCTCATAATTCTCATTATTTTTATCAATTTATGCTTCGTTCAGTTGCATTATTGCTATCTGTTTATTTTTTGTAAAAAAAATAAGTCTACTTATGACCTGATTTAAACTTTATAGAATTTAACTTTGTATTTGACTAATCAGTCATTGTGAAGAACTCTTTTTGCATTCATATCATATAAATGAAAAGAAATTATAATTTTTCTAACTACAGCAGAATTAGATTTCCCTATAAAGTATGTACAGTTGAATACATACTTATTTTCAGCTCGTGTACCTAATCAAATGTTTCAAAATTATAGAAATAAATTTCAAATAATAATCAATAATAAATTATAGCTAATGGTACAAATATATAGCTGTATCATTAAATTTTTTTCTATTTTTTTATTTTCAGGTGTTAATTGCTAAGATTGTATTGATATCATCCGTGATCCGTGCATAATATCCTTGCTTTGTATAAGAAACTATATATATATATATATATATATATATATATATATATATATATATATATATATATATACAATATATATTATACATACAATTAAAATATTCCTTCTATGAAGCAGGCTATTGGGAGAATATTACGTATGGATTTGCATATAGAGCTACATGTGTCTCCTGATTAAAATATGACACTTATAAAAGTATATTTTTTTTCTAATGATAAATTAAATTTATTTTGTATTGCATTTTATTCTAATTAATAAATTAGTCTTATTTTTAATAATATTTATTATAAAATATGAGTACTGGAGTATTGTCGATGTGCTCAAGGTACTTTTAAGTAAACAACAAAATCATAGATTATATTTGCACTAAACATCATTTTAATATCTAAACTTCATAATAACAAATTATATGTAGAGTATACAAAGTATATGGACTGCACAAATAATGTACTCGGTGTATTCATAGTAAATAGATATTGTTCCACTAGTCGAAGCATGAATCTTGATGTCAAAATAATCGATCCTGTCACCAGTAGATCAACAATTAAAATATCATTAGAAACTTTGGGATATGATTTAAATCCCTAAATAATTTATAAGCATGGAGTATTTATGATCAAATCGAAGCGTGCCTTATCGGATCTAACAAGCTCAAGATCTCTTAATTCTGACTTTATTTGAACATTCAAATACTTAAAATACATCAGATGATCAAGTGAATCATTTTAAGCCATCCGATGCAGTGGTTTGGATTTTGTATGTATTTATAGAAAAGCTCTCCCTCTAATCTATAAATAGCCTCATTCTTCATGAGGAGCTCAAAAGAAGAGAGAGTTTTAATGCTTGAAAATCCTCCAAGGTGCCACTTTTCGGCGATCGCGGACCGCTCGATCACCACCGCCATCAACCACCGTCGTCATCATCGCCATAACCACCGTCGCGACCATTATCGCGATCCGCGATCATCGCCATCAATCAGTCGGTCATCTCGTCACCACGCCGTCATCACCGCGTGGGCTTCAAAAATTCACCATCGACAGCTCGAAAATTTTTTGAATTGAAGAGAGTATGGTTTGAAAGTGCCGGTGTAATTTTCAGAAGGCATATGAGATAGTAGATAAGACACTACTCAGAGATTTCGCCCTCATTTTGCAAGGACCTTAGATCGTTCGTTTCTATAGCAAGCCCTTATAATTATACTCTCATAAATGGGAGAGAACTTTCGATTAAGGCTACTCGTTAGATAGCTTAATGCGTAGCGTATAGTAGCAGTATATGGAGATTTAGAATTTAAGATATGAAATTCATTATTTTAGCTTAAACCAGATGGTTTGGGGAATGATGACGTACCCGATCTAGATCCCATGATTTGTCATCCTGGGCAGTCGCGGTCCCTAGTCTACTTAGTCAGAGGAGGTAGTCGACCCAACCTGATAGAAGGATCCTCATCAGTAACACATGGGTTACATCGTCCAAGAAATTCTTGTAGACATGAGGTGGTGTTTGTCTAAGGAGACAGTCTTAAGTTTACCTTAGTTGATAGAGGGTTGTTAGCCCTATCAAGTATATTCTATGATTCACAACTCAAACAGAGCATTGAAAGCATATCGTGATAATAATATAATGAGTTTTGAGGCTAAACCACCGATCGAGAGGACTCGGTCATAAGCTTTCATCATGGAACTCTTGGTCAAGCCCGCAGATGAGGACGGTCGTCACGCCAAGAGATTGATTGAGAGTGAACATAGCATAACACTTGATTTGGCATTAGCTCTTTTATAAGCTAGAGTTTTCTTAATTTGTCACCCCCGACAAACAATTATGGAAGGTGGGTAAATGGAGTTTGATTTAAGTTTTTAATGATAGAGTTTCATTTAAGCAGTTTCAGATTACTAATTAATTTGATTTAGAAAATTGATTAATTTGAATATAGAGCTATCGATCCTTGCTCTGTATTTCTTGTCCGACAATTCTCAAATATTTCACCGATTTGAAACTCTTATTATATGTTTTAAGTTTGTTAACACGGACTAGTCACTAAAATAAAGCTTCCAGACACCGAGACACTTGAATTTGAGCATTGATAGTGTCGGGCCCATGAGGGTATATATAGTAATTTTAGGTAATTTTGTGTTTAAATTATGAGATTGATTTTATTTTCATTTATTTATTCCAATATAGCATCTGTCTTTTGAATATTAAAATTTGCACTTAAAATCTCTATGTCCGAGCATATACAAGTGTTTATAGCTTTATAATTTCACCTAATTAGTGACTTCATTGATTCTGAAAATCATAATTAGAATGAAATTCTTTAGTTTTTGTGATCAAAGGAAGACATAAGATTTTTGTAGATTTGGATTTAGTATTCTACAGCTTGCAAAGGTTCTGATCTGACAATATTTGAAAGTTTGTAAGCTTTGAATAAGATTATATTCATTTTAGATATGTGTAATGAATTTATTTTATTCAAGCATTTGCATGTATTTTGAAATATTTGATCCAAAGGAGTGACCGCTATAAGATATGTGTGAGGGCATACTTCATGCAAAGGTACTCATACAAGTTAATATGTACGAAGTTCACCCAAAAGAAATCTTCAAGCCTCTCTAATTTTATCATTTAAGAACTTTTTATATTTTCTACAACAAGAGTTGTTAGACCCACTTTAGATTCATTTTTAACTCCATATCAATTTCATATGTTTATTTGAAAACTAGACTTCAAATTTATTTTAAGTCCCTTGTGATGTATATCTTAGAATTCAAATTTATTTCAAATTTTATCGGTTCACTTGAGTTTGATCCTATTTTTTTTTGAATATGATTTTTTAATTTTTTTTTATACTCAAGTCTCTTTTAAATTTATTTCCAGTTTATTTATATTTAATTTCCACCATTTCTTTAGACTTTATATTTTATATATTTTTTGTTAAGTCCCAAAATTTGGCGAAATTTGTGACCTCTGGCGTCATCCATAGGAGGCTACATCAGTGTTTTGGCTACCCACGCTTGATGGCATGTTGGTGTTTTAAAATACCTCATTAAATTCGTCGATAAGTATAACTAGGCCTGATCACTAGCATAATGCGTAGCGGCGATGTCTATCTGATTTTCATCTCGCATACGATGAGCGTGTGAGATCTTCAAATCAAATTTTCTGGGTTGCTTGCTGGCTTCATTGTAGTTTTACATTTTGCTTTATCCAACTTTGATCGAAGAACTCACGTCTATCCAATGATCTTAAGCAGTAGCTTCTTCTCAGTTTCGGAGCTTTCTTTCTTTACATGCTGATAAAAGATCTTCAAAATCTTATGATATAAAAAAACCATGAAATCTTTTGAGACATTATAAATATGAGAATATGAACATTTTGATTGGATGCACAAGGATGACCTTCACAAAAGAGATATAGTGAAATGGTAGCTCATAAATGCAACAATTCCAAGTTTTGCCTCAGCCAGAAGCGAAGCAGATGTGGCAACTTCGCTGCCAGCCAAAAGCAAAGCGGATGCGGCAACTGCTGCTACGTGCTGAAAATTCTTCAAATGACAGAAAGAGCCGTCGAGAATTGGAGGAACAGCAGATCAACCAAAACAAAGCCTTTCTTGTTTCCGTGGCTGATGCGTTTCTTGCTTGGGAATGAGAAGGGTCGGAGAAGAGAGGAAGGCTTTCGGTAAGATGGAAAACGGGTGGGAACCAAAAGTAGCCATTACTGAAGCAAAATTACAATCCCTGCTACATCCCCTTCTTGCCGATTGGGTACCTATTCTAGTTAGGCTTTCATGGCATTTAAGTGAACCATAGAATGAAACCAGAAAATAGAATCCTCCTTGCCCGGTTAATCAAAAGCGCGCTGCCGTCGTTACGTCACCTCTTTCTATCCATACCACCATCACCAAAAACGCCGCTACAGCGATCGCCGCTGTCGCCGTCACCTTCATCTCTGTTCTTCCCACCTTTCTTCCTCTTAATGATTTTCTTGGCTTATTGAAGTCTAATCAAAGATGACGGAACTCAATAGTCGTCGTTTTCCACTGATTACTTCCGGCTCTTAGCGTCTGATAGAGACGAAGTTGAGTATGGAGGTCACAAAGAAGCTTCTGACATCTCCTTTCTTTCTTTTTTTGGGCAACAAGAAGGAGTTGAAAGAAAAACAAAAACAAATGCGGGTGGAATTTCGAAGGAGAGGAAAGAAGGAGGGAGAGGTTGCGTGAGAGCGGTTGCATGTGAACCGTGAGTGGAGGAAAGCGTCTAGTGGCTGTGCATATTAGAATTATGGTCGATTTGAGTTATTGAAATTAATATACTTTTTTTAATTAATTTTCAAATATTAATCAATTTTAAAATAAATTTTATGCCGATATCATTATATGATCAATATATATATGTTGATTGAGTTATTTCGATGTCAATCACACATGTTTAAATGATCGGGATTTGTTTTAGTCTGTCAATGAGTTAACTAAATATCGCGTAATCAAAGCTGACCTTCATACTTTGTCCAAATTGAGTGTGACAATCTCACGATAGATTTTGACATTTCAAAGCTCTAATCAATTTCGTGAGTCGTTTGGCAGCGTCGCCTCGATCAATATTTTGATCGTTGGCGACTCGGCTTGATCGGTTGATCATCAAGTCGAATATTTATATTCTTTTTTGACATTGACAATGGCGTATTCATCGTCGGAGTCATTTGAGTTGATTTTGGTGTCTCGTATTTAATCATTTATGCGCATCAAATCATTCGACATTTGCCCGGATTCGTCAATTGAGTACGAACAGTCTCATTTGATAGTTTTCAATGTTTGACAATGCAATCAATTTTATATTAAAGTCATTGGACATCGTCATTACTCGGATATGCTCGACACATTGATATCGATGCTTTTGCTCGATCTTTAGATTATGCAATATTTATATTTTGATCAATTTCAACATTCTGAATGTGACGGTGAAGTCTGTTCATCTATCGGATGTCATTTCGACCATTTTCGATGACGTCTAGTACATTTTGAGGCCCGATTTGCGTGCTGTCGAGTCCATCAAATTAAACTTATGGACTTGACTTGACTTATGACACATATGAGGAGGTCAACAACCGCCACCGATAATCATCACCGATCCTGCTCACCTGGCCGCGCGCCATCGTCCCATTGATCGTCGTGTGCCACCATGCCGGTATCACCTCGACCATCATCGGTCGTCGTCGCCACCACCGTCGTGGTCTTGTCATGACCACTTGCCGGTCGTCGTGCGACCATCATCGGTCGTCCGCCGATTTCGCCATCTCATTGCATCACCATTCTCATCGCCGTTCGGAGTTTCACCATCACATCTTCGTTACAACCTAACTACGGTTGCATAAGCTGTTGTTATGCATTCTAAATTCCCATTGTCTTCTTCTGATATAATTTTGTAATCCGTTATTGGGAAAATTTTGTACTCAATAGATACATGGTGGAAGATTTTCTTAGCTAGGCGTGATTTTCTCCTCTTGAGGTTTTCCACATAAAATTATGGAGTTTTCTTGTTCATTCAAACATCTCATTGTGTGTCTGGATTATAATAAACAAGGTGTAAATTTTTTATTCACGGTTTTCATCATGCAGCTTTGGCCATCGTGAGCAAATCTCACAATCAAGATCTCTATGGACACATGCATTATGGCCAATAGGCGCAATACTCGCAACAATAGAGCATCCCACTCTAACTTACGTTACTCTCGAAACCAATCCTTGAACTAAGGATGCAAGCTTATCTTACTTCCCTATAGGCACCTATTGGCGAAGGTCGAATCTCTAAAATGGTAATGCCGATGGAAGAGTCTTAAAATGAGATAATTTGACTTTACGAGAAACACGGCCCTTTGCAAAATCTCTCCCAAGATCGATTGTTAGCCATGAGAGGTCAAAATGCTAATATGGGGCCTTCTCGCCATCAGACTGAAGTTTCTCCGCTTCCAGATCATGATGTTGACCTCCTTGACACCGCTAGTTCTACTTATCCATCACTTGCAGCTCAACCGACTGCTAATCCACCAATTACTAGTAGCTTGACACATTCTCGTCCTGTTTACTCCACCCGTCATGTTATACGTGCGGAATTACAATGCTTAGTGCAAGAAGAATTCCACTTTAAAGGTGGAAATCATCTTCTCTCTCATCCGCTATCGAAGTCTTCATTTTATGGACCTATTCTTCAACATCTTATTCTTATATAGTTCAAGCTTGAACATTGACTCTTATGATGGGGCAGACCCATATGAACACATCGACCATTCTGAGACCATCATGCATATCCAACGAGCTTGACACCTTATTTTTGTCGTTTTCCGATCACCCTCAAGGGTGGGGCTACACTTGCCCTCCTTGGGGATCCATCCATACCTTTGATGAATTGCAAGATTTTTGTAGAACAATTCATTACAAATCGGAGGATCATTAAAGATTCTCTCATCTCTGCATTCTTCAAAATGAGGGTGAATCACTTAAGAGTACTTCAGAGGTTCTCCTTAGAAGCTCGCCAAATACAGTGTAGTGAATTATTACGAGTTTTCCTTGGAGGGCTCATCACAGGCCTTTTTTATTAGTCACTAATGCGTCGGTTACTCGTATGCAACTTGGTTCATCATGTGGAAGCACAATTTTTTGTCGATAAGGCTATTAATGCCCATCGTAAATAATTTGAACAATCCATAAGAAAATGTAAAAGTGCCCCAAGGAATACAGATCGACAATTCCATCAAAAGAAGTAACAAGGCAATCATGATCTCCCTCCACGGCCCTCACATCAACGACATAAACCATGACCAGAAAAGGAATACACGCCACTAAACACATCTTGTGTTATCATCCGATGACCATTTGATATGAAAAAGACCATCAAGTGGGGCTCGAAATCAAATTCAAGAAATCAGGAGTAATATTATCACTTCCATCGAAGTCATGGACATACTACTGATGCGTGTAAATAACTCAAAGAAGAAATCGAGAGGCTCATTCAACAAGGATATCTACATCGATTTATGCAGAATCAATCGACTCAAGCAAACATAACTCCAAGGGGCAACCAGGACAATCATCATAAAACATAAAATAATCGATAGTTGGAGAAATTACAATCGCGTAGGAGGACCACTGCTATCTAATCAAGTCCTCATTGGCACCTCTGAAGAACCAGAGTTAAAGAAATCTTGTATTGATCATTACATCACTTTTAATGTCTCGGACTTAGAAGAAGTCCAAGTTCCCCATCAAGATCCACTTGTCATCAGCGGGGATCGGTGACCCATCTATAATGTTAAGAGAATTTTGATTAATAATGGGAGTTCTATTGATGTCTTATTTTACTTCACATTTCTTAGCATGGGCTTGGTTGGAAAAGCTCCAACCTACTGCAGGACCATTATATGGGTTTGATAATCACCCTGTACGAGTAGAGGAGACAATCACCCTTTTTATTATCCTCGAAGAATTTCCTCGACAAATGACTCATTCAATTCAATTCATGGTGGTCAAGTCAGATTCAGCGTATAACGTTATCTTCGGAAGGCCTCTCCAATCAATTTTTTGTGTCATTACTTCGGTATTTCATCTTAAGATGAAATTTTCAACCCCTGTCGGGGTTGAAGTGGTATGAGAAAATCAACAAATAACACAATCATGTTAACTTATATAAGCTCAACCACGCCCTTCAGTGACCTTCAGCATCAAAAATTTTAATTTTGAGATGAAGAAGTACCCTAGAGAGCTTCGCCTATAGAAGACTTACTCCCTGTTTCATTGTCAGATGACCAACCTCTATGAACAATGCAAGTTGAATATTTACTCTCAGACAAACAGAGGGTAAAATACATAGACTTCTTGCACAAAAATTAAGACATCTTTGCTTGGAGTCCAACATATATCCGGGGTACCCAATGTGATCATGCACTCCCTCAAGATTGATCCAACATTCAAACCGATCATCCGGAAAGGCGAAGTTTTTTTGCATGCGCCTATTGAACAAGAAGTTAACAAGCTCTTAGAAGCGGGATTCATATGAGAAGTACATTACCCTACATAGCTAGCAAATGTTATCATGGTTAAGAAAATAAATGGAATTTGAAGAATGTGTATTGATTACACTGATCTCAATAAAGCTTGCCCTAAAGATAATTTTTTTCTCCCTCAAATTGATCAATTGGTCGATGCTATGTATCGGCATCAAATGCTCAATTTTTTGGATGCTCGTTACAACAAATAAAAATGGACCCAATGAATGAAGAAGCCACTTTTTCAAACATATAAAGGTTTATATTATTACCAAGTTATGTTGTTTGGGTTAAAAATATTGGCTACTATCAACGTCTTATGAATAAGATTTTAAAGACCTCTTATTAAATGGAGGTATATGTGGATGATATGTTAGTAAAAAATATAAAATAATAACAACATATTTCTGACTTAGAAATATGTTTTAACCTTCTTTGACGTTATAACATGCGACTTAACTCGACCAAGTGTGCTTTTGGGGTTGCGTCGGAAAATTTCTTAATTTCATGGTCACCCATCACGGGATTGAAGCTAATCGAAAAATCGAGCTCAAGATATGGACTCCTCAAAAATATCAAAAGTTTCACTTGAATAGGAATTGTTGCCTTATCCCGCTTCTTAGCCCGTTACGGGATAAATACTTATCATTCTTTAAAATACTAAAGTGAGCTAAAAATAATAATTTTCAGTGGACTGATGAATGTCGGGCTGCTTTTGAGCAACTAAGAGAATATTTAACATTTTCATAATTATTATCCAAGCCTATCCAAGGAGAGATGTTATATTTATATCTCGCAGTCTCTTCCCACGTGATAAGCTCAGTTTTAATGCGAGAAAATGTGATACAACGATCAATTTATTATGTTAGCAAAATTATCTCTGATATAGAAAGTCGTTATCCATTTGAAGATAAGATGGCTTTGGCTTTAGTTTTTTTAGTGCAAAAATTACGTCCATACTTCCAAGCTCACATCAACGGTGTTTACACTCATTTACCATTGAGGGTCATTCTACAGAAATCAGAGGCATATGGGAGGTTAATCAAATGGTCCATAGAATTGGGAGAGTTTGATATCCATTTCCTACCCAGGCTAGATATAAAGTCTCAAGTACTCGCAGACTTTATAGTGGAATGTACTGCCCCTACTCCAAATGAGTTATCTATTACACCCCTTTTATCTCCTCAATGGACCCTCTATGTTGATGGAGCTTCAGGAAATACTAGTGTCGGGGCAGAAATCTTACTTATTTTCTCCCAACAGGATACCTTAGAGTATGGACTTCGCCTAAAATTTTTTGGAACCAATAATATGGTTGAATATGAGGCTCTCATGCAGGTTGAGACTTATCATTGTGAAGCTCAAAACTTAATGATCCATGACTCTCAACTCATTGCCTCCTAGGTTAAGGGAAACTTTAATACTCATAATTCCCAGCTGACACAATACCTCAGCTTGGTGAAGTCACTTCTTGCCCATATTAAGATACACCAAATTATTCACATATTACGAGAAAAGAATGCTCGAGCTGACGCTCTCGCTAAGCTCACTACCTCTGCTACTAGAGATCTATTTAAGAGAAGGCATATTGAGGAAATATATTTTTCTAGTATCTAAGGGTCATGGGTAATACAAATAACTACTGAGACAAAGGAACATTCGTAGATAGACCCCATCATGGTCTTTCTATAAGAAGGGACCCTTCACGAAGACCCAACTCGCTCATCTCAAGGCAAGAAACTTTATTATTATCGGTGAACTATACAAATGAGCTTTTTCTGGGTCATACCTTAAATGCCTCTCACCATCAAAGGCCGATTACACATTAAGAGAGGTTCACTCGGAGATATGTGGAGAATACTTAGGAGGAAGGGCACTAGCCCTTAAAATTATAAGGCATGGGTTCTATTGGCCTACGATGAAGCAAGATGCATTGGAGTTTAAAAAAAATATGTGAGTTGTTAGTTGCACTCTAACCTTTCTCATACACCACATACAAAGCTCTCATTCCTTCAAAGTCCGTGGCCTTTTACTCAATAGGGAATTGATATCATGGGATCTTTTTCAGCAGCATCAGGTCAACGAAAGTTTATCATTTTAGCTGTCGACTACTTCACTAAATGGATGGAAGCTGAACCACTCGCTAAAATCACGAAGGTAAATGCTAACTAATTTATTTGGAAAAATATAGTATTGATTTCCCGCAAAGATAATCACCCATGGAACCCAATTTAGAAAAGTCTTTACGTCTTTTTGTAAAGATCTTCACATTCAGTTGCTGCATACGGCTATGACCCATCCTCAAACTAATGGATAGATTGAAGCTACCAACAAGACTATACTCAAAGGGTTAAAAACATGTATTTAAAAGGCTAGGGGCAATGGGTTGAGGAGCTCTCTAATATTCTTTGGGCTTACCACACTACATCATGAACTCCGACTGGTGAGACACTATATAATTTGTGTTTCGGCACAGAAGCTATTATACCAGTAGATATCGAGATTTTAAGTCTAATATTTCAATCATTCGATCATAAAAGTAATGAATAAAAACTCAATGTAACTTGGACCTACTCAAACTCATGACATGGCCCTTTCTGACCGCTTCCTACCACCAAAGGGTAGCTCATCACTTCAACAAGAGTGAAACCCATCCCATCTCTATGACTTGGTCTGTGAAGTCTTGTTGTGGGCAGACCCTCAACGCAATAAACTCTCGCCTCTTTGAGATGACCCTTATGTGGTTATAGCTATGGTTAAGTCAGGAACATTTAAGCTTAAGGATCCAAAGAAAAAAATCTTACCTCGAACTTGGAATACCAAGAATCTTTGAAAATATTATCAGTAATTCTTACTATATAATTATTGCAATTTTTATTTTATCTCGTTTGTCATTTCCTCTTCAAACTCATATCTTTGTTAAAATTATCTTATGATTATATCATTGACCTTATCAGAGTAATGAGTTTATGGTTTTTTTTTCAAGCTTGTTACATATAAACAATCTCCTTCATTTAATCCTCTCTCTTGAGAAATGCACAACTCATGTTGTGTACGTTGAGCAATCCAAAGGAAATTTGATCACCTCCATACAGTAAGAAGTCAAGTAACTTTGACTAATGCTTAGATAGGTCAAAAGTCCTTGGTGGACATTCACTACCTCTTCATACGTAAGTAAGTCAAATAACACTAATACTGAATAGAAAAAGATGTCGAATAATATTCTACATCATGTATATGCTGTCTAATAATATTACGCATAGATAAAGCAAAAAAGTTTGAGCAAATAATTTTAATCAGACTAACATAATGATATAAGAAAGAATCAAAATTCGATACAAAATAATAATAATAAAAGAAAATAAATGCATCCTTAGATAAAAGAAAATAAATGCATGATATCAACGCCCTTACCATTGGAAGATGCTCTCTTAAACTCACTCTCAATCCCTTCATCTCCTGAATCTGGCGAAGGGTCTTCATATACTTGGTTGGGAGATAGATTCTTAATACTAGCTCCAGTTTTGCAATGTACTAAGTGAATTCCTTTTAGGAATTCTCGGATGAAGCCTTCCTCAAAACATTGGTGCTCAAAGTCATTCACTTCAACATCAAGAATATGATTACGAGCTTCTTGAATATGATTCTCGATAGTATCGTGATAAGCCAGGGAGTTCTTAAAGTCTTCTACTACCATTAAGGAGATTTCATTTGCTTCCGCTTCGGATATTATAAGCTCCTTCTCCAATTCAAGAGCTTTCTTCTCCACTGCAAGTGTCTTGAGTCTTTTCTCGGAGTCTATGCCTCACCCTCACCAATCATCACGAAAATGCCTACCGACGTTGGAGAGAAAGAGAAGTTGATATGTTCATAGCTCGCTTACACCGATTAGCTCCTCCAAACGCCACTTCTTACTCAACATCTTTCTCTACCATACATCAAAGGATATTTTACTTTCACAAATTCAAGATTCCAAATCAAAATTTACATATATTAAAGAAAAAAAGGAAAAGAAAAAAAAGAAAGAAGGAGAAGATACTAATTCGTTTTACTCATTGCAAAGGCATACATGTTTTAACCTCTTTAGAAATATGTGGCTTTAGGAAATGAATCTCCCATTATGAGTTGAGATTGTTAAACTCGGAACAATATCTTGATGAGCCCTACATATCTTTTTTCTTTAAAGAAGATTGCTATCACCGTGATTTTATAACGAGCTTCTTGAAAGAATCTGAATATGAGGAGACCTTTCATCACCTTTACTTGATCTTTTATTGGAAGAGTATCTCCACCGAATGGAAAAGCCAACCTTGAACATTATATCTTCAATTATATACTTGCCAATATGATGTAACTCATACTGCAAGCTTCCTGCATCAAGAATATTAAGAGTCATTAAGTTTTCATTCTCTTCAATCAGTAATGGATTTGGAAGATCATTCAATCTTCTTCACCTCTCAGGGAGGCCTCACTCATTTTTTGCAAAAAAGAATCCAGATCAATTTCTAAATGGATCTCGTCAAAAAATTCTATCCAATTCTTTATAGAAAGAAATACGCCTCGAGCATCACATGTGAATCTACACATGAAGTATTTAATGTTAAAAGTAACACCACGCTTCTCTAAAGAAGATCAAACCAATGATGATCACTAAAGCTCAAATAAAAAGGACAACGCTACACCAATATTTTAAAAATCTCAATCAATTCAAAAGCCAAAGGGAATCGCAGTCCCGCATGAAGAATCATCTCAGAAATAGTAAGGTATCCTAGCGGAGGTAAACGTGTTAAGTCAGATTTTTTGGCAATAATAGCCACCAACTCATTAAGGAAATGAAATTTCCTACGGAGCATCATTAAATAATCAGTTGTGATAGTGGATATATATCGTAGCCGCTATCCATCCGGAAAATACATAAAAGATAAAAGAGAATTGTGTGAAATAACTCACTCACCCCAATACTTGAGCATATCATTTCATCGCCGACTTTGGATATAAAATTTTTGACGACAAAAAATATACACATATATGAGAAAAAGAAAAAAAGTTATTTCTCTAATGATACTCTAATGATCCTCGCCGAATTTTGAGGAATGGTTCATAATTGATGCTTCCCCGCCATCTTTGTAGTTGTTAACTGTTGAACCATCCATTGGAGTTTTAAGAAATTCAATTTCCTACAAGAAGAAGTAGAAAATACTGGTATCGCCTCCAAACCCGATTGGTCCGACGAGGACAGTTGACGTCTCTTTCGAGCAAAAATCGGAGCCTCGTCGTATGAGTTACGGGTCTTGATCAACAAAGCGAATGATATTCTCTTAAGAATAAGGTCATAATTTCACTGATAAAAAGAAAAGAAAAAAATTATTTTTTTACCCTAGCCCTTAAACTTCTTCCAGATGATTTCTCATCCAATGCAGATGAACACTAGAGTATATGGGAGATGTGTCTCCTCACTTGACCCTAAAGGTGGTTTTTATAGGCCCACTATAGGGACAAAAAGGGAAACAATCAAAAAAATGTGAAAAAAACTGAAAAATATGCTCATCGCATTTGTGCAGACGCTGCCACAAGAATGCCCACACATCCACTACTGACGCTTTCGTGATCATAATCTTGTGCGCCCATGAAGATCTATTCTCTTAAACTATATGGTTAATAAACCCACAAATTTCATTGAATAACTTGTTATTTTTAATTATTTGGCGTATATTTTTGGATGATAGAGATAATGTCATCCAAAAATAGGAAGACAACTGATATGACACTAAAAATTTCGCTAGTCGAAGCATGAATCTTGATGTCAAAAGGAATATGATCATAAGGCGAAACTAATCCAGATCAAGCACTTAAAATTATTAGAAACTTTGGGATATCATTTAAATCCCTAAATAGTTTTTAAATATAGAGTGTTTATAATCAAATCGAGCGTCTTGATGAGTCAGAGCTAACAAACCCAAGATCTCTTGATTCTGACTTTATTTGAGCATTCAAATATTTAAAATACATTAGATGATCAAGAGAATCATTTTGATCCATCTGATGGAGTGATTTAGATTTTTACTTGTATTTATAGAAATACCCTCCCTCTAATTTATAAATAGCCCCTCATTCTTCACATGAGGAGAGCCTAAGCTAAAGAGAAGAGAGAGAGAGAGAGAGAGAGAGCTATAAAGCTTGAAAATCCTTCAAGCATAATCGCTTTCGACGATCGCCACGCCGGCTCATCGCATCGGTCATCGCCGCCACAACTGCGCCGCCATTCATCACGCTAACTATCGTTGCCATCGCCAATCATTGCAACGCACGGTCATCCCGCCAACCACTGCGCTCGGCCATTATCGATCATCTTTCATCATCAATCACTGCCATCCATCACATCAACCACCGTTGCGGGTCATCATCACCACCCGCCGGGTGGTCGCCACCATCGAGGCCATCTCCATTGGTCATCACTACGTCATTCACTGTTTGCCACCCATTCTGCTCACCATCATCAATTTACAACCATCGCATAACCTAATCACATCAGATTGTTGCTGATTATGGGATTCATCGCCGCCTTCTCATACAATTTTGTAATCCGTTATTGGGAAAGCTTTGCTCCAAAATATACATACATAGTAGAAGATTTTTATTGAACTAGGTCCCGCGATTTTTTTCCCTCTTCAGGGGTTTTTCCACATAAAAATTCTGGAGTTTTCTTATTTGTTCTTCAAACATCTATGTGTGTTTTGGATTCTACAACAAAGCTAAGGCGTAAACTTTTATTCTACTGCAACTGATTTCCTAGCATGCAATAGTACTGCAATTAAGATATTTTAAATACCTTTTAAAATATTAAGAATTAAGAAAAATTAAAATCTAACCATTCTAAAATCTATTTTTTATGAGATTTATATGTATACATAGTCTGCACGTAATATTTCTTTCATCTGTGCGCTGATGTCATTATTTTCTATTGCTTGCATGTAGGCATTTATATGACATATATTACTTCGGATGGAAGGAAAGATAGACAAATGTAATTTAATAGGATTCTAATATTGTCTCTTAATGGTTTATAATGTAAAATTTTT
Source organism: Cymbidium sinense (assembly GCA_021442155.1). Taxonomy (NCBI): domain Eukaryota; kingdom Viridiplantae; phylum Streptophyta; class Magnoliopsida; order Asparagales; family Orchidaceae; genus Cymbidium; species Cymbidium sinense. The sequence goes on from CM038215.1 coordinate 103,296,929, forward strand.
ATATGTATCATGTTTAGTTTGTGAGGACTAGGTTAATATGCTCTGAAGTAACAAAAATCTTTTGTTTGTTTTTGATGAAGGGTAAACAAAGTAGAAGGAAGTTGGACCTAACTTGAAAGAAGAAGTGCATTTACTTGATATAATAATTAATAATAAATGTTATTAGATCCATATTTATTCATGATGATATTCAACCTTACTTATATGAGATCTCAATAGAGTGTGACAAAGATAAAAGAGAAAAGGGAAGAAGAAAAAGAAGAGGGAGAGAGACATAGAGAAACTTTAAAAATTGAGCCATTGGATTTTGGGCATCATAAGAGAAGCTACAATTGAATCTAGTAAATATCAAAGTTTAAGCAATTATACCCTAAACTTCCTTATTTACAAAATACCCATCATAATGTAACTCTTTTTCAAATTATCACCTAAATATCAAAATTCAAAATAAAATCTCAACTTATATCTTTCACTTTTATTAAATTCCAATTGATTTGAGACACACATAATATAAAGTTTAAGGTTAAATATCAATGAATATTAGTTTTGTAAATGTATTGTGTTTTAAGTATTATATATGTAATTATTCTAATAAATAATTAAAACATGATATCATTGTTAGAGTTCTATATCAATGAGTGCACGTGGATTACTATTTTGTCAAATACTTTGAAGGTTTCAGTGATTGAATGGATGAAGTCATCATCATTGGATAAATGGGTTTAGCGAGCTCTAAATTGAGCAAGGCGAATGCTCTTTGTGCTAAGCTAATACCTTTGATGTTAGCAAGTGCTCTTTGATCAAAGTGAATGCCTTTGAGCTAAGCAAGTACCCTCCACTATAAGTGTTGTAGGACAAGCTATTATAATATAAAATTGATTACATCAATAATTTTTTAAAAAGGCATTTAATATTTAACATCTAAACTTTCATATTCACACTCGTAACACTCAACAGATTTTTAACATCACTTTAAAATTATCACTATTCTTACCTTTTTAAAAGTTAATACATCTTTTCATGCATAACTTCTAGGATATATAAATATCAAACTTTAATTGTATGTTAGATATATAAATACATAAGAACTATGTGTTTTTTATATAAATATTTCCCTTTTTAAGTTTTGAAGCAATAATAAAAATTTTGTTAATGGTGAAGTGATTCAAGTTATTATTATATTCTCTATATTGGACGTATAATTTTTATAAGCACAAGAAAGAATTAAATAGCTTAGAATGATCTAACATAGGATAGATTTGAAGTAACTAGTGGCCAAATGTGGATAAGTTGAATCAACCTCTATAAAGTGTTCATTTACTATATTTATTATTATTATTATTATTAGATCTGCTTACTTTGTAAGTCTTTCTTTATAATTGTAAAATCAAACACTAAAATAGTCCTTTACCTGGGAAGAGAAGCACACAAAATAGTAAGATAACTCAAGAACAAATATTCATTTGAAAGCTAAGTACTTAGAATTTTAAAGGATTTTCTATTTATTAGAATGATAGAGAATGATTCAAATATATATAAACTTCTTCTAAATTCAAATCTACCACATGCCACCATTATTTTGCGTACTTACTATCATCATCATATATATAATCATTATATTATCTGCCGCAATTAACAATATCCAACCTAAAATATAATATCATGATATAAAAGCCCTATAATATATGGGTTCATAATATAACTAAATATATTTGAATACATAAACTTGTACTTAATAATAATGATGACAACAATGATATCATGCTTCTCCAATCGAATTTTGCTTCATGAGTGCACTTATAAGCTACTTTGGAGTTAAGGCAAGCAACTTTGAGATCCATATGTCTAAATCCCTAATGAATTTATCTAATCTTCTTATCTTCATATGTAATTGTACATTCAAGTATACATATGCATTTCCTATAGCAATGAATAGCAAATGAGAAATATGCTTTCAATGGGGCAAATATCCAAAGACTACAATAGTATGATAAAAGTTATGCACTCTCATTGAGATTCATTAATAATGCTTGCAACTTTATGACTCATTCAACTCTTCATAGTGTGAGATATGATAACTTCTATTTGTAATAGTAGGCTAAGAAGTAATATATAATAACTAATAATATTGTAATAAGTCACTAATTCATAATATATAAATTTATTAAGCATAATAAATTTATTTGATTAAATTAAATCTCAAATAGTATAAATTTTTAAAATTAAAATTTTAATTAATTAAGTACTAATTATTAAGATTATTTTTATTTTTAATTATTTTTATTTAATTAATACCAAAAGTAATTAAGATTTATATACATATCACATTAAACTTCTATATTTACATATATTTAATACCTAAATTTTAATTTTTTACATATATAACACTCTAATCTTCAATATCACATCAAAATATTATTTTATTCACTTTTAAAAGTGAAATGCATCTTTTAAGTATAGAAAAAATGTTAAATAAGTAAATATTTAATTTTAAGTATTAGATATATAAATATGAAAATTTAATTTGATATGTATGTAAATTCTCAAAGTAATATTAATAATTGTAAAATCCCCGCCCCAGAAATTCCCGAAAACCTCGGCGACGAAGAGAAGCGGGAAGTCGCGACAGGGGCTGGCCGGACCAGCGGCGTAGGAGAAGAGTTTCAATGGCGAGATATACTAAATCCGTGATTTAAGGTAAAACTGAAGAGAAGCAGCCGTAGGAGTTAAAGTCATCATTTTGGCTGTTTGGCAGGATTACATTAATTCCTGCTCAAATCCTGCTGTTGTTTAGATATCGCACCGATTCTACAGGAAAATATAGTAACACAGTCGAGCTTTGTTATCATCGAGTCCTCATCTCAATCTCGATGAGCCTTCGACGTCAATTGTTTATGGGAACTTCAAAGACTGAGAAGCTTAATCCCTACCCTAGAAAACATCAACGAAATAAAAGGGTGAAACACCCCAATATACGCTCTTCTCGTCGGAGAAGAGGATCTTTGCCTTTTGCCTAGCATTCCGAGCTCTCAATTCTCTTTTGGTGCAGACGTACTTCAACCCCGATGAGCACTGGCAGGCCCTTGAGGTAGCTCATCGGATGGTATTTGGGTATGGTTTAAGCCTCAAACTCTTTTTCAATTTATGATGTTCTGCGAAATCTGAGATAAGTTGTAGCTTGCTCTATGGATTCATCTTCATAGTTTTCTTCGATTGAGAGTGTAGTTATGGCCACCTCACGTGGGAGTGGAAGAAGGGAATCCGCTATCTTCACCCTTTGGTGTTCGCTCTACTTTATAAAGTCATGGCCCTCCTTCGATTGGATACTCCATGGTTGATGGTGAGAAATCTCTCTATTTCTAGAGTTTCTTGCTTAGTGTTTTGAGAATGCACCATGCTTAAGTTTTTTGCAAATTGGTGTTGAAGTTAGATCTTTTCCGTTGTAGCTCTTTCTTTCGGATGGCTCATCCGCGCATTTGCATGCTTATTTGATTTCTTATTTTTATTTTGTCGGGGTACGTCATCCAATCATTGAATTTACTGCAGTACTGGGTACTTTTTCAGCAATATGTTGCGAGTTCTGACAGGTTCTCAACTAATTAGACACACACACTCTTTCTCCTGTTCTTGCCAACTAATTGTCTGAAAACCTTTAGTTCCTTAAATAAGATATAATATCGTGATAGAATATTGGATTGTGCCAGCTCCAATCTTTTGTGGTTTTATCTATGCATGCAAAATTAGGAAAAATGATAAAGTGATTATATTAGAGAAGGCAGAAGTAACACCTATTGAAGATAATGTACCGGAAAACAAACTTGATCGTTTGGGCATGCACAACAAAGCAGAAAATATGCATCAAGATGTAGAGAGAAAATTAATTATAAATTATGGGAAGGAGAAGGTATATAGCAAAGACAACACATTCCAAAATATTTATGTAAAAGAGAGTTAACATACATGCAACATTCATCAAGGCTGAATGTATAATGAGGATTTATGAAGTCTACTCAATAGTTGGGATAAGTTTTATGATGATGGCGATGATAGTGATGGGTTTGCTAGGTTGATAAGTGTGGTTTGTGTTGATGCGTATGCACATATGCGTGTATGTGTGCCTATATATGTGTGAGTGGATGCATGCATGACTTCTCATGCATTCCTAAAGCAATCAATTACTTTCTCTTTGATATATTGCTATAAAATGTCTTAGGAGTAGTGGTTAGTTGCTTCTATTGTGAGATGGAAGTCATGGATTTAAGTTATGGATTGAGCATCTTTGAATTGCAGTGGTAATATTGATCACCCCCAAACCCCACGCTAGCGAGCGCATCGAGCACTGGGTATGCTAGCCCTTTTTTCCTATGGTGATATTATTATGGTTTGTGCTGTCTTATAGACTATGCTTATTGTCAACTTCTATGCTTTATGTTATGCACTTTCTAGGCTAAATAATGTTGCATGATTACATTCATTAATCAAAGATGCTTGTTTACCCTTTAGATTTGTAACTTTCATAAAATTTTAAAATATAACATGATCCTACATTTGAAAAAAATTACACCATTATTTATAGCTTGAAAGCTGTCTATGATGTTTTGTTGCATGATTATTCTGAAGATCATGCTGATACTTCACAGCAGTCACGATGCTGTAGATCCATGTGTTATAACAATAATATAATTTTATAAATGTTATGTGCTGATTAAAAAAGACGATTGTTTTCCTTGCGTCTCCTGCATGGTTTGAAGGATTAGTTTCACGCAACTCATAAATCTCATAATGAATGTGGAAATTTTACCATGTCTAATCATGATTCACCTTTATGATGGTCCCATTCGTCTATGTTAGGCATTTTTAACTTGCACCCTGATTAAATGAATTAATTCATCTTCTTCAGAAATCAATTATGCATTTATTGTCACAATGAGGGTATTAAGAAGCAGTTTCAAGCAAATATATTGCATTCAAAGTGCTGATGCCCTGCTTTTATAGTTTTTTTTTTTTATGGTGTTATTTACTGATATCTCATTTCAGTTGCAGGAACTTTACAATCATTTGAAATGCTTTAATTTTTGATCGGTGTGCCTTTATGATTATATGACATACATAATATAAACTTCTGGTTTAAAAGCTGCACGTGAAAATATGCTTTTTACTTTGAGTTTTTTTTTTTTAATGTATAATTGTTTTATTAATGTTTTTAGATGAAGGCTCCACGGTTTCTGCAGTCCATGATTTCTTCTGTTGGGGACCTTTATCTGTACAAGCTTTCCCGAATAGTCTTCAGTGACCGAGTTGCAAAATTTACTGTATCCTTATCTGTCTTTATTCTGCATTCCATGGGCAAGTAAGATTCAAGACAATTCCACTCCTAGCAGGTAGATAGTACACTTTTGTGAGAAAAGATGCTGTCCTTAACATTATTTTGAAAGCTATTTTCTCAGTTATCAAACTGGTTCATGTTCTTCTGCATGCCACGGACATTATCAAATTGCTTGGAGACTGTATTAACTGTTACAGGTCTTTATTATTGGATTTCTTTCCTTGGGGTTTCTAAGCATGTGCCATTTACTTCGAGGAAGACTGCTTTGTTTATATCAACACTAGCTTGTGCAATCAGACCTACAAGTGCTATAATATGGCTTTATGTTGGAATTTTTGATCTTTTGGGAATACAAAAGAAGCTCAGATTCCTATTTGTTGAGGTACTATTTATAGGGTAAGTAGTTACTCGAACAATTCTACCATTTTCTCATATTGTTGAATGAAGGGCATTACTTTGTTGACATCCTTATTATCAAAACAAATGGTTTGCCTCTTTTTTCAAGATTTTAAATTGATTTAGCTAGCTTTCATTTTAAGATCTCTTTTCTAGCAAAGACTGGATTCATGGAGATCTTGCAATTTATGAAAGCTTGGATAATTTAATGAGCTGCTTATACTTAGTAACAGTTATCTTTCAAATAATTAGGTTTTACATGGCTTACTCAGAGCTTGATGGCCATCTTAGGGTAACTGATTGTCAACATTCTGTTAACTCACACAATAGTGATCCCTTTGAGCATCGAGATTCATGGAGTCCTTGAAAAAATATTGTTTATTGAACTGATTGGTATTCAGTATTAGCTTTTTCATTCAAATGATTAATAAACTATAGTGATTGGAACCTGAACTTGATCGCCATCTTAGTGTAGCTAATTGTACAAGTTGTCAACTTAAACAATATTGATCCATTTGAGCATAAGATGAAATATTTCAAAGGATATTCTTTTATCCCATCTTTTTTAGGGTAAATTACTTAATATATTACCTTTGAGGTTTTAGGGATCAATTTAGTTCTCTACAAACTTTAGTGCTAATTAAAGAGTCCTTTTAATCTATTGGAGCTTATACTTGTATCTTCTGATAAAAGCTGTTACTATTAGGCATTTTTCCTTAACTTAGGTTATATTGTATTACACAAAGATCACTTTTATAAAACTTTTTACTAAAGCACCATTACTATCGTTATCCCAACTATTTGACATTGACTTCCATTTTTACGCCTAACTTTCCTAGTCCTGATTGCTTTCTTATATAAGAATGAATTATAGCATAGTAATGAATTATAGAAGAGACCAATTCAAAAATGAGGAGTAAATTGCCTCTCTAATATCTATTTACAAAGTTAATAACAAGGAAATTTCTAATTTAATAACTTGCGGTTTTAATTTTTCCTTGACTTTCTCTTGTGATTTTAATATGTAATTGCAAAGTTAATAGTAAGGAAATTTCTAATTAAGTAATTTACAGTCTCAGCATACCCTCTCTCTTGATCTCACAATCCTCTTCCCTTGTCTTTCTTGTTTGACTTCACACACACCACCGTCGAATTGTTCGCCTCCACTTAGCCATCGATTCACACCTTCAGCTGGTGATCTTTTTCCCTTACCCTAAACCAGTTAACTTATGCCTTGCTCACTCGCATAGTGACAATCCCGCCTAGCTCACACCACAATCCTGCCTCCATTTTCTCTCACTCATCTTTGTCCCTTGCAGCTCTTCTTTTGTTGGCCACCAGCTTTTCTTCAAGCCAACAACCACCTCAATCTCTAACTCTCACATTCTTTCTCCCATTCTCTACTATCTCTCTCTCTCTCTCTCACACATTCTTTCTTTAGAAAAAAACAAAAACAAAAAATAAAATAAGAGAGAGAGAGAGAGATCTCTGTCCCTCTCTCTACCTCTTGTTTGGCCCAAGTACCTGAAACCGTCATCTTGCCACACACTCATTCTTCACTCTTGCACAAATGTAAAATGTTAGAAAAGCTGAAAAAAAGTATCCATGCATGTTATTTCAATGTGGTGAGAAAAATATTCAAATAATTAATAAGCATTATTTTGACTGAGAAAATCTCATATTTTTGTATTTATGCTCTAATTAAAGGCTAATGTATGTTTTTTTTAAATCTGGTGGATTTGAATGCTCTTTGACTTTAGTATCTTCAAAACTAATGTATGTTGCATGATTGGAATATCACCGATGTTGTTCTTAAATGGGGAGGCGTCGGAGACTATTGAATTTAGAATAATGATTTTGAATTAAATAATCAAAATGCATACATTAATAGCTAAATAATGATAAAAATAATTTACAAATGCAAACTTAAATACTAGTGTAGGTTGTTATAATATGGTGAGAAAATTTGTATCATGTGCAGGTGATTGAAGGCATTTTTACACTTTCATAAGAGCGATGAGTTTAAACACTCTTTAACCGTGATGTCTCGTGACGATCATGCATACTTTTTAAAGCTTGGCGGGAAGGCTTAACATATATAATGATGCCCCCTATATGTGCGATGTCAGGAGGTTGTAGAAATTTCACAATGCATCACTTAAAAATAACAAAAAAAATATTATTTAAATTGAATAACACAACCAATTATGGGCTCCGAAAATTCGCGCCTGACCTCTCGATGAAACTAGAGTATAGATTTTATGCCGAACGAAATTTTCAGAAGACAGATGATTATTTGTAGTAGATAAATAAGGCATTACCCAGAGATTTTGTCCTTATTTGGTGAGGATTTTAGATCTGGTTCTAGGTTTCTTATAAGCACAAGCGCCTATAGTTAATTATCCCTCCCTAATTAATGAGAGAGAACTTTTAATTAAGGTTAGTCATAGGTCGCTAATTGCTTAGCGTATAGTAGCAACAATTCAGATTTAAATTTTAATGAAATTCATCAATTTTTATGTTTGGAGCATATGGTTGGAATGATGGCGCGTCAAGATCTCAGTTCGTCATCCCAGTCGTGATCTTACTTGTCAGAAGGTGGACTACCCAACATGGTCGAAGGATCCATCGCAAGATGAGCTTCGTGGTTGAGGAAGAGAGGGTTAATATTTGTATGGGGACAATTTTAAGTCCACAGTAACTAATAAATGACTTCTTGCCCTATTAGGTATATCCTATGATTCACAACTCAAAGGGGTAAAAAATTATTGGGGAATATACGGCTACAACCATGACCGTAATATAGTGGAATCTTGTGGCCAAATGGGTCGGAGAACTTTGGTCGTGAGTCATATTATCTGGCCAAACCACGACGGGAGGACACGCAGCGTCCTTCTCGGTGTAACGCTTGAGTGTGAATATAGTAGTATACATAATATGATATTGGCTTCTTTGTGAGCTTAGGTTAACATTAAATTTGTCACCCCTGTTAAATAATTGCAGAAGATGGATGAATGAATTTATTATTATTTTTTTTGTTTATATCATTTTTTTATGATGAATTTTCATTTAATCAATTTTCTTATTTTAAAATTTCCTTGAATATTTATAGTTGATAGGAATTTCACTTAACGTTGAAAATTTTAAGAAATTTTGATAATAGTAAACCCCTCCGGTTGATATTCTCAATCAATCATCGTCGGGATAGGCGGTCAACTCGCTCTTTGTTAGAGGATTTGGTATACAACTTGCATTTAGAAATTTGAATTTGAGATACAATAATTTAAAATTTTGAATAATAGTAATCCCCTCCGGTTGAAATTTACACACGCCACAACCATCACTAGGGAAGTTAATTGATTAAATTGAATATATTTGAGAACTTTAGATCCTGTCAACTCTATTTAGTTCCTAACAGAGGATCATATCTGTAGGTTAAAGCTCGTAGTTGTATTTCATGACTTCGCAACCGAATATCTTTTGTGTTCCAAAAGATGTATTTATATTTTGAAAATTTAATGATTAATTCTTTCAAATATTTGTATTTTTGAGATATAATTATGAATTTTCAATATCTTCTCAAATACATAATAAATTCTAAATTTATTTATTTATTTTTTAATCCGCGCAGCATCCTCAGACACTTGAATTTAAACATTCAACAATGTGTCGGGGCGCATGCGGGTATTCTGAATTTTATGTAATTTTATATTCAATTTTGAGGGTTTACAAATTTTTAAATTTGATATTTACAACTCTCAATTCAACTTTAAATTCAGCCTACGCTGTCTTTTAAGACATTAGGATTTGCACCTTAAATCTCTATGTCCGAGCATATACAGATATTTTTAGCTTAGATAATTTCATCTAATTAATGAAATTATTGATTTTAAAAATCATAATTAGAATGAAAATTTTTTAATTTTTGGTTTGAAGGAAGCTCCATAATTCATGCAGAATTTAATTTAGTATCGTCTTCTATCTACTTATATGAAGAAGCGATTCATTGGCTAATAACCTATTTAGTCATATAAAAAATATGCTCATTATTTGCACTTCATTCGTGATTATTGAAATCTTATCTTTCTGATATTTGGTTCATTCCCATTAATGGGCTTTTAGCTCATTGCAAATCTAATTCAAATTATATGAGTTACTTTTGATTCACCCAATATATCATGTAGTGCAATTTGAGTGATTATTGAAAGATATTGTATATGTTCATTGATGAGCTAGTTAGCTACTTTGTAAGTCTTTTTATGAATTTCATTTGGATCCCATTAGTTTTGAAGATAAGCATTTAGATATATCACAACTCTCATGTGCTTCAAATCCGACTTTAAATGCAAGATCCGAATGATCTTTTTAAAGGCCACATTCATGGTTGTTCACGATTTGTCTAATTGAACTCTTGTAAGCAAGCTATCATATTTCTTACAAACTCATTCTCAATTTATAAATGGACCTTTAGATTTGTTATCGCTTGTTTGTTATTTGTATTCAATTGGGGTCCTTATTTCATTTGACATCAAATATGATTATTCAAGTGTTCAATTGATACTATTCATGCTTGTTTCTTATTCATGAATTTAGCACTTTGAATAGTTAGGGAGAAGCTTCTTCATGTTAATTGGTGAATGTCAAAGCCCACACATAACTTATAGGTAAATTGTTTATTCCTTATGAGTTTTGCTTGCTTAATGTAAACAATTAGATCTATAAAATGCTAGCTTTTATTACCGCTCTAATTTTAATATTTAATAAAAAAGCCTCATTGATATTTTTCACTTCTATAAATTAAGACAAGAGAAGCTATTCACTTTAATATTTATCATTTGAAAAGGAGGGCGTAAAGAGGTTCTTGTTCAAAATTTAAGTGTGCCTTCATGTCCTTTTGAAGTTCATTGTAAGCTCCTTTTTATTTCAATTTTGATCTTCATTTTTATGTTTGTTTTGTGAAATTTCTTTAATATACTTAAATTTCATTTTAGATTATTGTATTTTGATCTTTTAGATTTTTTTTTAAGTCCAAAATTTAGTTCAAAATCCAGCAGCATTCCGACAGTGTTCTGTTTCAAAATTTAGTTCAAAATTTAGTTCATTGTAGCGAAACGTGAACTTTTGGTCCACACCTCGATGAAGCATAACGGTTGGTGTTTTAAAACACTTACCGATATTCAATCTTACGTCCGATGGCATAACGGCGCTTTAATAACCCAACAAATGCAATTTTCCACATACATTCAACCATTTTAGTGTTATACCTTCACAATGAGAGTCAACGACAATTAACAAGCGATGATGGCGATTATCAAGTGAGCTGATCTGCTACACTATTGAGCATGTCTTCAAACCTACTATACTCTATTGAACATAGTAGGGTCTTTGATCACCGCACAAAAGCAATATATACAATTTTTCACATTCAAGCCCATTTTTTATACCTTTACAATGAGCAGCGATAATGAATTGAATCTGCGATACTATGGATTTGACAATTATCTCTCTCTCTCTCTCTCTCTCTCAGAGGACTTGAAATGGGAAGAGCTTACTGTCGAGGGAGGAGAGTGCAGGTTAGGTTTCTGGATTGTGAGAGTGATTACAAAGGAACTGATGCTAGAGTTGTCTCTCGGCACTCTCATGACAAAATGGAAGGCGGAGTCGTGGGATGTGAAGGAGGAAGGTTGCTGGGTTGTGAGAGTAGTTGTTGAAAGGAACTTGTTTGATAGTAGAGTTGCCTCTCGGTTACATTCTCATTTGCAGAAATGGAAGGGCGGAGTCAGGGGATGCGAAGGAGAAAGGTTGTTGTGGAGGAGAGGAGATGAAAATCGTGAACCGGAGAAGAGGAAGGCGATGGCGTAGGTTCTGCTGAGCGAAGCGAAGGAGAGGAGTGAGGCTTTTGTCGAAGGCCTGGCAACTGGGAAGGGGGATTATGAGTCGGAGAAAAGGTTCTCTGGTTGGGAATGAAAACCCCAAGGCTGCTCGTGATGGAGAGTTCTGGAAAATCGAGCTTTCATTGATTTTTGATAACCTCCCTTCTTTAATTTCATTTTGTCTATTTCTATATGGACAAGGCACATGACATGAAAGTGGGATTTAGGTGAGGATGAGAATTTGTCATAACGTGTGGCAGCAATAGGAGAATTGTTGTGCAGCTAATAAAACAAATTTTCTTCTTTAATAATATTGAAGTTTATCCCATATAATGTGCCCAAATAAGTATCATAAGATGACTTGAGGTGATCTAAATACAAGCAACTAACTTCATTGTAGTTTCACATTTATAGTCACCACTTGATTTTATATTCATTTTGATATATATATATATATATATATATATATTGTGTTGCATTCATTGGACTATTTAGGCAAATTAGATGTCGATTTTAAGTGAATCGAACGTTTTAGATTCATCGATGTTATCTGATTTGTTGTCAGAGGTTGCTCGAACAAAGTCGACGTCAATCGAATGAAGCGGATTCAGTTTCACATGGTTTCACATACATAACTTGGTATTTATTTTATGTTCAAAACAAATTGATCATTGGAAGCATCTCTTAGCAATTTTGATATTTTTGATGCACCGATGCAATTCATTTTTCAAACATATGCTGTTCAAGCAGGTTTGGTGACAATTGAGGTGATTCAGGCACAAATTATGTAATGCTCGTCTGTAGCCTATCGTTGTCATTTTGTTTTAATTTGATCAATTGTGATAGGCTTCCATTGATAAGTTACGATGCTCCAAACACATCACCATAGCCCGTTTCATGAATAAATAGTGTTTGGAAAGTTTTAGCGGAGATCAAAGCATCTTGACTCCAATTCTATGATATTGCACTCATTGTTCATTATGCTCAACTCATCAAATCGACTCAGAAAGAGAGATCAATAGATCATAATGGAGGTCAACACCAATTAAATTCCATAAGTACAAGTTTACAAAATAGGGGGGGAAAAATTATGAATATTCAAGTGTGATGCTAACTATTTAAAAAAAAAAAATTTAAATACAAAGAAGACTTGCACTAAATTTACAGGGATTTACAATGAATTTAGAAGCTCACTTGTGAGCGAGGATAAAACTTTCAAGTTCACCAATAAATATAAATAAAAGATTTCAATGAACACTTAAATGATGTTGTACATCACATCGATCAAATTTGAAAAGACATGAAAAGACTTTGAATGGAATTAGAGCCTCATCAATGCACATGAGTTAAACTTTGTTGAATATTCTCAACAATTTGTGAACTAAATAAAAAAACGAGTATTAGTTTACATGTATAACAGGAATATAAATCACTATTGGATTCGCAACACATGTATAAGCGGACAGATGGTGACCTTTAAAGATCACAAAAATGAGATGTTATACGCATTCTAATAATAAAATATTTGTGCAATAGTAAAGTTTTTATAATTTCAAGCTATACATGTGTTTTGCGAGAAATAATGAAGAAAATCTGTAGAATTTTAGGGGCTAAGATCTTGTAAGAACAAAACTAACTATTTGCTTTGTGATTTTAGTGAAATTGAAATTGGATAATGATGATGATGAAAATTATGAAGATCATTAGTGGTCTTATAGTTCATCTAACATGACTTTTCAGGGCATAGGCAGGTTTCAGACTTTGCATATGCTCCATATCCGCCACACACTTTTACTAAATTATTATTTTTTTCTTGGTCATTTTTCTCTTGTTAACATTCTCCCTTGAACAGGATTTTCGTGTTTGCACTTAATTGTCTACTAGATTGGTGGCTGTATGGATCGTGGACCTTTGTGACAATTAATTTTATCTATTTCAATTTTTTTTCATCTGGAGGAGATTATTATGGAACCCATGTTTGGCATTGGTACTTCACCCAGGGCTTCCCAGCAATGCTTTTCACTTTCTTGCCGTATTCTTTATTTGGCATATTCAAGTCGAGTGAATGGAGGCTTTCTGGTCTAATTGCCTGGGTTCTAGGGATCTACAGCATACTTGGTCACAAAGAATTTCGGTAATCTAGTTTTCTAGTTTGTTATTGTTTTAAGAATTTTATTTTTCTTCTTTGAAATTTTTTTTCACCATTATCTGTGGAAAATAACTTGGGCTTTTCAGGTTTGTCTTGCCGGTACTTCCAATAGCTTTAATGTTTTCAGGCTATTCCTTGGCAGCATTATCACAATCCAAGAATGCTCTTCCTAAAAAGGGGACATTTTTATGCATGAGATGCCCTTCAAGAGTACAATTGAGCATTTTATTCCTTATTGCAACTAATGTTCCAATGGCATTATATATGAGTCTAGTACACCAGGTGAGATAGGTGAGATGTTCTTTCATTAAAACATCATATATATATATATATATATATATATATATATATATATATATGTATGTATGCATGTATGTACATTCATTGTTTCCGAGAAGTTCCACTTTCACAAAATACTAGTACCCTATTGGAACTGGCTGCCACAGCGTCCATCTTTGTCCCTAGTCAATCATATAATGACTAACAATAGAAGTTACTTTCCTTCACATGATGGAGTATCCTCGCCCACCTGAGCTATCATAACTTATAAATCTGCTTAGATTATCTAATCCGAAAAATTGAAAATATGTTTTCACCTTTCAGCTTTGTAGAAGCTAAATTTTATATGAGGACGAAGAATTAATAGAATATCTTGCAAAGAAGGCATCTAGTCCCCCTTTCTTTAAGTGGTGCTTTCCTTGTGGTTGGCTGAATTTTAATGTTATTTGTGTGCATAGGAGCTTCTGCGTGGTGAAGGTTGATGGGCAAAGGAGGGATTGGAAGAATTATAAAGGAGGGGTAGAGGTTTAGGACAAATAAGAAAACATGGAAGGGCACTCTTTTAATTTAGGACTTTTTATGACTTTAAGATCGTGTATATTTAATTAAACACTTTGAACCCAGTTTAGACATGCTTGCACTTGGGTGTGGGTAATCTGGGCCCCATGATTATACTATGGTGGAGGAGGGTGGGGATGATTTTGGGCTCAAGAAGGAGAGGCTTAATCATTTGTATTAATTTAAAAGATTAATTCCAAACTTAGATAATAAAATCAAATCACTAAAGTTTGTTTCTACTTTTTTTTGACATTCTCGAGTATAACTTTTCAGATGGATTTGAACCGTATTAATTAATTTACAACGATTGCTATAACAGGAAGGTATAAATATGAGGGGTGCTACTTTTTTGTTTCACTGCAAAGTTAAAGGCATGAAATTTTACTGAAATAATCACCTTTTGATTGATTTTTTAAGATAAAATTCAGATTACACTTTGAATGATCTCATGGACAGAATTTATTTGATGTCATTTCTTTTTTTTTTTTAAGGTAATATATATGTTGTATTTATTTTTGCCTACGTTATGGATCCTTTTTTTGCTTGTGTTTGATTATTGTTTAATTATTTTCTATAAGCAAATCCATGGCCAACGTAAGAATATATGAACTCATGATAGATCTTCATATACGATAATTTGTTGATGCTATTTTTATGCAAAAAATATTCAAAATTAGGTTCACCATAATTATTTTCATCTTATTCAATATTATTTTCACCATAACTCATGATAGATATTTTCATCATAGGTTCACCATAATTATTTATATAATATCACTACATATAACTATATTAAACTATAGCATTTAATGAAGAGTTTTGAAATTTTTTTTTCAAAAGAGTCCTTAAAATTAAGCATATTTATGGGAAAATAAATTATAATTATAAATGTCTTTACATATGTAGCTTATGAAATATTATAATTTAACTGCTTAATTCTAACATTTTATCAATACATCAAAAATAGTACTAAATCTTAAACCAATTTTCAGAACTTAACCTAGGGATTCTGTTTTCAAAGAGTTAGGATTACATGCAAGTTGAAAAGGGATTTTCTTGATAAAGAGTTAAGATTCCATGCTATGTTCCTCTTGAAAACCCTTAATTAATTTCATCTTTAACATTTATATAACGCTAGTCTATAGTAAGGGCTTCAGTTTATTTACCAAAGAAAAAAATAGCAAGACTAGTTAGAGTTCATCTTATTTTCAATTCTTAACGAAGAAGAAGAAGAAGGAGAAGAAGAAACATAGTGTGCATCCCCCTCTCTCTTGGTTCTGCTTGCTCTCTCTTTTTTTTGCTCGCTCGCTCAATCTCTTCCTCTCCCTTACTCTTGGTCTATTGAAGCAACCCACTTTTCTTTAAAAAAAAACTCACTTTTTCTTAAAATTTTAAATAAACTATTTATATATTAGAATTTATTTTATTGCATGAATAAAATGATAGATTATATGTTTTGAGCAAGTAGTTCATTCTTAATTGAATCTGACCATGACAACTTAATAAAGTCTTTAAATTAGCCATATAATAAAAAATTTCAATTATATATATATATGAGTCTTTACAGAAGAGTTTGGTATAATCATTAAAAGTTTGCACCACGAGCTGCACTCAAATACCGAATACACTTTTTACATTAATTTCTTCTTTTCCTTCTTTTGATTCACTGGTTTATTTACTTATTTTATACTGCAAGGCCTTTTGCATGCTCCTTTTCCTTTTGTTGTAAGCTGTTTCCCTGTTTTCCTCCTTAAATTTCAGCACTCCGAAATAATTTTGATGATAACCTTACTATGCCTTATACGGTGGATTTTACAATGGTAAGCTGGTATAGAAGTTCTTTTTAGTAACTATTAATAACAATTTCTATGCAGAGGGGAAGTGAAGATGTGATGTACCATCTGTCCAAAGAGGCAAAAGATGGAAAAATTAGGAGTATTTTATTCTTGATGCCCTGTCACTCGACAGCATATTACTCCTCTTTGCACCATGATTTGCCCATGCGTTTTTTGGATTGCTCTCCCAAGTGAAGTCATTGACCTTTTTGTTCTTATTATCATGCATTTTAACTTAAATGGTAGCATTTAATTTGGTTTTTCTGTTTCAGTGACGCTAAGGGTGTTCTAGATGAGTCGGACCAATTCATGGCAAACCCAGCTGGTTTTGTGTCAGAGATGTTCCAGCATATTTCATTACCTAGTCACATTGTAGTATTCGATTCTCAAGAGCATGCGTTGCAAGGGATTCTTAGTGTATTTTCTTTCAGGGAGGTAATATTTAACTCCATTTTTAAGTTTTAACAATTAACACCTATTTAGAACCTCTACGAACTCTCTTTGTATTCTCTGTATTACCTGTTGAATGCAATAAAAAAAAATCTTATTGCATGTTATTTTCCATTCATGCCATGTAGGTCTTTTCAATAGTTAATTATGCTTAAGCATTAAGATCAATTAGTTCTGATTAATATATTGAATCTTTCAATCTAGTGTTATAAGCTAGTGGCATGATTTTTCTGTGATGCACTATCTGAAAGGTAGGGCATTAGTAAACCTTTTCTGCAACATTAGGCATTTTTGCTCCAACAGAAAAGTTTGTGAATTGTTAAATGTATGTGAACTCATAGGTGTACGGGCTAAACCATAGATTAAGCAACTGTTTGTCAACTCATGGGTGAATATGCTAAAGAATGTCATAAGAAAATATTGTGTTCTTTAATTCTTTTTGCTTGGACGAGCTTAACCAGTTGTTTTTTGACAGGAGAAGAGGTTCTTCCATGCTCATTTTAAAGTTGACCGTGAACTTCAAGGGTCTATTGTTGTTTATGCACGGAAAGCTACTTGATGAGTTTATTTTCATGTTCCTGGCCTGTTTTCTATCTCACACCCGCACTCTTTTTCTTTCATTACTCTTTGTTATATTCCCACTGGCGTGAAGCAGATTGAATTTAGACTACTGTCTGACCTATCTCAGATTTTGTCAAATCGAAAGTGTCAAAAGTGTTTGTGTAAAACTTTGATATTCAATGCTTTATTATATAAGCAGATTTTAAATTATTTTCTGGTTATGCTGCACTGTGAGTCATAAAAATGTTTATGAATTGAGGGCATAAAGTGTCTTATTTCTTTTTGGACTTTTGTTCTTCTCTCCATAAATACAGCTAAGTCCATCATTTGGTATAAAAAGGACATTAAATGGGCAATGATCGCATCCAGGTACATGAATTTGTGTATCCACTTTTGCAAGCTTTGTCTAGCATTTTCTGTGGACTGAATTTCTGCTACCCCACTGTTGTATCTCCAAGGGAATTGAGAGTTCCATGGGCAACATAATATACTTGTCCACAAATTATACTGAGTTATACCTTTAAAGCTTCGTAATGTTATTGAAGAATAAATTGTATTCTTTCTTTGTCCTTGTGAAGAAGAAATCATTGTTGATTTTGCTAATTTTGTATTTCACAATACCTTTGATCAATAGGATGAAACTACATGAAGATGGAAAGATCAATTCCTTGAATCAATGAACTAGATGAAACATAAATCAAAGCTGTCTGGATAAGTGCTGCAGACGAACTATAAAATTCATGGATTCTAGTATGGACAAAAGGAGAGTTTATTAAGGATGACAAATTTAATTTGCATAAGCTCCAATAAGTAATTAATATCAAGTGTATTCATATGATCACTCTTGAAAATCTCACACCAATATATGACATGTGACCTTGATTGGCTAAATTTTTTATTATAATATTGCAATAAATTATTATTACAACTTAAGTCTATATGTTCTATAATTGCTTGGGTTGTTAAAAGCGTGTCTACAAATATAAAAGGTCGACCCATTTACTTAATGAGTCAAGTCAAACAAGAGGTAATCTCATTCAAATTTGACTCATTTATACCCTTAATACTAACTAAGTCAATGGGTTATGAGCAACAAGACAAACTAGATAGGGCATAAAACTTCATAGTAACCAAGGTTTGCTAACTATTAGCCTCTTCAACGAGTTTTTTTATTTAGGCGTATGAGTTTCTTGCTTTGGATAGTGTAACCTTTGATTATTGACAAATTTGGTGGACTTCTATGTATGAGTAGATTAGGCAATTAACTACTAGTGGTTGCGCTTGTTGAAATCATATAACCAAATTATTAAGTTTTTATGAGAAAATGAAATCTTTAATTAGTTTCTTATCTAAATACAATTTCTCTTCTCAAATATTGGCTCAAATATTATTTTGTGGAACTTGATTATGTTGATCAATCGGGAATGTACTGCCAATTTTGCCAAGTAGCCCTTAATTTTTTTTGATGCATAGCATTTCGACACTACATATGTAGCGCCTTGACATTATGATATGAAGGTCGTGGCTTCAGAGACATAAATGTCAGTGTCTTGGTGCTAGGATTTGTGAGATTGCACCAGAAAGATAGTGAAGCCAACGCCTTGACACTGCAGCAGGTAGCGTTGCGGTGCTAGAACCAGTGCAGTAAAGCAGGAAGATAGTGAGGCTAACACCTTAGCGCTATAGCAGGCAGTGTTGTAAATGAGAACCCATGCAAAAAAGTATAATGGTAGAATCGCCAATGCCTAGGCGCTACATTCACGACGCTACAAAGCTGGGGAGTTCATCTTAAAACAATTTTCTACATGTTTTTGAGATTTTTTTTTTCTTTATTTTTTTGTGAGTGATTAAAATGCGAAGGTATTTAAGTAAAGTGTAATTTGTACAATTCTCCTCATTTTTTTTATAGTGGATTTCTTGATGTGATTTGGCTCCGTGATTCTTCCCGTTCTCTGATTTTCTATGTAAAATCTGGTGACATTTGTGCATTCTTAGTTTGTTTACTTTCGTTTTATGTTTTACTCTGGATTTCTCAAATTATTTTGGCATGTTTTTCCTCCTAGTAATTGAATTCACTTGAAGTTTCAATAGAGCCAAGTTGAGATTTTTAGAGCCAATACTCTTCTTTGAGCATTTCACTTTTTTTATGATATTTAGCATGCAATTATGAAGATGTATTTTTTTCAGGTTGTTTCTCTAATCTTCACTAAGCTTTCCTCTACATATTGTTTGTTGAATTTAGAAGTGATTCAATGACAAATAATTAGTTTATGGCATAATTTGGTTTAGGTTTTTTTGGGCTAGTTGCAGTAGTATGAAGAAATAGTGTAGCTACTGCAGAAGAAGTTGCTATCTCAAAAGTTGTGGTGAATATTAAAAATCAGATCGTAGCTTCTTGACAATCACCACTCTTTCAAGTCAGGTTGAAAAACACAACTTTCTCATCATAGATTCTCCAATACGTCGCCAGAACGTAGTTCCAAATGGCACTGAGGTGTATTTTCTCACTGTACTGCATAATCATTGTTGCCCCAAACGTTCCCTTAGTCTTCTACAATTCAAACTTTTAGATTTTACCTATATTTGCTCCTCCATAAATCAATTGTTTCTCTATTGTTGATTTGTGAAATTATTGCAATTAGGATAATAAATTATATGTAATTTATGTTGAGTCAGTGTGTTATTGGTACTCTTATAATCCAATAATGCCTCAACTAATTTGTTTTAATTTCGCTCTGGAATTTTTTAAGGAACTGTAAGATCTTATTAATAGCTTTTAATGAACCATACATTCTAGGGTAATATATCGAAGAGTACCACCAGTCAATTTGATAATGTTGAACGAACCTGCCAATCTTGGTCTCTTAAGATGTGTTGAAGTGAGGTCATTATTAAGAAATTTAGACTTTCTTATTGGTACTTTTAGCTATTTTCGCTGATTGCAGTAAACAGTCTGCTGACAAAAGTTTCTGATCAACACCCCTAGAGCTTAAAAAAAAATCAGTGGTAGGTATGTTCTCTGGGTTCTTAGTGGTGAGAAGATCTGTATTTGTTCATGCACTTATACAGTGGTCCACATTTATTATGGCTTGACAGCTCTTTCCAGTGATCTGCATTCCTAAATGGAGCCTTGGTAGGCGTCGGATCATGAAGCTATGATTTTTAGTTGAGTTACAGCTATTTGGTGCGGGTGACTTTATGTGAAAAGGGAATAGTGTCAATGATCTTATGATATTAAGTTTATATATATATATATATATATATATATATATATATATATTCTATAGTTTGCATTGTGTCGGATACAATAGTTTACAGATGGGTTATAGAAGATGGACCAATTTTGAACCGTCTTCTAGTGTGAACAAGGAGTGGCTCTTTTTTCTTTCAACATTTCACTGCACATGTTTTTTTTTTTTTTTTTTGACATTTTAGCTGATTATCAAAGATCTCATTTTCTGTAACAGATTACAATAAAACAATTAAACATTCTTTGATCATATCATTTAAGAACTCATTCTCTATAAATTTGCGTAACATGTTTTCTTCGTGGGATAAAAATTAGGCTCCATGACTTAAGAGATTACAATAAAACATTATTTGATCATATCATTTTGGAAATTTTAATCAAGTTGTTGTTGACTTTGCAATAGGTTAGATGAAGATTGATTTTTCCCAAGCTACTATTTAATCATTGGCCAATTTATCTTATTTTATAAATAGAAGAATTGGTCCCAACTCCTAAAAATCCAAAATGAGGTGTTAAGAGTTGATGCGTAGCAAAGAGTTGCTTGGATTGTTTAAGTCAAGACAACCAAATAAATCCTAATTCCATGTTAGTTGACTCAAAATAGCTGGACTACAGCTGTTGATGGTGATAGTTGAAGAAGCCCACTATTACTAATATTATGCAGTATTTTTTTTTTTTCTATCATTGTAACTTAGCGTTGGCCCTTTCCTCCTATTCATTAGAGCCTTATCTGCTGCAAGATTTATACTCTTGCATACCAAAAGCTGCACGACATGTCACTGTGTTAAAACTCACTTTTTAGTCATATTTTAGCTTGTTTTACTATGCTTTATACCATTGTCTTTTTCTCCTTTTTTATATTCTACTGTCGGTTACAAAATTCAAAGTAGAAAATATACCAAAAACTATAAAGCTTTTACTACGGTAACTATTTTTCTTTACAAATTACTGGCTTAGTCAATTGCAATTGAGACTTGTTAAAATAACTATAACAATTTGCGTTTGACTTGGAATCATATGTGGAATTCTATCTCTTTTGATGAATCCAGCTGTGTGCCACTACATATCAATTGAGGAAATAATTCTTATTATGTTTTATTTGAGATAATCTGTTATCGATCTTCTTCCATATCTTTCTGTTCTTTCTGAAAGTTATTCTCTCTCTCTCTCTCTCTCTCTCTCTCATGAATCATTAATTGAATTGCCCATTCCAAGTGTTCAAATTCATTTTCTGAAGGTGACACTGAATTCAAATTCAAAAGGGGGAAACTTGGTGAACTGAATCTTTCTCATAAACTGTGATATTTATCCAGATTAGTTAAAATCTGGATTTTTAGGCGACCTAGCAATGGTGCAGCACAGCTCAAAAGTTCTGTTATTTTTGGAAAGTATCTGTTTGGTCGCAAGCTTGCAACTGGTAAGCCCCTTTCCAGCTATCAGAATCTTGTTTCATTTTATGCCCATTTAATTTAGTTAGGCCTGCTTTAATGGTCTTTAACCTTTCTATTTCATTTCATAGTTTTTTTTTCTTCCACTTCTTTTATAGTAAGGAGTACTTTTTTTAAAAAAAAAATTTTGGTGTCTATATGGTTATATAAAATAGTCGGTGCTATTCTTAAAGGTTAGTAGATCTATAGAGTTATGACTAGATGATTAAAATGAAGTATTTTATGAAGATTATATGGTTTTTATGTTATGAGTTCCAAAGTTTTGAGTCATTAAAATTGTCTCTATTTGGGATCAATTCTATTATATTTATTATTATTATTATATTATTATTATTATTTTTAAAAGTATGCTTATTTATTACATTTTTCAGGATAAGATTCTAGAGAGCCGCTTAAATATTTTGGTCACATAAAATATTGGTCGTATGATGTCTCAATTAGAAGAGGAGATGTATTAGATTTAATTTATGAAATGTTAGAGATAGATTTAAGAAGTTTTAGTTAGGTAGTTTAAAAATGATCTTATTTTAGTAGAATTAAATGAGAATTTGACATTTAATACGATGCAATGGAGGAGAATGATTCATGTAGCCGAACATGTATAGTGAGATAAATATTTGTTGTTTATTTATTGCATTTTTTGAATTGTTTTATATATATAAAATAAATCATATGATTTTTTAAAGAACTCTCAAAATATTTTAAGATATTTTGAATGTTTTTAAAATCAATTATCACCGTCAAACTTACTTAATTTCAAATCTAAATATAAATAAAATAAAATAAAAATAAAAAATAAAAATGATCATAAACAGCCATTTAATATCATGCATATATATTAATTCATCACTTCTTATCAGTGCCAGACATAATTGCATAGCTCATCAAGATTAGTGCCATATGAAATGCACTTCCTAATAGAACTCTTAATCAATAGCACATATTTATCATTTATTAAACCTCATATAAATCTTAGCTTCATACATTCCATTAAATATACAATTTCTTTTTAGCATCACCAAACCCTAAACATAGTTGGATATCTCATCAAGATTAGTGCTTTATGAAGTGCACTAATCTTATTGCTGCTAATGGAATTCTAACCAATAGTCCACTAATTTATCTTCCCTTTCCAAGCATTTAATATTGAACATAAATGCCATTCAAATGCATTACAGATAGATCGAATTAACCATTAACAGCATGTGTATCACACCTTCCATAAATAAAGTGACTTGACAGCCATGAATCTCTCTCTCTCTCACATTACTATTTTTATAAAACAAATCTGGAGAACTGTCTCAGTGGTCGACATTCAGCCAGCTGTGTCTGTTTTATTAACTTACAAAAGGAAACAAAAAAAAATATTATTTTTTCCTATAAAGCGACATTTTTTACATTTTGGAAAATCATTTTTGTTTTGGGGGGGTATATTAGGGACCCCATATGTTCGCAGATAAAAACAGAGCCTGATAGTGATTTATGAGTCCATTAAATATAAATAAATAATTATATGTTGGATTGGCTTGTGGGTCTTTAATTTAATGATTGTTAAGTTCTCGTTGTGATAGGTTGCTGTAGCTTGGACTTTAGCAAGCTTAGGGAATTTATACATACATAAGGGGTCTATGAGTTAGATTGAATTTTATATGATTATGACACTAATATGTTATGTAAGTAAATATCAAAATTTATGCATTAGATATGTAAATATATAATAACCGTGTGGTATGCATTAAAAATCTTCTAAAAAAAATCTCCTAAATATTAAATATACTATATTTAATTAAAGCCACATTTATAATATTCTTAAATTCTAAATATTTGCAATCAATCATATAATTAATGGACAATTATTGCAGTCTTTGTAAAGCATAACAATACCTTGAAAGAGGATAAAGAGAAGACAGTTGAAGAAAATACCTTGTTTTTGTTTTTAATGAAAAAGAAATAGTGTGAGATAGTGAGAGTTTGTCTTTTATTTATTAATTGCATATTTAAAAAAAAAATTATTCTAAAGTTCTGTGATTGATAATAAATTACTTTTAATTCATTGATTTTAAAAAAATTGTTTAGCCCGAATTAAAAAATAAATGTGAATAGATTTGAATTTGAACCTGGTATGAACTTGTTTAATTTTTTGTTTAAGCAAGATTTGAAATGAGCTTGAATTCTTGTCCAAATTAGTGTGTTTAGGGTTCCAAACAAGATCATTAGACCATTTTCTCCTTCATATGCCATGCTCCTATCATAAACACTTCTTCTCCTTCTTGCCTTCACATATAAAGTCAAAATTTTCTAACTAATTTGACAACTATGATTTGTCAGAATAGATGATTGACAAAGGCTGAGTTATAATTGTACGTCCATTATTTGGTTTGGAGACTTTTTTATCCCTTTTACCTGCTCCCTTTGATTGTGATTTGCTTTTAGCTCTTGCTTATTTTAGTGCATCTTCTTCCTTTGACACTGTGCTTTATTAATGCATATTTCATTACTTTAATAAGTTGGAAAAAAAAACTTTACTCGTAATAAAAAATGTGATGCATGAAATCAAGAAAAAGGTGAGATTTATTTCCCAAACTGTAGCTATAGTCATACATATGCCAATCATTTAGAAAATGATGAGTACATCTTCTTCCTTCCTTCCTACATATATATATGTATGCTATTTGTAACATAAAAGAAAGATACATTATAGTTAAGCAGTCACTGATGTCTCAATAGCAAGTTTTCCAGAATAGAGAACATCTCCAGATTTCTCCCCTTCTATCCAAAGCTCTGGCAATGCTTCCCTCATGTTGTGTAGGCACACCAGCGCATGATCTGCACCCTTCATTCTCTGTGAACTTCCAACCTGAACCCAAAAAGAAAATCCAATCTGATAAATATAAAGTTGTTTCATATCATAAATCATCATATAGTCATATTCCATCTTTCCATAGTCTCTCACCAGCACCGTGTGCAGACCAATTCTCTTCCCTGCTTGAATGTTTCTGATGCTGTCTTCAAAGAATATCTGAAGAACATAATATTTTGTTAACCAGTCTGAATTTTCTCCTTTAAGAATATATACAAATTCATACAGCTTTCTGTGTGTGTATACTTACAGTTCTCTGTGGATTAATTTTCGCAATGGAAAGAGCACGAATCATGGCGGATTCAGATGGTTTGCAGAGAACAGCAGTCTTTGGCAGTTCAGTATTTGGCTGTGATCTTGAGAAATGACCGATGATATCAAAAATATTAGATCTGTTGTTTTCTTTTCCATCTTCTGATAAATTATTCTCTTCATTTGCGTTCAGAGTTTCAAAACATATAATTCCCTCAAAACAGTCTTCCAAACCCAATTTTCTAAGAACCTTAGCAGTATGAATCTCGTCAGCATTTGTGAATATCTGTTACAATAAGAAATAAAAAATGAAATTTTTATAAACAGCAATAGAATTTTTTTGCTTATATTAAAAAAACTTACAAGTTTGCGAATTGGGATGCTCAACAGAATCTGTCTGAGAACAGGATCAGGCTTCAGGTTCTCATAAGGTAATCTTCCATGAACAAAGCTGTTTAGAATCAAAAACTGAGTATATTCTCATGCTCGTAAACAGAGGAATTTAATCAAATAAGGTGAGTTATTACAAACCTATGGTAATCATCATAGTTTATTCTATAGCCAATTGCCTGTAGTTAAATTCAGATACAGTTGAAAAACCAGTAATTAGTTATAACAAAAGTAAATATTTATAGTAAACAGCAAATAAGTACAAAAAAAAAAAAAAAAAGAAGAAAAATTTGACTTGCCCTGAGACCAGCCATGGTGGTGCCATAGTTCTTGTAGAGAAGATTGCACATATCAGAGATTTTGCTCTCCTCAATTCCAAGATTTTCTAACATATAATCTGAAGCACGAAAACAGGAAAGATTTCAGATTTTTTTTCAGTGACATAGACGCCAACAGCTTAAACAAATGAAAAAAATAAATAAATTTTAAATAAAATACCTCCAATGTTTTTCCTGCACTGAGCTGCAAGTCCAGAGTTCAAGGGATACAGAGTATCATCCAGATCTAATTCGGTCAAAGTTAAGCAAAGAAGTCAGTTTTACCATTTTATCAGAGCTGTTAACAGCAGCATTTCAGAGTAGTGGAATTACCAAATAGAAGACAGTCATATTTAGCCTGGCGATATCGATCTTCATATTCCATTTTAGTCAAATATCAGACTTCCTAAGCAACAACAAAAATCAGCTATCTCAGCTAGAAAGTTTAGCCTTTTCTGAACATTATTTAAGCAAAATCAGCAAATCTTGTTTGTTTTTAATAAATCATAAATACTCCATTTCCTTGCCAAAAATGCAATCTTTCTAGCTTTTGATAGCAAGGTTCAAAGATGGCTTTTTTATTTTAATCTCAAAACCAAAAAAAAAACAAAAAAAAAAAGAGAAATCCGAAATTCTAACCTAAGAAGACGATAAAAGCTTTTAATTTAAGAGGAAAAATTGGATTTTTAATCTTGAGAAGAACCTGCCAATAGGAATAAGAGAGATAAAGAAGCAATGCGGAAGCTATCAACAGAGGATATCAAGTGAGAGAACAAGAAGAAAGCGAAAAAGCTTTCTTTCTCTCTGTCCTTCTGAAGAGAGGAGGAGATGAAGACGGAAGGGGGAGGAAGAAGTGAGGGGATCGACGGTTTAAATAGGCGAACCGTTGCCTGCTCGAAGCGCATTTAATTGAATTTAAAAATTGTCGGTTCTTTTTAATAAGAAGAAAATGAAGCTTAGTTAATTAAATATTTTTAATAGAAAAAAAATTGATGATGGGGAAGCATTCCTCTCTAGTGTGAACTCTGCATAAAATAATTATTTACTGATAAGTATTTTTTTAGATATTTAAATAAATTTAATTACAAACTCATGCATATATAAGAATTTCGATCCAAAATTTTTTAATTGAAAATCAAAATACTCAATCAATAAGCTAAATTAGTTACGGAAGATTCATTCATTACTAGCATCTCACAGCTAATAATTTCTAAATATATATTGATATTCTTACCTACGTTATTATGGACAGTAATAAAATTATATATATATATATATATATATATATATATATATATATATATATATATACTTATTTATGAGATATATAGCTGTCATCCTGTCCTTTTCACAATATGATATAAAAATTGATTTGACTTCAATCAGTTTGCAATGTGAAAGCTAGCCTCAACAAATTCTAGTTTTTTGCAATGAGGTATCACCCAATATTTCATCCATCTTGTAGGTGGGGATGTTTTGACTAATTAGTTTAACGCCACATTCATCATCACACATATCGTGCTCCCACTTATTTCTCACCTTGATAGGCCTTCACTGGAGAATTTAACTCTGATAGGCTTACAAGCAACTTAGCTAAGAGATGGTGGGTAACAAATTCTAGTTTCTTCATATGTCCTTTTCTATCATTATTGGATAGTTTCTCTCTCCCTCTCTCTCTCTCTCTCTCATATCTGAAAATGATGTTACAAGTCTTTTTTTTAATTTTATCTATTTATTGTTTATTTTATTATCTTATAAAATCATAATTATTCAATAACATTACAAGTCCTCGTATTGCTTAATAATCATAGTTCAAGCAAAATAAAATTTTAAAGTTTTTAAGTTGATGCGATATATCACTTAAATTATACCATCTATTATTTTTACTCAAATCCCTGAGACTGTAGGTTGAGCTCTCATGCTTTGAAATTATAGTTATATCTCCTTCTTGATCTATAAGTTTTTTACTTTTATTTCTATATTAGATATATCATTGTCTTTTCATATTTTTAAATCATTGATTTCATCTCTTCTCATCTTATAACACTATAATTTGGTGATATAATATGGTTGTTACTCACTTTAGATTCCAAAATTTTATTTAATTTATTGATGATTATTTTATATTTATTTAGATATATTTACATAGATATTCAATATAAAATTTAAATTTTTAATATCAATTTAATTCTTTGTGCTAATCAAGATATATTATGTACTAACAACACCTTAAAATTTATACGGTTACTCATCCGAACTTTATTCTTTAACAATAGTATTATCTACTAAACCTCGTACTTTTATACATCTCAATACCTAAATAAAAGATTCGAGTCATATTTGATATTGCTTTAACTTAAATGGTTTATATGAATATTGTCTATCAATTAGTAAAGATAATATATTATTTTTAACTTTTTTTTGGGCTAAATTAGCTTCCTCAATAAATTTTCACCTATGTCTCTTCTTGAGAAGTATAAATAATTTGCTTATGAGTTATAAAAAATTTGATGATTTTAAAATATTTAGGATGATAGATTATAAAAAAAAAACTTTGAAAATTAAGCATGAATATATAATTAATAATGCTTACATCAACTAAGTTCTTTTAATAAAATTTTACTCTATTTTTATGATGATTAATGAAATGTTATTACATTATATTTGATTTATCATCTTTCACAAATAATTTTATCTTGCTAAACCATAAGTAAAATTGTTCATTTATATTTTTTTTGAGTAAAATATTAGTAATGCATTATTTTTTACTTGATTTAAGCACTAATTAACACAAGAAAAAAAAGATTTACACAAATACCTCACAATTCTTAAGCATTTACAAATCTAATACTTTAAGTTCAATATATAACACTTTGTTATGATAAAAAGAGTAAGTGTTAGTGATATTTTTGAGATGATATGAAATTTTTTAATGTAAATTATGTAAATATTAAATTTTAAGTATTAGATATGTAAATATATAATAATTATAAGATATATATATATGTTGTTAGAAACATATAAAGATAAAAAATAAATTTATCTAGCCCGGATATCATGTCAAATCATCAAGAAGATTTAATCGGAAGCATACCTGAATCCATGAAAGAGCTAATACGGGATTTTGGACTTCCACTTCTAAAGAGGTGTTCTTGAGAGAGAGAGAGAGAGAGAGAGAGAGAGAAACTTTTTTTTCACTCAAGATATGATATGAGTAAAATGAAAACTTCACCGTTTAGAATGAGGATTAAGACTTTATTTATACTTAAGTGCATTTTACTTTATTTCAGTCCATCATTAAAATAAAATAAAATGTCTAGTATCTACACATGATAAGTCCATTCAAAATTAATAAGATGTCTCAAAAGTCTAAAATTAATTAATATTTATTTGATCACAAAATTAATAGACTTAAAAATAAGATATCGCATAATATATAATTAAATTCATATGTGAGCTCACATTTAAAAATTTCTAACAATCTATCATTTGGGTCACATATATAATGCTTGACAATTATACATTATTAAATATTTTAAGAGCTCAATATTTGCTATCTTCAAAGAGAAATATCTTTAGACAATTTGGTCTATTAATAATATTGACATAGAATCAAAGTCATATTTATTATAATTTTTCTATAATAAGACTCATTAGTGATCACTAAATCAATATGATTAATGACATAAATCAAGTATGGATATGTAGCATGAAAATTTCATATAATGTGATCATATATCATGTTTATTTTCAAATGGTCCTATATTATAACTCAAAAGAGTTATAAATATAGTTTCATTTATTTATGCTAAACTGTAATTGAAACTATATAACTTTATTTCAGAGTTTTCAACTATAAGATAATAACAATAGTTTATTCTAATCAGAAAAATATATTTACAATCATTGAATATCATAAGCAAACTCTCACTATGCTAGCATATCATCAAAGTAAACCACTCACATATGAGCCACATGCTCATGAAATACTTTAGGTGATAAACCTTTTGTGTAAGTGGATCTGCAATCATAAAATTTGTATTAATATGTTCAATAGATACTTGAGAATTTTGAACTCTTTTTTTTACAACAAGAAACTTTATGTCAATATGCTTTAATTTTGACGAACTCCTGTTATTTTTTGAATACAACTCAGCGACTCTATTATCACAATTTATTTTTAATAGACTCTCATTATCAAAATATTTAGCCAGGATAAATTTATGTATATTAATTGATCTCATAAAAAGTATAAATTCTACTTATGGTATAAGTGATTGTTTAGCAATTTTTCAAGATATAGCTCATCTAGAAATATAACTTTGAAGTGGATCTTCTACTATCAACTAGCAAAATCAGTCGGGTATCCCATGATCTCCAAATGATCGATCTCCGATATGTGAGCATAAAGTTTTTTCTCTTGAGATCTGCATAACCCATTTCTTTCTTTCGATGATCCATTCCACTTAAATATCCAATTCCAACAATGTATATAATATCCGGATGTGTACTCTTGAGCATACATAAGACCTCCTGAGATGCATAAGAGATCTTTTCCATCTCTTTCTTTTCGAATTCATTTCTTGGACATTAAAGCAAATTAAATTTATCATCTTTAGCAATGGGTGTATCTTCTGATGCACAATCTTTCATGCCAAATCTACTAAGCACTTTATCAATATATGTCTTCTGTGATAAACTAAGTATAACACGAGAATGATCTCGTTGAATTTGTATACCCAACACAAAAGATGCATTCCCAAGATCTTTCATTTCAAATTTATTTGAAAGAAATTTCTTAGTTTCATGCAAAAGGCCTATATCACTACTTACCAGTAGAATATCATCAACATATAGTAATAGAATGATGAATTTACTCCAACTTATATTATGATAAATGTATTGATCAACAATATTTTCTTTAAAATCAAAAGAAGTAATCACTTAATCAAACTTCTTATACCATTGACGGGAAGCTTGCTTTAAATCAAAGATGAATTTCTTTAATTTGCATACTAGGTATTTTGAATCAGAAGATTGATAATTTTCTGGTTGCACCATATATATAGTTTCTTCAATGTCATTAAATCAATCTTTACATCCATCATGTAACTTAAATCATAATGAATTTAAGTGCCAAAATGATTCAAAAAGAGTCTTTCGAAGAAACTAGAGAGAAAGTCTCTTTATAATCAATGCCTTCCTTTTGAATGAAACCTTTAACGACTAGACGTGTTTTATAACTTTCGACATTGCCTTTTGAATTCTGTTTGATTTTAAAAATCCATTTACAACTAATGAGTTTTACTGATTTAGACAATCCGACAAGATCCCAAACATCATTATCTTTTATTGACTTCATCTCATTCTCAATGGCTTCTATCTATTTATGAGAGTTAACACTTTATTTGACTTAACTAAAAGAGATTGGATCACTCTCCGATCCAATGTCAAACTCATGTTCTTGGAGATACACAACATAATCATCTCAAATTGTTAATCTCCTCTCCATAATGGATTTTCTTAACGACAATTCAATTTGAGGTTGTTGGATTCCTCAGTATGAGTGAGAGTTAACTCAAGAATATTTTGATTATCCGTATTTACAACTTGAATAAGATTAGGTAAAATTATCTGATCATTTTCTATTGTAACTATAGGAAGAGTAATAAATTACTCTTCAAATATAAAATTTCTAGATTTATTACTCCCATTATATTCAACTTCCTTAATAAATTTAGCATTGTCCGTCTCGAAAAAGGATTTATTTGAAGAGTCATAAAACTTAAAATCCTTCGACCTTTCTGAGTATTCAACAAAATAACAGCTTATAGTTCTTAAGTCCAATTTTCTTTCATTAAGCTCATATGGCCTAGCTTCAGCTGGACATCTCTAAAGATGAAGATGCCTAATACTAGGCTTCTTCTCAATTCATAATTCATATGGGGTTTTAGCTACTGCTTTGCTTGAACTCTATTAAGAATGTAAACTGCAGTCTTTAAGGCTTCTCCCCAAAGTGATTCTAGTAAGGAAGAATAATTTATCATACTTTTAACCATATCTATAAGGGTCTGATTTCGTCTCTCAGCTACACCATTTTGACTTGGAGTTCTTGACATGGTGTATTGAGGAACGATACCATAATTTGCTAAATATTTGGCAAAAGGGCCTGGACGTTATTTACCTGATCCATCATATATGTCATAGTATTCACCACCATGGTTAGATTTGACAGCTTTTATTTTCTTTCTAAGTTGATTTTCAACTTCAGCCTTAAAAATTTTGAATACGTCCAGTGATTGTGACTTCTCATAAATCAAGTATAAGTACCCATAACGAGAATAATTGTCTATGAAAGTAATGAAATACTGTTGGTCATTCCAAGTAGCTGTAGGGAATAGACCACAAATATTAGTATGAATTAATTCTAAAATGTTTAAACTCATATTAGCACCAACTTTCTTGATATTTATTTATTTTTCATTGATACATTCTATACAGAGTTTATCATCTGAAAAATCAAGAGAATCAAGAATTCCTTCTGACACAAATCTTTCAATTCTATGTTTAGAAATTCGTTCTAAATGTTTGTACCATAATATATATGAATTCTCATTTATTAATTTTTGTCTTATACCAAAATTGCTTGCATGCAAGATTTCATTAATTTTTGAAGCAGAAATGTCTAATTTATATAGATTATCAACCAAAGAACTAGTATCAATAATATTTGAATACTGAAAGAGACTAAATTTTTCATTTTCAAATGAACAAGAATAACCAGATTTGTCCAAATAAGAAATAAAAATTAAATTTTGTCTAAATGAGGACACATAAAAAGTCTCATGTAAATTCAAAATACAACCAGATTCTATATATAATCTATATAAACATATTGCTTCGACATGAGCTTTATTGTCATTTCTCACATAGATTAATCTTTCAGCATCATTTTGCATTCATCTCCTTAGACAACCCTGCATAGTCACACATGTGAGTAATTCCACCTCTATCTATCCACCAAGTGTGATTTGATACTAAGGATAAATTAACTTCAGAATAAATAAAGTTGATAAGTTTATCCTTTTTCACCAGCCAATTTGTAAACTTGGGGCAATCCTTCTTCACATGACCAACCTTCTTGTAAAAGAAATAAGTAACATCATTATCTTATTTCTATTGCACCTTATGTTGTGAAGTCCCTTTGTCTGCAACTCATTTGCCTTTATAAGTCATTTTTTTTAGTAACAATGCCACGAGAGGAAGTAGCTAAGTGAGCACTTCCTATTTTATTATGTTTCAATCTCTCTTCCTCTTGCACACATTGAGCACTGAGCTCATTAAGAGTCCATTTTTCCTTTTGTGTATTATAATTTATCTTAAAAGGATTAAATTGTGCAGAAAGAGAGATCAAAACTAAGTGCACAAGAATGTCATCTCTCTAATTTTTCTTTCGTCTACGACAAAATTAGACATCTCCTTGTACTCCCTTATGTTTCCATTGCCTTTATATCACATTGAAACGAGTTTATTAAGAATAGTACTCGCTTCGATCTTTTCAGAACTGACGAAACGGTCTGCTATTTGGCTTAGAAACTTTTTAGCATATTCCTCTTCAAGCATTACACCTCTTATAGTTTCTAAAATAGAATGCTTCATGATCATAAGACTCATGCGGTTAGAATGCTCCCACTAATCATAATTAGCCCTTTGTTCAATAGTACTTTCTGCAATAAGGGTGAGAGGACGTTCAGTCCGGATCACATAGTCAAGCTCCATACACCCAAGCAAGGTTGTGAAGACCAGACATAGAACCAAAAAATAGAAAGGTTCAAGGTTTAAAGGTCGAACGGGGGTCGAATCGGATAATATAATAAATAGTAAAATTATCTAAATGAGATTTAAATGATCAAATAATCATATAATATGTGCAATTTGAGAGAGAAAAATTATAAAATACAAATCATATGCAAAAAATCTTCTGCAATTTTAAAGTTAAATACATTAATATATAAATACTAACATTTTATGTAGCCATGATAATTCTTTGAAATAACCCATTATAGATCTTCAAGAAATTGCTTATCTAAAAAGGAATTGAAATTAAAATAAAATTAGTAATTTGGATCTCTTTATTCTTAGCATCAAACACCAGTGTAGAGTAGTAATCTACTCGCGCGACAACAATGAAGGTGGAGAAGGCTTTGTCAGGTCGTGGAGACTCGTTGCCACGTCTTTGGAAAGTGAGGAAGCATCACCGAAAGGTTCTTCGATTGAGGAGATGGAGAATATTGGGAGGGGAGTCCAAAACAAATTTAGCGGAGCCCAGGGATCGGCGTGCAAGGTGTTACAATCGCGGATGATGTCGAGTAGTGGGTTCTCCGGTTTCGTGGTTGAACCGCCGATTTGTTGCGGTCTCCCGTTCTTCTTTGTCGATTTTTTGAACATCCGGGGCGGTGGATGGCCACTCCGCGGTGAACCGTCGGTCGATTATAATAGCATTACCCCGAACAATGCTCTTTCCATTTCTTAAAGTTAGTACCATTGTGCACTAGAATGTTATTCAAATTAGGAGATATAGAAGAAACATTAACTGAGAAGAACAAAAATAATACTTACAATTAATAACATTATTATTTTTATATGCATATACAATATAAACAAAATATATACTTGAAATAAAATGTTTAATAAAATGGGCACATATAAAATACCTAACACAATATTGTAATTTAGTCTTTGGACATAAATAACAATTTGTAAATAGTACTCTTAAAATTACAGTAAATAAATATTGATAATAAATTCTACCAACGATATGCCTATCTTTGGATTGATATATTATATGCATAATTAATATAAATTTATCACATATTTATTACTGCGTAAAATCTGACCAAAAAATAATCTTCTTTTAGGCCGATTATTTTTCACATAGATTTAAATATAATCCATATGTAATATTCATATATTTCAAAAATAAATAAATTAATATAATAAAGATCACTTTGATGACATAATATTTTAATTTAAATTAATTTTGAAATAATAAATATCAACTATATTATTCCAATAATTACTTCAATTGATACGAATTTGAAATATTTAAAAATAATAATAATATAAAATTTAGCTAACTATTAAAGTAAAAAATAGCAAACATATTTATATTATTTTAGCTAATTGTTAAAGTCAAAATAACAAACATATATTGAATACTATGTATATTTGACGAAAGAAAGGAATGAATAATGCCATAATTAATAAAAAAAATGAGCATTCTCGATTTCATAACAGAAATCCAATCGATTATGTATTAGTGAATTACGAACTATTTACAGAATGTCAAAGCAATAATTATCTATAAAATTTAAATCAAAATATTTATACATAAATGTTTAACATTATCAAAAAACTTTGAAATAGAAAACTCTTAGAAATATTAAATAGTAAGTGTAATTATTACATTTACTTAACAAATATTCCATTTGGAATTAATTGCACAAAGCAATTAAATGTAAAATATTTCAGATTAACAAAGATGGATTTAAATTCTGAAATGAATAGAAACGTTATAAACGTGAATGAATATGAAAAGTTTATAATATGAATTAATTGCATAAAGTAATTAAATGTAAAACATTTCAGATTAACAAAGATGGATTTAAAATCTGAAATGAATATGAAACGTTATAAATAATGCTATAGCAAATAATTTATATATAAATTATAGTGTAAAATGTTAAAAATAAATAAATGTAATAAGTAAACTGCAAAGCAATAAGGTGAAACGGATGAAACCGAATTAAATGGAATAATTATAACATTTATATTAACTTTATATATACACCCTAAGGGCTATTGAAACTGAATTAAACGGAATAATTATAACATTTATACTAACTTATATATATATATTTATATATATACCACTGTAACATTTCATATTCTTTTTTAAAAAAAATCTAAAATATTATTTCATATTATAAACGCTTCATATATCTTTTTTTTATATATTAATATCACAATGATAAGAATAAATATATCGATCACATAAAAATTAGAATTGTGATCAAAGTATAAAAAGTAGATTTAGCTATATTATTTTACTCAAAATCAATAATAGAAAAGTCATCTAAAGGATATCGATACTTCATACAAATGACTAAATTATTTGTTCAACAATTTTGAATCATGTATTTTGATCTAAAATTTTCAAATAATCAATACAAAAGATGAAGAGGAAAAAATTTTCAACGATTAACATGATAGCCCGATCTGGCTTGTTAGAAATATATAAAGATAAAAATAAATTTATCTGATCTTATGTCAAATCATCAAGAATTTTCGGGCGTCGAATCCAGGAATTAATCGGATTTTGGCTCCACTTCTAAAAGGGTTCTTGAGAGAGAAGAGAGAGAGAGGAGAGAGACTCAAGCCAGATGGTATGAGTAAAATGAACTTCACTTAGAATCCATGAGTTATCTTGAGTGCATTTTATTTTTCATCATTAAAATAAAATAAAATATCTCTACAACGATAATTTCATATAAAATTAATAAGATATCTCAAAGCAAAATTAATAAATCTTTATTTGATCATAAAATTAATAGGCTTAAAAATAAGATAGTATATAATGTATAATTAAATTCATATGCGAACCCATATTTAAAATTTTCTAACATATGTTACTTCAAAAAAAAATTAAAAGATTCATATGAAAGAATCAAAGGAGCACTTGTATTACATCATCAATATAAAATATTAAATTATTCTCATTCACTCATTAATTCATCATTGCAATTATATTAAATTCCACTAAATACATCACAATCACTCAAAATAATAAACAATTGGGCTATTGATCATCAAACCTTTTTATTTTAGGTATCTACTTATAGAAGCTTAAGAACCTTTTCAAAAACAGCTGTCTCACAATAATAATTAACAAGAGTTCTACAATCCGACATCAATTTTATAAAAATAAATAAATAAAACAGTAGGACACAGAGAGAGAACCTAAAATAACATATTTTAAGTACAATTCCCTTTGCTTAGATGTCCTAATTATTATAATTTGTAAGACCAATGTATAGTTACATCATTAAGAGAATATTTGAATGATAATTAAAAGCAAATATTTTGCTTTTGTAGTTCATATAAATAATTCTATAACAAAATTAGTGCCTTATAAAATCATTATATATATATATATATATATAGACACACATATGACATTTTACTCATATTTTGAGCATGAATTAAATACTAAGAACAATTAATTGAATTAGATGTTAAATTAGATTTTATGACTATTTTATTCTGAAATAATAAAGCTTGTAATAAAATAAAATTAAAATAAAGGAGAAATACCAAAAAAAAAAAAGATAAGAAAAACAGGATAAATATCATTTAAATTTTAAAATATATTTAATAAGTTTGCATGTGAATCTTAAAATCATATATACATAATATTTTAATGAACTGATTTAATTACATCCCTAAATCGGCCTCGTGGCATTTAGCGGCAGTTCGCCAGCTGTGGCACGTGCGGAGTTAAAAGGAGACGTACATGTCCTGAAACGTGTGATCGTAGACGCATACGACGCTCAGACAAAATGGCAAAAATCAGGCTTATTATGCGGGAATAGTACAGCAATAAATATAGTAATAGCAGCGAAATTCATTTTTAAAGAATCAGTACCGCAATTATAAGGGGAATTATTGAAGGATTTTTTTTTTTTTAAATGATGGGTGTTTCTTTCACGATTTACTTTGTGGTATGTGATTTAGCGTAGTAATTAGATGAATCCGGCTATGGGTGCCGATCTCCCGTTTCTTTTCACCTATAAAGGTATTGTACCTTATCTTGAAGAGGAATCGAACACGATCTGAGATTTATCCAGCTGTGCTTGCTCTTATCAATTGAGTTAAGGACGGTAGGTAATTATTGAAGGACTTTATGTCCATTATCGAAGGACACGTGGCATCCAACGAGTGATGGGCGAATCAGATAGTGGGTTTTAGCTGGATTGGACGCGTGGCAGAATATGAGAAGATCGGGACGAAATGAAGCTGTCATATTTACGTATGCACCCCATTGAATATACTAAATTGTCTCTCCCTTCGATTTCTATAAAATAAAAAATTGCTGTGGCGGTGGCGCCCAATTGATATGCAGCTTGAGATCCACTGGAGAATCGACACGCGTCGCGTTTTCATGGAGAGGGAATTTCAAAGTGTGGTTTGTGGTCCCTGATAATTTAGCACAATATTTTTATTTTCAATTAGTTAGATGTCACTGCTATGAAAGGAGGGAAATGATTATATTAATAAATGGAATGTGTTATTTAGGAGTTACATGCAAATCATAAATTTCTTCCTTATAATAATATTTAAATCCTATATTTATTATATGACATCTTAATCTTTAAATTATATTAAAAATATCATTAATATTATTTTATTAGAAATACATGTCACATGTGCCATAAATTACTTATGGGATAAGTCCATCATATTATTTTATTAGAAATACATGTCACATATGTCATAAATTATTTATGGGATAAGCCTATCATGAGTTATATACAATTTACTATTTTATATAAAATTTAATATTTATACATAAAATATTTTTCTATGTATAAAAATATTTAAAAAAAATAGTGATGATGATATTTTTGATGTAAATTAATGATTTAAGATTATATATATAAATACTAAAATTTAGATATTAGATATATAATTAAATAAAAATTATGTGATACTTGTGTGAAAATATAAACTAGGCTTGGATTTTAATAAATAACAATTAGAATAAATATATAAGGATAAAGAATGAATTACAATTTCCAATTAAACTTTGATTAAGATGAGTTATCATTATTTAAAATTCATATCATGTAATATATAATAAAAAATAAATTAGAATATTTCAAAAAAAATTTCAAAATAATTTATTAATTTTACAAATTTAAATTTAATCATGACCGTTCAATCCACATTAAATCATTACGATGGCTAATTAGTAAATCATGTAGTAGTGAAATTAAATGGCCTTCAAAGGCCTTAAGGAGAAGTTTCTCTGCCCTCAATTTGTTTTATATAACAGCAAAACATCGTCCATTAATCATTAAATTTGGCTATCTAATTGAAGAATAGAATTATCTCACTTTACACTCCAGTTTAGGGTCAATGTTGATGCTTCTGGCCGCCACCAAAACTGACGTTTGTCATCTTCAATAATCTCAATGCTTCGTTATCACCATCAAAGGATTCAAAGCAAAAAAAAACTATTTTCGTAATCTTTAAATTTTCTTCTCAATTATTAGAAGAATAATTGAGCTTTTCGTCGACGATCTCTTGTTCACAATTCTAAAGTCTAAAAGTCTTCTACTTCAAATGAAAGTTATTATGTTATTGTCTTCATTATATAATATGTTTAATATCAAACAAAGATATGCCCATCACCGCCACTGTTACATGAACAAAATTTCGACGGGAGAACTGTGCAAAGTTCAGCTAAA
Source organism: Cymbidium sinense (assembly GCA_021442155.1). Classification (NCBI taxonomy): domain Eukaryota; kingdom Viridiplantae; phylum Streptophyta; class Magnoliopsida; order Asparagales; family Orchidaceae; genus Cymbidium; species Cymbidium sinense. The sequence continues at coordinate 103,336,402 of CM038215.1, forward strand.
CTTTGATTCATTGAATTGCTATTAATGATTAATGCTCAAATAATAAGATCAAATTTAATTAATTTTATTTAGAGTTATAATATCTACAATAAAAGTATAATGCTTTTAATATTTTTTTTTTAAATCAACTCCATTAATTTTTTTCTAAATTGCTTTCGACACAGCCTAAGAAAATTTCATTTTATTTGATTTTAGTATTTTAGCATTTTAGCAACTGATATAACCCTGAAAATTCTTCAGTGAGCGAATATTAGCGTAGAAAATCGATGAATCAGTACAAGAGATCGAAGTTTATTATCAATTGACTAAAGATGGAGTGTTTATAGTCGAATAGAGTGTCGAATCTCTGGCGAGATATCATAATTCAAATCATTTGAGCATTTAAATACACAAAATACATATGATCAAGGGGATCATTTTGAGCCATTCGATGAAATGGGTGGTGCGGGTTTTGCATTTATTTACTGAGACGTCATCCTCCATCTATAAATAGCTCATTCCCATATGAGGGGGGCGAAGCGAAGAGAGCTCTAAAGATCCTCCAAGCACAATCGTGCCACTGACGGTCGTCAACCAGCCGCCGCCATTGATCTTTGCCGTCGTCTCTCGGTCATCATCAGGACTTATATCTGCGTGGTGTTACGCATTTACATTGTTCTCCACATTTTACCGGTGATTGTTCCCGCTTCACCATCATCTCTTCTTAGCAAGCATTCTCGATCGTTGTCATAGTTGTTGTTCTTTCTCATATCCATTCTGTATCGGAAGATCTTGTACTCAACAGATACATAATGAAAGTTTTTTCTTGCTGCGTGGTTTTCCTCTTTTAGGTTTTCGTAAAATTAGTTTTTTGTTCACACTTTTATACTGTGTGATGGATTTATGATGACAAAGGCATTTTACTCTATCGAAACTATTTTTCTAGCATGCAATAGCAACATTGGATTTTAGTGCTATTTAAATCGTTGGATTCTTCTCATTGATTACTCGATTTAATTATGAGCTTACCATGTTTATAAATTGTTTGGTCACTCAATTAATAATTTGAAACTTTTAATTATGTTTCAAATACTTGAATTTAGCTTATTTGGATTTGGATTGAGTCACTTTTAATGTCGATGAATTCGTCTCATCGAGATATTCAGTTTGATTATAAGTTTATCAAAATTAAAGTTTAAATAGCTTATAATTTAATTCTGAAATATTATAATATATATTAATTGCATCAAGATTCATGTCTGATTACTTAAATTTTATGATTATATATATATATATATATATATATATATATATATATATATATATATATATATATATATATATGATACATTTTAGCATATTTTAATATAATTTTGGTCAAAATAAGCTTTAAAAATTTTAATTTTTTTAAATTAATAATGCATAGAAAAAATTTATGCTGCGCATATTTTAAACTAAGAATAATACATGATAAAAAGTTATATTAAACTCTTTCGATATATTTTTTATAAATAAAAACCTTTGAATGAAATTACACATTTATCATAATCTCAAAAAACTAAAATGCAAATTTACGCAATCACATTTCTCAGTCTTTCTATATACATCCACTACCTAGTTATTTAATAGAAAAATATACATTCATATCACAAAAAAATTTATATATCATATATTTTAATTTATATATATATATATATATATATATATATATATATATATATATATATATATATATATATATATATATATATATATATATATATATATATATATATATATATCTTCAATATAATATAAAAATAACATCATTATTTATTTTTTTAAAATGAAATGTATCTTTTTAAGTAACATAATTAATTTTAGATATTAGATATATAAATATATAAAAATTATGTGATATGTATACAAATTTTTTATATATTAAAAAAATTAATTATATTGATTAATATATAAACAATAATTATATTTTTGAGACATTTAAGTAAATTTAATCGTAAACTTATGAATGTGCACATTTGAACTTAAAAATTCTTAGTTGAAAGATAAAGTTTTTAATTAATAGGTTAAGATGTTTTACTTAATTAAAACTAATTTATTAATTAACAATTATTTCGTGAAATTGAGAAAAGTCCACCGTGCGTTAATGTTCGGATTGACTTGTCGCCTGAATTCAGCCACCCTTTTCTTGATGAAGACAAAATTGCTAATTCAGAATCCAAATAAGACCCACAACTTTGGAATAAACAAAAAAAAATATATATATATATATTTGATGATTGAATAATTTGAGAAAATTAGGCTGTGCTTATGGTCTCACGAAAAGGAAGTTATAATAATGCTGCTTTAAGATTAGTGCAGCATAGCTTTTTTTAAAAAATGTACGATGATAAAGAGCTAGAATTATGTCTTAATTTATATGAATAATATCCTATATAAATATAAATGAACAAAGATAATATTATTGCAAAAATTTTGAGGACAGAGACTATCTATGTGAGATATATAAAGATCAAAAAAAAAAACAGATCCTAACCAATTCGAATAAATTTATTACTCATGAGATTATAATTATTCACTTAAAGATCATCCACTGAGAAAATATTAAGAGATAGAAATAAGAGATAGTGGGCATAGCTAATGATTTGGAGGCTTAATTTTCAAATTTGGTTTAATTAAAACTTTAATTAGCTAATTAGTCATTTTTTTAAACTTAAAATAGGCCAGTCGTCATTGAGCGGGCATTTCCGACGAGCGGCAAGATCGTCGTTAACGTTAATCGTCTGTTAGCGGACGGATCTAAAAACCGAGAGTCATTTCTCTTTCAAATTTTCTTCATTCGTTCGCGATCTCCGGCTCTCACCGGCCCGACTGCACTGCTCGAGCCCACCGTCGGCCAAGGAGAAGCTCGTCGCTAGCCAAGGAGAAGCTCGTCGTCGGCCAAGAAGAAGCTTGCCGCACATTTCCTAGTTTTTATCCGTCGATTTAGGTATTTCTAAACCTAAATGGGAAAAATTTGTTATATCTCATTTTATATGGTTTTATTTTGTATGATGAACTTGTTTTTGATTTTTAAGGTAGATTTAGATTATACTAGGTTTTGTTTTCACATGCTTGTGTATTTTGAGAACGCACATTAGGATTTAGGATTTATGTTACGATTTCTTTATTGCAGGGAGGTTATAATTAATTTTTTTGAATATGTAAGTTTTTGGTTCTTAGCAAATTTTGATATGTAATTTTCAAAATAAATTTAGTTTGATTTTTAAGGTAGATTTAGATTATACTAGGTTCGGTTTTTAGATACTTGTGTATTTTGTGAATGCACATTAAGATTTAGGATTTGTGTTAAGATTTTTTTATTACAGGGAAGTTATAATTAATTTTTTTGAATATGTAAGTTTTTGATTCTCAACAAATTTTGATATGTAATTTTCAAAATAAATTTATTGAGCTTGGGAATATATTTTGTAAATGCATATGAGATTTAGGATTTAAGTTAGACTTTTTTTATTATTTAGAGGGTTTAAGTAGGTTTAGTTGAATATATAGGTTTAATTGTGAAGAGATATTGATATTTGTTTTGCAAAATAATTTTATTGCGTTTGCAAAATACTTTTATGAATGCATATGAGATTTAGGATATATGTTAGATATTTGTATTATGTAGAGGATATAATTATTTTTATTGAATATATAAGTTTAGTTGTGAAGAAATATTGATATGAGATTTACAGAATAAATTTATTGAGTTTGCAAAATAATTTTAAGTCAAATATTGAAGACATTCTTCTGAATTGAATTTTGTACATTGACCAGGTGAGATAAATGATTACTAGTATTGTATTATTCTTACTTAAAAATGAGTTCAGATACTGTTTGTATAGTTCTATATTATGGCGGTGATGTAAGTGACGATTTCATTCCAACGTATGTCGGTAGGAAAAATCGTCCAGTCTAGCTCCCACGACGGATTAAATTCATGGAGTTAGAGAAGCGAATAATGAGGTCATTGAAGCTAGATCTAGCAAAGTTTTTTATTAGTCTTATAGGTTGTTTTTTTATTGGTGCTCGATTTATTGTAACTCACAGCTAAGTACTCAGGTGGAAGCATATGGGTCAAGTTCTGCTGTTATGGGTGACCTTGAAGGTGATCACATTAATCCACTGTCTCCTGAAGATGTTGGATATGAAATTATGCCTACTGGAACAAGTTGTGATAATGATAAGGAGGATGATAGTGATGCGGTATTTTATTTTAAAAAACCTCTCGAGCGATACCTGTAGACTACTCAGTTAGAACAAGTCATACTGAAGAGCAATTGTTATGTAACAATGAGTACATGCGTAGTGCTCAAATAACTAGAGAATGAGATGGGGAGCTTGCATTTGATGGCCCGCCAGATGAATCAACTTTTGAGCAAGAGAATTGCATTCCAATTGAATTGCTTGAAGGTATATGTAGTTATAATTTGTTGTTCACGGTTGGTCTATCATAAATAATGTTGAGTATGTGATATTGCTTGAAATCAATTAAAGTTCACTATAATATGCAACCACCATTCTCAACCAACTAGATCTTATTTGTGGCGCTTATATGCAAGCTCAAATAAAAGATTGAGTGGTGCTTGAAAAATTGGTAGTATTGGCTCACCTCATACATGTAGTCATTCAGTGTTTAATGTTGGACACATACAATGTACATCACAATTTATCAGTTATTTCATCCAGCCTGCATTTAGACGTCAAATGGATTTAAAGCCCGGAGAAATTATAAAATGTATTGAGTCCAAATTTAATATAATAGTGTCTTATATAAAAGCCTAAGATGCTCGTCTTAAGGCAATTAAGATAATATTTGACAGTTGGGAGGAATCTTATCGAGCATTAGAAAAATTCATAGTTGTTGTATGTTCAACTATGCTTTGCATATGTGCATCAACTCAAACGAGGTTCCAACTATTACGGTTATTTAAGCCTTCAATTAGAGGTTGTAATCTTGCTTTTATGTCTTGATGAGACTTTTCTCCTGGGTAAGTACATAGAGACTCTACTTAGTGCAGTTGATATCGATGTAAGTGACGATTTCATTCCAACTGTCGTGGGAAAAATGTGGTGACAGTTAAATTCATGAGTTAGAGCGAATAATGAGGTTATTTAGATCTAGCAAAGTTTTATTAGTCTTATAGGTTGTTTTTTTATTGGTGCTTTCGATTTATTGTAACTTGCTAAGTACTCGGTGGAAGCATATGGTTCTCATTATGGGTGACATGAAGGTGATCACATTACTTCAAGATGTTGGATATGAAATTATACTCTTGGAACAAGTTGTGATAATGATAAGGAGGATGATAGTGATCGAGCTATTTTAGGGCCATAAAACCATGGGGCCGATATATTGTACTGTTAGAACAAGTCATCTGAGAGCAATTGTTATGTAACAATGAGTACATGCGTAGTGCTCAAATAACTAGAGAATAAGATGTGGAGCTTGCATTTGATGGCCCGCCAGATGAATCAACTTTTGAGCAAGAGAATTGCATTCCAATTGAATTGCTTGAAGGTATATGTAGTTATAATTTGTTGTTCATTGGTCATCATAAATAATGTTGAGTATGTGATATTTAAATCAATTAAAGTTCACTATAATATGCAACCACCATTCTCAACCAACTAGATCTTATTTGTGGCGCTATATAGCTCAAATAAAAGATTGAGTGGTGCTTAAAAAATTGGTAGTATTTCACCATAATACATAGTCATTCTGTTTAATGTTACATTGATACATATTTTCTTATTTCATCCAATCATTTAGATGTCAAATGGATTTAAAGCCAGAAATTATAAAATATTAGTCCAAATTTAATATAATATTCTTATATAAGCCAAGATCTCGTCTTAAATTAAGATAATATATTTCTTAGAATCTTATCGAGCATTAGAAAAATTCATAGTTGTATGTTCAACTATGCTGACTCATATATCTGCACTCACTACAATACATTCGATTTATTTAAGCCTTCAATTAGAGGTTCAATCATTGTCTTTATGTCTTATTAGACTTTTCTCACGGTAATCATGAGACTACTTAAGATATCGATGTCAATAATGACCTATTTCCACTTGTCTTTGCAGTTGTGGCAGAATGTATTGAGTCGTGAGTTTAGTTTGTACATACACTACAAGACTTGATCTCACTAGTCTCTACAAGATGTGATCTCTGCCTCATTTCAGACAGGCATGCAAGTTTAGTTTGTGGCTACAAAGAAATCTTTCCTTAAGCGCATCGCTTTTGCCTCCGTCATTTGAGGGAGAATTTCAAACGGGCTGTTAGACAACTTGGAATATGAGATGTTGACTTTATATGCGAGAAGATGTATGTTGCAGGAATTACTGATTATATTCACATTTTAAAAAATACCACATCAAGACATCAACAAATCTACGATTTGGCTTTGTTTAATCAAATTTTTTCTAACTCATGATGTGGCTATAAGTATGGCATAATGATCATAAATACAGATGAATGCTTTAATAGTGTATGGTTTATGCCCAACAGAACAATACATGTTGAGCTTATAGTGTGTAATTATTGAGCTGTAGGATGCAGATGAATTTATGGAGTCATAACGTAGCCATGCAACATGAATTACATGTTTACTGAGATTAGATAAATCGATGGCAGTCGTAGTTCTATGCTTTTTTCAATATATAGTTAACAGTTAAGGACATGTGTCATTATTTTTATATTAAATTGAATATGTTAGACGTTGTGAAGGGCGGTGCATCATTATTTAAAATTATAATTACAATTAAAACTGTAAAAATTTATATATTATAAATAAATATATAATGCTAATTATATTATATGACTATCAATTGAGTGAACTAATAATTTTTTTTTTATATTTTCTTGAAATTTATCTTCTTCTTTTTTTTTTAACTATCAGTGAAAGATTAATGCCCAATCTAATTCCAACCATAATGATCTCATAAAAATTTTCATCTATTTTTCACTACAATCATGAAAACAAGTATCAAAAGAAATAGATTTACTCAAATTGTTTAGAATAATTTAATTATTATTTTAAAATAAAGAAATCCGACAATAGCAATTAAGTTGCTTATAGATATACATTGGTGCAAATAAAAATATTCATTGATTAAAATGGGGACCATTGGCACATTACTGCAAATCTCGAGATGCAAAATGGGGCTGCAATAAAAATGAGATTAACGTGCAAACACCTATCACATAATTATCACCTTCATTCACATTATATTTCACTTATGACCTTTATCTATATTTAATTCATCTCAAATCACTCAAAATTTTCTGAATGTTTATAATTTAATACTATAAAATAATCAGAATGATTTTTTTTTTTAAATTAAAAAATGAAAAATTGATCTCAATTATCAAAATAATATATTGATGTGAATCTCATATTGTCTTCTGAAATCTACATACTCTCTTACTTGCTTATCGGTCATGTTTTATGTGGCCAAAATAAAAGCTCCATAATCTTATCTATTACTAACCTTCTCACGAATATACTCATTCCGTAGTTTATCTCTTAGAATAAAGTCATTCATCCACCTAAGCATCATCATCTCTGTAACACTTAACTTAGTCTTATGCTTCTTTTCTTGTCATTCTGCATCATTCATTATGTTCATCATAAAATTTTCTCTTATCTGGTGATAATTTTTTATTACATATGGTTGAATCACTTAATCCACTTCATACTTTCCTTGAATTACGCTAATAACATCTCCATCTCCATCTGCACCCTAATTTTGATTGGTAGCAAAGTTAATTAAATTGTGTCAATATAAAATCGTGATTGTAATGTTTCTAAAATTAGTGTTGCCAATTTGACTTAAAGATTATAAAATAATTAGTAGTGCTTGTGATCCACAAAAAAGGGTTTCCACTAAAACGAGATTAACGTGCAAACGCCAATCACAAAGTTTTCATTTGATTTTAATCAAATTATATACATGATCCAGAATTATTCTTATATTAAAAAAAAAAAAAAAGTTTGCCTCCTCTGATAACTTCTATGCATCATTTTGAATCCAATGACTAGGGGAAATGAATCAAGTATTATAATTTACTCTGGCTATTTCGATTAGAGCTTTCGTTAAATTTTTGATTAATTAATCAAACGAAGCTTTAACCTTTTAAAATAGATTGTTAAAAACGAGCGACGCAATGGTTGGATTCATTTTGTTCATGACATTATCATTTAAACTCGTAAAAGTTTAGGAGCTTTTCACTTCGATTATGACCATTAAAGCTTGTTTGTGGAGTATTGTTCAATTCAATTTATTACTTTTAGGCTTAAAATCTTGATATAGCTCATTTCAATAAATTGCTCATTACAAGCTCGATTAAGGGATTAAAGCTCATTTATTTTATTAAATGAGCTTTTCGTTCTCGATAATTCAATTTGAACAGTGAATAAACTTCGAGCTCAAGCTCGATAATGATAAATAAGCTCAAGCTTGAACATCATTCTTAAAGTTTGCTCGAACTTTCACTATAATATTAAATAAGCTAGTATGAATATATATATATATATATATATATATATATATATATATCGGCTCAGCTCGGTTTGTTTGCAGCCCTACCAATGACGGGAAAATGAAATATTTATCATAAGTTTGAATTATTTGTTAAGACTGAATGAAATTTTGGATTATTTATTTTTGTCTTTGTTAGTCATGGGCTTAGGCAGCCAAAGATAGTGGGCTGGCCTACATAGCAAAACAAGTAGAAGTAAACTGGGCCTGGTCGTAACCGAGTTCGAGGCACGCTATTTAAGCCCCACTGAATTTCATCTTCCATCATTTTAATTAAATTACAAATTAAACATTTATACATTTTTTTTATTTCAAATGCATATCTTTGATTTACTGAAAATTACGTTTTTATAAACAAAGTTTAAAAACAGCAGTTCAATGGACAATAAAATGCCAAAATCCTCAACTTAATTCACATATTATTTGCTTTCTAACTTTAAGAATGTCAAATAATAATAATAATAATAATAATAATAATAATAATAATAAAATTAAAAAAAAACTTTAAGAATGTCATACATCAATCTCATCGAACCCTATAATGAGATTATTTAATTTATATAGATTTAATATATGTTATTGTAAAATCGTTGATATAATATTTATTTATGTAGTCATTATGTGCTTACAATCAAATTAATAATTCCTACAACATTAACAGGTGATATGAGAATCATTTGGTTTGATTGTGTCTCATGATCGATCTGTTCGTAGATCACCACTTTTCATAATTTGTGGAGCGTTGGTGTTTCAATATCCCTTCCACTAGAGAGTTTTGGGCTACACTCTACATGCTGAAGGCACCAACATTCCTCCTAACACTTATTACACTCGAGCGCCTGGAGAACGATTGATGATAAATATGTATCAAAAGTATTACAATTTTATTTTACTATAATGATTAAATCATAATCTGAATTTCTTGTAATGCAGTGTGAGCACATCTTGAATACTGAAGATATATTCCAGCATTATTTCGGGAGAGATGATGGTACAGAATTTCAGTAATCTATCAATGATTATGAGGGATTGTGGATGGAGCTGAGGCCCAACATACATATCTTTGATAGTAGATAGAGATCGATATTCTGGGATCGATCGCGATATGCGTCGATGGATGTTGGTCCATTCTACACAGTGGTGACGATGCATTACATTTACATGGCCACCTCTTTCATAGAAGTTATATGGACTCGAGATGCACTGACATGAAAACACCCGCTTCTCATATGATCCATCGACATTCCATATGACATCGCCGTACGGAGTGTACCAGGATTACTCGCTCCCTACTCACGCTTCGGCTAATGTACCAAGTGTTACACACCTAGGATATTCGCAACAACCTACCGAGCAGGTTGAAGAGGAGCAGCATCAAGAGTATCATCTATGCGACCGGCCATGACGACCACTATCACATTACACTCTCAGTAGTGATGCGATTCCACTATCGCAGGCATCGACAAAGATATATGTGTTATCTTTTTGATGCAGTGGATGACATTTACTTGTGACTGTTTCTTATTTGTTATGAATGCTCCTTCAGTTTCACAATTGTATAACTCTTAATTGTATAATCTCTCATGTTGGTTACTATTTGCTTATTTTGGTTGGATTGCATCAAAGATCAGCATTAGATTCATATGAGTTTGCTTAAATTCAATTTTATGTTTCCAACGATAATAAGCATGCTAAAATCCGACATGGATGAGTCCGATACGGCCAAAAAACGTGGGCTGCACAATATATATTTTTTTCTATACCTTGAATTTTCATACTTTCGCAATAACTACGGCTACCTGAGCGAGAATCGTCTCAAGTTGTCAACATAAAAGTTATAGAATTTTTTATTACATTTTCAATGATATCAAACACGTTAAATTCTGACATGGATGAGCTCGATAAGGCCAAAATACGGGGTCTGCCGCAATATATATTTTGTTGCATCTTGAATATTCATACATTCATAAAAATTATGACTACTCGGACGAGAATTATTGCAAGTTGTCAATATGAAAGTAATCATCTTTTAATCATACCCGCCAAGACTAGAGATCCTAAACTCCGTTTAAACTTACAAGGAATGTCCCATCATGTTTGCCATTTTTTTTACGTTTTTATAAACAAAATTTAAAAACAGCAGTTCAATGGACAATAAAATGCCAAAATTCCTCAACTTAATTCACATATTCATTGCTTTCTAACTTTAAGAATGTCAAAAAATAATAATAATAATAATAATAAACCTTTAAGAATGTCATACATCAATCTCATCGAACCCAACTATAATGAGATTATTTAATTTATATAGATTTAATATATGTTATTAATTTTATGCCCTAAATAACCTTGGACTCACCAAAAAAATATAGGAGATAAATTTCTATCATTAAAAAGAATCTTGAAAAAAAGGGCGAGTAACATATATATAATACCTATATTTTTACACAAATTCATCAAATTGATGCCTATTTCATATTATTGTCGTAACATATTCTGCTATGATTTCAAATTTAGTGTTCTACAATCACCTAAGGAAAAATAGAATGATCGAATTAACATAATGAAATGTTAAAACATCGATAATGAAATCTCTTTTTTTTTTTCTTGAAACATTTGAGCAAATTTAATCATAAACTTAAACCCACAATATATATGCAATCTTTGAAATCAGAATCTCTTATTTGAAAGTCTGAGTTCTCAACCGTTAGACTAAGATGACTTGTACCTGATAATGAAACTCTCTCACCAAAAATAAGTCAATCAACGACAGTATTACACATAATATAGTTTTTTCATATGATATTAATTAGGCTCTACAACTTAATTGATCATGATATGATCTTGCCATGCATATATATAGAATATGAGCCAAATGTGAGGTCATGATACAATCTCCTTCCCACATAGGTCAATAAAGCCAGCTGTTTATTAAGTATTTTGCTGAATGCAGCTCAAATGTTGGACTCGATCAAATCTGTCTTGCTAAGCCTACAAGACACATACAGCTAGCATATACATATATATGACTTCACCTGCCTGGCGACACCATAAAAGCCTGCCTCTCTCTCTCTCTCTCTTCTCTCTCTCTCTCTCTCTCTCTCTCTCTCTCTCTCTCTCTCTCTCTATATATATATATACATATATATGACTTCACGTGCCTGGCGACACCATAAAAGCCTGCCTCTCTCTCTCTCTCTCTCTCTCTCTCTCTCTCTCTGTATATATATATATATATATATATATATATCTATCCAAATTAAACAATAGAAGCGTGCAAGAGCTAGAAGACATTCATCGATCATTTGTACGCTAAGGGAAAAGTGAAGCAATCATTAATTAGGACTCACATTTCTGTTACACAGTTCAGGACTTTAAGAGCTAATTATTTTATTTTATATAAATTATTATGATGCATCCACTTGAATATGTGAATGTAAATATGATATAATTTAAATATAAGAGCATTTATTATTAAAATTTGAAGTCATATACCCACCGGGCTTAGCTCAGTTGGTGAGGCGGCCGGTTGGATGCCCTCAACCCGCGTGATTCCTTAGCGTAACGCGATTAGGGTGAAAAGCGGGGGGGGACTGGGCTCGGGGTTGCCAGACTCACCCGGGGATTAGTCATGCTGACATCCCCATCCACAAGATGGGTGGGGTGTAGGGTGAACACCGTTACCAAAAAAAAATTTGAAGTCATATCGATGATTCAAATGTTATATTTTTTAAAAATAAGAAATTTTATAGTAATAATATAAATTTGATAAATACATGATAAATTTATTCAAGTGCTAGTAATGTAAGATATTTAAATTCATTAAATATCTTTAACTCAATTAAAAAATAATCTTATGATATTATAAATTATTTGTTGAAACGAAGAAAATTAAAAATGAATTATTTTATAAAAAATAAATTTAATTTTTTAAAGTGATTATTAAATTATTTAAGTATATATTTTAAAATTGAAAGTAAACCATTACTTAACATAACTTATTTATATAATATGGCTTATTTGATCTCATTCCATTTTGATTTCGGTTTATTGTTTTGGATAAAATTGTTGCTCTGATTTGCTTTACTTTGAGGTTTTGAAAAAAATAAAATAATATTCAAAGATTGTTACTAGCCTTAAATCTTTAGCAGTTTAGCTTAAAATCCTTTTATTATTTATAAATGCATGTTTATATGAAGGAAATATAGCCAAATCAAAATATATTAATCCCGTCTCTTAGCTCGGTTGATGGGCGAGTGTATGAAAAATTTCATTCCGTTCTCTGCAGAATGAGGCGTCGATGAAAAGTAAGTGACTTCGGCGTCGTGGATGATGAATGTGGTGTTAAGCCCTCGTGAGATTAGTCATAATAGTATCTTCACTTATAAGATAGATGAGATGTTGGATGGATAATCATTCGAAAAAAAATAAAATATATTTATTGTTTTTTATTTTATTATTATAATTTATTTATTTTTTTGACTTTACTGCTCATACATATATATAATATGAATTTTTTTAGGCTATTGGCGGCAAGAGGTTCCACGTAATAGACTCAAAATCATGTCCGACTGTCCGCAGCTCTGTGCAGCAGCAGGGCGTTGGCTCAGTTCCAGCTGAGAGCTGAGGGAGCAGTCTCTTCACCTTTAAGGCACAATTCTCCATTGATGTATCCAAATGAAAATGCTCGTTCCATCAATTCCACTTGGCAATCATTTATTGGCCTAAACCGGCTTGTGGGATCCATCTGCTCTCATGTTGTCCCGCACTTATTATTATTACTATTATTTTAAATATTTAAACAAATTTAATCAATATATATATATATATATATATAAATATAAATTTAAACTCAAAATCATTTAATTAAAAGTCAAAATTCTAAACTAAAATATCTTACACTTAAGATACTTATTGATAACTAAATATGTTGAGGATGATAAGTTAAAAAAAATAAAGTACATATTATATAATTCTTAAATATTTAAATATTTAATACATAAATTTTATTTTTATAATAATAATATTTATTTAAACACACGTTTCATTTTTAAAAATAAATAATATTATTATTTTTTATATTTATATTTATAAATATTAAAATATAGATGTGTAAATAAATTGTGTTATATATGTAGATGACTCAAATTTTATAACATAAATTAAATCTCAGAAATTTAAATAATAAAATAATTCTTAAAATATTTTTACTATGATAATAAAAGTTTATTTATATTTATTTCTTAGAATATATTACTTCATAGGATGTCAATTAAGCTCTATGATTAACATATTTCTTCATATATGAATTCACTATTACTTATATTATAAGAATAAAAAATATAAGCTTACATAAAAAAAAATTTTATTATTATAAAAATAATTTAATATAATTAAAATTTACTCATCTAAAATTAGATAAATTATTCATCAATAATAATTAAGAAATCTCTCAAAATTAAGATGGATCTATAAGACCTAATATTTATAAAAAAATCACTTATCTAACTAAAAAGACTCAACAGCTGTTCATATATATGCTTTTAATCATATCAATCATGAAGTCCTTGAATAATTTTTCATATATATATATATATAATTCAAGTGATCTAATTGGCTTTGAGAGCATCTCCGTACGTGCGGCCCGTGCAGATTGGTGAATGGATGGGCTGACACAAAAGAGGACATTTTGCTGCAACAAATGTCCCTTAAAATAATAACTATAACTTCATACCAAACGTCTCTTAACTCAGTTGATAAGCGAGCCTAATCAGGAACTCTTCAGATCGAGTTAGAATTCTCCCTATATCTAAGATAAGAAAAGTAAGTAAGGACCTAATATATGTAGGTGATGAATGTGATACTAGGCTCCTGTAGATTAATCACAACGACATCTCGTAAGATAGATAGTGTGTTGGATGAATACCCATTACAAAAAAAATAACTATAAATACGTTAAAAATTAGTACATATATTTGTTCTTCATTGAACCCACACCTTCTCATTTATTTATTTATTTTAAGAAAAATATGTTCTTCGTTTATATTTATTTGGTGCAAGTTAAATTTGATAATATTATATTAATTTCAATTTCACTCTTAAAATAAATATGAGATTTTATTCAATACAAGAAAATATTATATGTCTATGACACAATTATTCTTATATCTAATTTATTGACAAAGCCTATATATGTCTATTATTCTACTTTTATTTAAGCATCTTAGCCACTAGGGCTTATGATGATTTACTCTTTTTACCTTACCTCCAATCTACAAGAGAAATGTAAACTAATCCTTCTATTAACTTCAAAAATTATATCATTTAGATCTCCAAATTAATGATATTTAGAAGTTGATCCAAAAAATTAACTCAATGCAACAACCTAACATGAACTCTTAATCTAAAAAATCCTGAAGTTGATCCAATTAAATTTTTAAGTCTGGATCAAGATCAATAAATTATTGCGTATAATTATTTTTTTCAAAAGAGTTCGTTGACTCATCAATTTAAAATTGACTTGATTTTAACCTCCTAAGTCGAATTTAACCTGATTTTGACATATGAACCTAAATTTTACTTGATATTCACCCAATTTTAATCTATACGTGCCCAAATAGTCATGCAAGTCATGTTCGAGTTAATCGAGTTGAAAATGGATCTGATTTGAGCTGAGATTAATCGATTTGATTTATGTCACATTTATTTGTATTTGATCAAATTCGAGTTAATTTTGAACCTGACCCATTAACTTAAATTTACACCCCTAAAGATATACAACATGACTATACTCCTATAATTATGAAACAGGGCTTGCAATCTCATCTTCAGAGCATAAATTTACATATTTATGTAGTTGTTGACCTTATTATTTGAACAAATATGATTATTAACTATATGATTATCAATAGAACCCATGATTTTTGCATACCACCTAGGTTTCATTAATAAATCACATATTGATATTCATGATGATTAGCAAATACTAATACAAAAGATCTAACTCTTATCTTTCAATAACTTATTTTCTTTTCACAAATATAGATTATTAATATTATTATTATTAAGTGGAAATTATACATACATACTACATTAATAATATTGATTATAAATGTTACATGCTAGAAAACCAGTTGCGGTAGAGTAAAAATTTTCGCTTTAGTTTCGTTGTGAAATCCAGCACACACACAAGTATTTAAAGAGTGAACAAGAAAACTAAATTTTACATGTAAAATCTCGAAAAGAGGGAAAAAAATCACGGGGCTGGCAGAAAAAATCTTCTATGATTACATAATTATATATGAAGAGGCGACAATGAGAATCCCAAAATCGGACAACAATAGCTATATAGTCCGATGAGTTATAACAAAGTAGCGAATGATAATGATGGGTCAGCCCGGTGAAAATCGGGGAACAATTCGGCAATGCAGGAACAATCTTGGGTAAGAAGCAAATCGGTAGAAATCAAACAATCACTGGTAGAAGTCATGATGGAGGCAAGCGGTGGCGGCGGTGGTTGTGGCAGGTCAGTGGCAACGCGATTGTGTTTGGAGAATCTTTAGAGTCCTCCTCTCTTGCTTCCTCTTATCATGAGGAATGATATTTATAGATTGGAAGTGGCGTCTCAAATACATGCAAAACCCGTACCACTCCACTTCATCGGATGGCTCAAAATGATCCCTGATCATATGATATATTTTGTGTATTTGAATGCTCAAATGATGTCGAATTATGATATCTTGGGCTTGTTAGATTTTTCATCAAGACACTCGATTTGACTATAAACACTCCATGTTTACGAGTCGATTGATAATAAACACTTGATCCCGGTTAGTCTTGATTCACGATCAGATTATTTTCTACGTCAAGATTCATGCTTCGACTAGTGGAAATTTTAGGGTCATATCAGTTGCTCTCCTATTTTTGGATGATATTATCTCAATCATCCAAAATATATATCGAATATTTAAAAAGCATATTCAAATTTGGTTCGTAACCATACATTTTGAGAGAACATATCTTCACGAGCATAAGATTATGACCATGAAGCAGGTCGAGTGGGATGTATGCGGGTATGCTTGACAATATTTGAATTATGGACCCGTCGACATTCTGGGCACGGCAAGTTTGGGTTGGATTACGCAGAATGGGTACGCAAGAAATCTAGTGGTAGCGTTTTATGGGGCTGAAAGGTGCTTCTGCCTTTCGTGGGTGAATAACTGGGCAGTGGAAAGGTAGACGACGGCTTGCGGCAACATTTGAACAATTCATGAAAGCGATCATAGTCGCGAATGAGCGCGAAGTGCGCAGGCGAATTCGCGTCGTCAGCTGGAGTTGAGTCCGAAGTCAGGCGAGGGCTGAATGAACAGGCCGGTCTGTGCGTTCGCGATCATGGCGGCGTCATGGCCGGGCTTGGGTCTTCTGAGCGGGAAGCGGCTCGTCAACTGTCGAAGGACCAGCGCACCAGGCGTCGCCGTTAAGGCGCATCATTTGGCCCGTTTTCACCGTTCCCCGTTTGAGCGGTTTGGCGATTTTGGGCGATTTTGGATGCTTTTACCCTTTCCCCTAAAATGTTCTATAAAACCCCAGCTAAGGAGAAGGCACCTCTCTTCTTCGAGAGAAGGTCGTTGAGGCCATCAGGCCACTTCGTCGTTGTTTTCCTCGAAGATTCTTGGCGGCCCGTTAGGCCGTCGGGTTTGGCGATCAAGGCCCCAGACTTACGTCGTTGTTCGGTTTTCCCTCGAAGAGGCATCAACTCGTCGGACCATCCGGGTTTGGCGATCAAGGCGCTGATACTACGTCGTTGTTCGATTTTCCCTCGAAGAGGCGTCAACCACCTCGTCGGACCGTCCGGTTGGAAGCGATCAAGGCGCGGTACTACGTTGTTGTTCCAGTTTTCTCGAAGAGGCGTCAACCGGCCTTGTCGGACCGTCCGGTTTGAGCGATTAAGGCGTGCCAAAGTCGTTGTTTGGTTTTCCCAAAAAAAAGCGTCAACCGACCTCCCGACGGTCCGGGTTTGGAAGCGATCACTGCGGCGATAATCATAGATGGGGTTAATGGCGATATCGGCGATGGTGGCGCAATTCGGTGCGGTACTGCGGCAGTGTCGCCGGGAATCAGCAGCGATAATGGTGGCAGCGAGATTGAGATGGTATCGGTGGCGGTGGCGGCGGCAATGTCCAGCAGTACCGGCGGCAGTGGTTGAAATCGGGCAGCGGCGGTGTAGCGGCGGCGAAAGTTCCTGCACCGATAGTGGTTGGCGACGGCAGAGGTGGTCGCAGCGATACCGCGCGATAATCAGCAGTGGCAATGCAGCATATCAGCGAGATGGCAGCGAAGATCAGCGATGCCGGCAAGTGGCGGCGGCTAACCAATCACGGCGTGTCGGCAACGATAACAATGGTATTGGCACGGCGATGGTTGGCGGCTACCAGGAGAGGTCAGCAGCAGCATGATGTCGATAATGCGTAGCGTCAATAGTTATGAGATGACCAGTAATGATGTAGTGTCCGGCGATACCAGCAACAGTAGTGCAGTAACCAGCGATCAGCGGTGCCAGCGATAGTAGTTAGCGCCAGCGATTGATTCACGACCGCGCGATAATGTCAACCAGTGGCGAGCGTCAGTAATCAGCGAGATAACCGGCGCAACGATAGTGATGGTACGCGATAATTTGGCAGATGGCAACCAGAGCAGGTAATACGGCGATAGTGGCGCAAGCCGAGTGGTGACCGACCTAGCGATTAGCGTCGGTAGTCGTGATGACCGGCGATGATGGTGACCAGAAGTGCCGATGGTCAGCAACGGTGGTTGGCGGCTTCTGAGGTGGTCAGCAGCGGCAAGCTAGTTGGCCGACGAGGATCTTTGACTATCCGAGGTTGTTTGTCGAGTGTGACTTCGATGGCGTTAACTATGGAAGGGTCAATTGAATTCACGAGAATTTTGACCTACTCAGATTGTTTGTCAGAGTGTTTGCTCGATGACGTTAACCTATGTGGAGTAGGTACAAAATTTTGACCTATCCGAGGTTGTTTGTCATAGTGTTTGCTCGATGACATTAACTTGTATGGAAGAGGTTGAATTGAATCCGCTGAGGATCTTTGACCCATCCGAGGTTGTTTGTCAGAGTGTTACCCGATGACGTTAACCTGTATGGAAGAGGTCGTAGGAAGTCCACCAAGGACCTTTTGACCCATCCTAGGTTGTTTGTCAGAGTCCTTGCTCGATGCGGTTAACCTGTGTGGAAGAGATCGTAGGAAGTCCACCAAGGACCTTTTGACCTATCCTAGGTTGTTTGTCAGAGTCTTTGCTCGATAATGTTAACCTGTGTGGAAGAGGTTGAATTGAATCTGCTGAGGATTTTTGACCCATCCGAGGTTGTTTGTCAGAGTGTTGCCTGATGACATTAACCTGTGTGGAAGAGGCCGTGGGAAGTCCACCAAGGACCTTTTGACCCATCCTAGGTTTTTTGTCAGTCTTTGCTCGATGACGTTAACCTGTATGGAAAATGTCGTAGGAAGTCCACCAAGGACCTTTTGACTTATCCTAGGTTGTTTGTCAGAGTCTTTGCTCGATGACGTTAACCTATGTGGAAGAGGGAGAATTGAATCCGCTGAGGATTTTTAACCTATCCGAGGTTGTTTGTTAGTGTTACAGGATGTTAACTGTGGAAGAGGTTGAATTGAATCCGGCGAATTTTGACCCATCCAAGGTGTTTGTCATAGTGTTGTGTCAGATGGCGTTAACATGTGGAAGATGCCGAAGCCACCAAGGACCTTTTGACCCATCCTAGTTGTTTGTCGAGTCTTTTTGCGATGGCGTTAACTATGAAGAGGTCGTAGGAAGTCCACCAAGAATCTTTTGACCTATCTAGGTTTTTGGAGTTTTTTCGATAACGTTAACGCGTGTGGAAGAGGTCGTAGGAGTCCACCAAGGACCTTTTGACCTATCTAGGTTGTTTGTCGAGTCTTTGCTCGATGATGTTAACCGTATGGAAGAGGTCGTAGGAAGTCCACCAAGGACCTTTTGACTTATCTTAGGTTGTTTTGGAGTCTTTCGATGGCGTTAACTATGGAAGAAGTCGATTAAAACATCCGTTTATGGTTGTAGCCAAAGTTGCTCCTTAACCTTGGCCTTTTTTATTAGTATTACTGATTTGCTTCTCAAACTGATAATCAATTAGATATCCAGAATATCGATTTGGATAATCTTTTGAGATTAAGATTTGCCCCCCAGTTTCTGACAAAATATGAAGGAATGAAGTTTGATGAATCTTCATTCTTAAAAAAAGCTTGAAATGCTACATCTCGATGGTGGTTTTGATCTTGTTGGGGAACTTGCCATACAAGATGATATAATGGGAATCAATATCATCCCTACGCCAAACTGCTAGAAACCAGCCAATAGAAGAGTAAAAGTTTTCGCGCCAGGAAATCCAAAGACACACACGGTATTTAAAGAGTGAACAAAAAACTCTAGAATTTTACATGGAAAACCTTGAAAAGAGGAAAACCACCTAGCCCTGAAAAATCTTCCACTATGTATCTATTTGAGTACAAAATCTTCCCGATAACGGATTGCATAATCAGAGAAGGAAGGTCGACAATGGGAATCCAAAATCGAGACAACAATAGCAGTAAGTTGTGTACCGCTAGTAGTAGTAGATGATGGTGAACTGTGCGGAGCAATCACAGGTGGAAATGTGAGGAATAATTACTGGCAGAAATGCAGGGAACAATCACTGGCAGAAACGCAGGGAACAATCACTGATAGAAATGCAGGGAATAATCACTGGTAAAAGTCATCATCATGATGGAGACCGACAGAGATTGACAACGACAAGGATCAACATACGACGGGCCAATGGCTTGGTTGACGCACCGCCTTATCATTGTGTTTGGAGGATCTTTAGAGCTCTCTCCTTTCTCTCGCCTCTATGAGGAATGAGGGGCTATTTATAAATTGGAGAGTGGCGTCAAATACATGCAAAACTCGTACTACTCCACTTCATCTGGACGGCTCAAAATGATCCCCTTGATCATATGATGTATTTTGTGTATTTGAATGCTCAAATGATGTTGAAATTATGATATCTTGGGCTTGCTCGCCAAGACGCCGATTTGACTATAAACACTCCATGTTTACGAGTCCATTGATAATAAACACTTGATCTCGATTAGTCTTAATTCACGATCAGATTGCTTTCTACGTCAAGACTCGTGCTTCGACTAGTGGAAATTTCAGGGTCATATCATTAAACTTTTCTTAGTGTTATTTTAATCTTTAATTGACATATTTCATTACCTGACTGTATCAAAAGATTATTAATTCATTCTCGCCATCATAATTTTAATCTATGGCTAAAATATTTAAAAGTATAGTTATGAAAACTATATAAATATTAGGGGCCGTTTGGGATCGCTTTTATTTTTATTTATTTAATTTATGCTTTGAATTGAAAAAATATATATTTGATGGTGAGAATTATTTTTTAAAATACTTAAATTATTAAAAAAAATATTTTAAATATTGTTTAAAATAATGTGATTTATTTAAAAATAATTTAAAATTGCACTAAAAATATCTTTTTAAAGATAACATAAAAATACAAATAAAAAACATAAATTGCATTAATGCCCAACAAGCTCTTGATTTTCAGTACTCTTTTTTAAAAAAAATTATATTAAAAATCAGCATAAAATATTTTCTTAACAATAAAAGAAATGTCTGTAAAAAATTTTCAAAATAAGATGTATTAGTTCATAGACTATAGATTTTACATATGGCATAATTTTATTCAATAAAATATTTATTAGGTCAATTATAATAATTAGCAATTATAATAAAGCTGATTAAATTTGTTATATATCAATCTATATTACAAAAAGATAAAAAATAATTCTAAATAAATTAATTAATTGTATATAAAAGTTGGTATATAACGTAGAAATGACTTCTAAAAAGATTGAACATTAAATTTAAATCTGAAAAAAACCCCTAAACAAATAGACCATCTAAATTATTTATTTATTTATTTGAGCAATGATCAATAAAAATAGTCATCCATGACGCATGGCATAATGACATGATGTGTAACAAAAATAAAATAATTATATTCGAGAAATTATGTATTTAATAAATATCTAATAAGAAAATAGATAAAAGTATATTTAAGTTGTCTAGCATCATATTATATGTGACAGAAAATACACACTAATTAAATGGGTGAATCAAATTAATTTCAAAATATTCTTAAGAGAATAATTTGAGGTAATATAACAGTGATAAAAATTACTTTAAAATAATATATAGATAATAGATTTATCAATCCTATAATCATAATTTCCAGTACTGATACAACCAATACCTTACAATCTCATCCATCAAAACAAGAATAATAATAATAATATTAATAAAACAATGATCACATCAATTTGACTAATTTCTCCTCTTTATTTCTCTTAGAATATGTTTTTTAAATAATTTGAGAATAAAAAAAAGTAAAAATTTGCCTTAGAAAGAGCTTGGCAAAAGATTTTAAAAAGATTTACATACTTATCACACAATTTTTATAAATTTATATATCAAATACTAAAAATTAGATTTTTATTTATGTAAAAAAATTTTATGCCCGAAAAGGCTCGTATAACTTTAAAAAAAAATGAGCAATAATGATTTTTTTTGATATTATGTATATAAATATCTAAGAATTATGTGTTATGTATGCAAATCCACCATTTTATATGTCAATTACTTTGTTGACTCTCAAATCTGGATTATATAACCCACATCTCTTAGTCGGTGGTTGGAACGGGACGTTGATTCCTCTCAGGCTGTATCAAACATCATGGGGACCCATTACACGTGAGTGATGAATGTGACATTTTAGACTCCAGGGGATTAGTCACAACAACATCCCCACCAACAAGATGGGTGGGGTGTTGGGTGGATATCCTTCCAAAAAAAAATCAAGACTATATTGAGATATAATTACATGATCCATAGATGTGACATCCATTAAATTATATATATTTTTAAAGTTCACAGTGAAACTTTTTATGTAGTGTGAAAAATTGGAGAATAGTCGTCTTTGAGCAACCATAGGTTGTCCCATGGCCACCTTTTGATTTGATCTATGCATTTCATTAAATAATAGTGCATGGCCGGTTAATTATTCATGAATAGAGATGAAATAAATATACTATAAAAAGAATTATCATGATGTGATTATTATCTGTGTCTAGAGTGTTCCCTAAACCCTAAATTAAAATCACCACACTCTCTCCATTTCTTTTAAACACTAATAGAGGCATTAATTTTATATTGAAAATATTTAAAACTCAATATTATATGTTAAACCTAAAACGATCATTTCCGACTAAATATTATAGATCTTTTGTGAGAGACAATATATTGTCGCTATATAAAATAATTTTTAATAAGATGTTAATTAATAATGTTTGTGATCAAACAATCATAACCTAATTTAGCCCAAGTGGCAAATGTAAAGAAAATAAAATATATTATTTTGATAAGAAAAATGAAAGATAATTAACGTCATTGAATCGAGTCTAAAGAAGAATTCCATAATCTAACGTTAATGTACTATCAAAGTCGATATTGAATCGCTCTAGTGAGTGAAATTGAATAGGTAAGAAAGCGTAATGCCAAAAACCTAACATTGATCTCCATAATTATCCTTATAACATAAAATATCATGACAAAACATAGATTAAATAAGTTTTTATGTTATAAAAAGATTAAACAAACAAGCATTTGGCGCACTAATAATTTTTGTCTTTGATGAGAAGTAATTTAAAGCTTGAGAGAGACTTGAGCAATCCATTCTTGCATAGCAAGCTAAAGACCATTTCTCTTGTAGGTCACATATAGCTGGCTATTTCAAGTCGTTACACTGAGTGTTTAGCCTTTCTACTTGTCCATGCATGCCCTTTTTCAGCCTATTATTAGGGTTTGAGGAATCTATTATTTGCCATTTGTAGGGAAGCTATGCTTTTAATTGATTGATTGAACCAATGCCACGTATTCCATGACTAGGAGGAAAGTTTTAGTTCCAATTAATTAAATTTTATGAGCAAAAAAAATTTTATTCTGAATGGAAAATATATTTTAAATTTTCGAGTTTTCATCGAGATGAAAAATAATTATTGCAGTATTTTCTTATAAATAAGTTTTTTTAAGGGATGAAATTGTTATCTTATCAAACATGAATAAGAGTTATAAGCATTCAATTATGATAAATAATTTAATATATATATATAATAGTTCAATATTGTCAAGTAAAGCTAAGGGCTCATTTGATTGTATAATTTTCAGATGGATTATAATCAAAGCAAGTTTCATCATAAATACAGTGCTTTGCACCTCACAAAGCTTTAAATTAGTCATGTGTAAGATAAGTTGGCCTTCGAAATAAGAATTTAAGATCTAATAATAACTTTATTTCATATCAATATCAAATTACGTGAGATATATATGACGACAACAGCATAGTATCATCAGCAGAAAAAATTACAAGCCTTTGTATTTTTCAGCAGTTGATTGTGATTTATAACTGCGTTATTTTTGGCCATTTCTCCTTTCTTTTCTGTCACCCTCACATAAACATACATACTCACATGCATATGCACACATTTACAAGAAATAATTGACAAACTATCTTGCTCTTAAGCAATTTCCATCGCCTACAAGTCCTCTATATAAACACCCCTAATTTGCCTTTTCTTCATCCATATGGTACTCCACCTTCCTCTCTTAAATATCTACTTATAATTCTCTTACTTGGGTCTTATTTATCTATTCAGGATCTTCTACTTGTTCTTCTTCTTCTTCTTCTTCTCTTCTGAGCTGTTTCTGCTTTTTCTTCTTCATGGTTTTTCAGGTTTAACTAGGTAAAGAGTTCTGGTACATCAGTTGAAGAAAGAAGCTTAACCAGTCACTGTTTGTTGGTGTGGCATCATCAAGATTCACAAACTTTGGAAGAGCTTCCTCATTTATATTGTCATGTATTATTAATCCCTAATATAACCTGCGGCCTTTCACGTATATATATATATATGGCATGCTTCATGCATGAGTGTTGTTTTGAACGAATTTTTTTCTTCTCTAGTAATAGAATCCAGCTCTCTAAGGATTGAGAATCTTGATGATGCTGCCTCGGCAATCAATGACTTTAATATCTGCCCCATATTCTACATCTCTTCTTCTACTTCAATTATTTTTCTTCCACTTGATCTAAATTGCAGGTAAAACCGCTGAACTGTTTTTCTTATATGTATGCATTTATTTATTTCCATGTTGAAACTTCTTTTATTTATACTTTTGTAGAATAATTTGTCTCTTACTTTGCTCCATTATGATCTCTCTTTCTATTTCTCGGAGTGAAATTGAAAGAGAAATCAAATACTGATCAATCACAAAATATATATGTATTATCAATATTCTTAACCTAAGACCTTTTTGTTGATTACTCGATTGGGTACGTTACAATCATATCAGTTGTCACTATGATCCGGATAAACTCAAAGCCAAATCATTGTGTTAACTAACGAGTTAGTTTGTGGGTAACCATTCCATTTATTCAGGTTCTTCTTCCATGTTATTTAAATCATCATGGATCATATAAATGTAACCAAGAGAGCAATTACCCTCAAACATTGAATATTAAATTTCATCATTGTTAAATAATACATGATCATTACATTTACATGATGGTAAAGCCATTAATTGACTTTGAAAGAAAAAAGAAAGGAAGCTGCTATTAAGGGGTCTATAAGCGGACACAGTTTAAAAAGAAAAATATGTTCTGCTCCTTTATTCACCTCTGATACAGTATCCAGATGATTCATTGGACTCGGTTTGAAGAGGCAGCAATCGGACCATTCGCTGGGAAAGTTTTATCTGCACATAAAGCTGATATGAAGTGTATGCATTAATGCTGAGTTTTCTAATTTCGGTGGATTATTCAAGGATTTCACTTTCATTTACTTTATATTGGCATTCAAGCTGACCATTATTCTCTTTTTAAGTTTTGTGTGAAGAGTTTAGATTTAGAAAAATGAACTTGGGATAGTGTTCTTCAAAAACAATATAAAATTAAATTTTTGATGATTTAAGATGTTATATATTTTACAGAAATGTGCCATTGTGAATGAAATTTTCCATGAAAAACAAATACGGTGAAATTATAGCGATTTTAAGAACTCTATTATGATTATTGTAACAGTTACAGCCGCCGTTAAAGGCGTTGCTAAAACTACTTTTTCCTATAGTTCCTTTGCATGAAAAAGTATGTTTCTATGTGCATATATATGCATGTACATTCAACTAACATTTTTTATTCTAATAATAAATAAAATATATAATAAATCACAATCGAATTAAATTTTATAGCTCAAGAAGAATTTGAAATGATATTTTTAACTCACTTACGTGAGAGTTAGTGAGTTCTTTCATGTCATGTTCGTCAAGTCCTACTCTAAAATCAAAATCTTCGGAAACAAAAAAGAAATATGAGAAATGAATAAAAACCCTCCGTTTCCCTTTCGATGGTGAAAAGATCGAAAGATCAGATCGAATAACTTTTGTGGTGATGATATAAAGCTGAGATTGAAAATAGGGAGCTTTTGACAGAAATCGTTTTCCTTTCACTTTGGAGTAAAAATGAACAAAGTGGTCGTAGTGGGAATCATTTGATCCATCTTTCACAGAAGAAAATAGGGAGAAGTTGTTTTGTCCGCTTGCTCCGTTTTATGTGTCTTCATATTGAAATTTCTTCTATATTTTTATGATTCAGAAGACTATATTGAATGAATGTTACTTGTCACAATCCTTTCCAGGCCTAAATATTTATACGTCATGCTTTTTTTGTTGGCTAGCTCATCTGCTTTACCATTTCACTCAGTTTATACTGATCGTTCTGTGATGAACATCGAATTTGCCAGCTCATGTAATCATATAAAGCCATGAATTTTTTTTTTTTTCATTTCAGAATATGAAGGGACGCTGTTTTAAACCTCTCTCCACTGCCACTCTCTGATCGGTCTCAAACTCCTGCCCTCTCTGATGTATGCATTTTATATCAATGAAGGATTGCACCTCTTACATAGCTCTGTTAAATCATGAGCTTCACTTTATCGATTGATACATGCAAATTAATGTCTTCAAACACTATCATGGCATTATAGATCACTGATGGAGACAAAAATTTGTCCCCAATTGCAACATAAATTATTAAGTGTGGATTCATAATGATGTACCTTTTACATCTATATTCAAATAATATAACGTTATTTAATGATCATCAATACATAATTATTATATTATTATATTAATATATATATATATATATATATATATATATATATATATATATATATATATATATATATATATATATATTATATATTATATACCATATATTAATATTATATAAACACACAACAATACATAACAGTTCACAATAAATATATTATAATTCTGTATTATTAACTGAGTGTCAATGCTATTATAGTTGCTATTATAGTCTAAATATAGAAGTTATATCCGAACTCTACACTTAATAATTTTTCCATTTATAATATAATAATTATAGTAATTATCAAAAATGAGCATTATCAAGTTTTAATGGAGCTTGCTTAACTCTATCTAGAATGCTAATAATCTAAACGAATTAAATAATCTTATTGCTGATTAATAATAAATTTGTTCTTTTTTTAATCAAGATTGGCAAAATATTATTTATATTATTTAATAATAATAATTAAATTATTACAAAATTTACATACATATATATATATATAAACACCTCTTTTCTATGCATTAAAAAAATACTTTTTACTTAAAGAAATAAGTGATAATTATATTTTTGATATAATATGTGAGATTTAAATATTATTTATGTAAATATTAAATTTTAAATATTAAATAAGTTTTTATTTATTAAATTTTATTTATGATGAACATAATATAAATCAGCTTTTAATTACAAATTATATTCACCTTAAAATAAATTTAATTACTAAGAATTCATTTTGATCACATCCTTGATCCAAATTTTCTCTTCTTGAGGAACGGCCTTTAAGAAGCTATGGAAGATTTTAAAGCAAGAAGCTTCGGGAATGAACGAAAGCTAGCCTCAATTCCCTTTAAAAAAGCCTTAGAAATCATTTTGAATAAAATTAGAGTTCATTTGATTGCTACTAAATATAAAATCTATTTTTTAAAAAAAAACTGTGATTATATTTTTTATTCATCTTAAATATAACAATAAACTCATTAATTTTAAAAGGACTCTTCTAAAATGTCGCATGTGAAATCAATGTTGCTGTATATCTACACCCAAACAAAATAATAATTTTAATAAGCTACATTATTCTTAAAAAAACATTTACATGCATACCACATAATTTTTATATATTTACATATATAACACTTAAACTTTAATATTTGTATTCATAATACTTAACATCACATTAAAAATACAACTATTATTACCTAATAATAAATACACATTTCCATGCATAAATAAGATGTTATATATATAAATATCAAATTTTAAATACTTAAATCCATCATATTCAGACATCACATATCTTCTAATAATATTAAATGATAACATTGTTAACATCATATCAACTAAAACAAAATTATACATACTCAGATTTCTAAAACTATCATAATTTCTTATGTCAAGCAACCAAATAAGCACTTAACCCATTCTCATGACATCTGATACTGATCTTAATACACCCTGCTATTATTGCAGCTCTCTCTCTCTCTCTCTCTCTCCAGCACTGGATTCACTTATCAGACTCCATTTTTTCTTCTCTCTCTCTCTCTCTCTCTCTCTCTCTCTTAAATTGACTAACGCTGCATTGATAAATAAAATCTTGTTCTGAACCCCTAGAGGAGAAGAGACTAATACAATATCATTGCAAGAATAATACATCACCTTACTATATACAGAAAAGCTCATTCACACCTATCAAGGCTCGTTATCATCGAGCAGACGGGCATAGCCGTGAGCTAATCTTGCTATGATAAGAGACTTGAGTTACCTTATTAGATGTTATTGCTACAGCAAAAGAGAAGAAAAATACTGCTCAAACTCTTGATCGATAGTCGGCCTCTTTCCACCCAATGGAGCACCTGAACACAAAGAAATAAAATAATAATAATAATAAGATCATGTTTCATTCAAAGGAGTTCTGCTTCATAATTTTAAATTGTATGATTAATATAAAATTGAATTTATATAAGAAATATGAACAAATATAATTTTTTTTCATCGAAAATTCTTTTTCCAATCCTATTGGAAAGTAAAATAAAATTTCATCAGATCATTGCTATGCATGCGCGTTAGCCAAATAGTTAGGATAAAGCTAATGATGACAATGAAACTAAGCCTCACATGTGCCCCTGAAACAAAGAACAACAAATAGCCTTAATAATAAGTGGTTTCATTCAAACCTTCGTCATAATGTTAAATTCGATTTAATTCAAAATATAAGATCATTTTTATGATCTTAAAAGTCTTTAGATCTTTTTTCTTAACATAAAGACAAATCTAACGATCTACTCTCCAATCATTGAAAGACGCTTTATGAAAACCATCATCATCAAGATCTACCAAGAGCTACTCCAACTTTAACATACTCATTTTGCATTCTATCTCTAAGAGTAAAGCCACTCATCCACCTGAGCATCCTCACATGTGTCCTCGTAAGAAAATAAAAATAAAAACTTTATTTGATCAATCAAATAAGAGTAAAAATCCAATAAAAGATAACCAAATTATATGTCCCACTACTTTTGATTATGACTCCTCATTTGCCATTCCAAATGTCATTTACCACTTCACTCCTGCAACAATTTTTTTTTTTTCACAAATTTTATTAAATTTATTTTTATTTACAAATTTTTTAATCCTTCCTTCAACAAGGAGAAAAAGAGCATAGCTGAGACGATACATATCACATCCTAGTTAACGTTGAATATTTCTACTGATTTTATCAGCATTGATATAGCATTAACTAATTCATCAGTTTGGCTGAATTTGAATTTGATTACTTTAAATAGCTTAACGCAAATAAATAAAATTTCCTCTGAGCACAAAGCTATTAATATTTTTTCAAAAATTTATTTTCAAGTTATCTTTGATCATAGATCTGGTCATTTTTTTAAATCTATGAAAGAGAATAGAAATGTACCTTCACCAAGATTCCACCACCCTGAAGAATGAATGAATGAATGTGGCGTTACATCGTTGGAGTAGAGAATCATAGCTTCAGTTCCTGCATCTGCTTCACTCGCGAGTTCTGAGATGGCATCATCTAATCCAAAACCAGAGTAAATGTCCTCCATAGCCTTGTATCCAGGATCGAACTGAAGCGTATCCTCCAAATCTGCACTTGATGCATTCTTCAACTCCTTCGTGCCTCTGCTTTCCAAAGAATAGAGATGAGTTTTAAGAACTTCATTGCTGTAACTGTTCGAAGAGGTTGAAGGTTGGTTCTGATGAATGGTTAAAGTAATAGAATTGTCATTTGAATCTTTCGCATCAGAAGACATTGAATTATCAAAAGCTCCGATAAAAGTGTTGCTATCCTTCTCAGATTCTTCTGGTTGATCAAAGGCATTCAGTATTTCTGTTTCTGTAATGATTGGCTCCTCAGAAAAGCCGCCTCTGATCACCAAGCCTTGGCCACAGATATTGGTTCCAACTTTAAAACGCTGCTTTGGGGAAGACATGCCCAGGCTACCAGATTCATCTTGCAGCTTTCTTTTCTTGTTCAGATCAGCGCTCCTGTTTGAATGCCGTTCACCGGAACTGAAACAGAAAATGGGTTGTTTCAAAATTACACTAGAGAAAATGGTGCTACTTTGAGATCAAGTTGTGTCAAGACATGCATGGTAAGATTCAGAAATGGCTAACTAGAAGAAAAAATGAGTATAGGGATCAGCATTGAAATGCCTGATATCGCATCTATAGGTAGTTTCCCTTGATTATTGTAGCGGACAAATTCTGATAGTGGTTGGCATACAAGAAATTGAGCCAATGGAGTGTGAATCAATCACAAGTGGTGCATTAGCTTTTTTTTTTTATATCACACAAACAAACAGTTTAACCAGAGAAGAGAGCAAGACAATTTTTTAGATGGAAAGCCCAGGAGAAAGAAAAATCATAAAACCTAAACTAATTGAGCAGCATCAACTATTGGTAAGAAATTTATAAAAGAGTAGTCTACACTTGGCCATAAATTTCAATAGCTAAGACAAAATCAAGTCTTTATCATCCACCAACTAAAGAAGTCTCTCATCAGCGGATAAAAGATGACAAATCTCACATGCTTTTTCTAATTGGCATCATTTACAAAGGATTTTATTTTCTTGACAACACTCCTCAGCACACTGTATGATACATCAAACCTCTCTCCAAAATGTTGGCTGCTATACTACTGTTTTCTAGTGTCCAAAGAGATATAGTCCTATGGACATAGCCCTAAGTAGCCATTTATGTAGGGATTTAAGACCAAATTGGTCCCTCAACTATTTAAGCAATTTGACAAATAAAAGGATCAATCTCCTCGACTATTTAATCGCACCAAGTTACCTTTAAAGTGAATGAAAATGAGAAGAGGGTAGGGTTTATTAATTATCTACTTTTTTTTTTTGTTATTTTGAAAATGCCTACGATTCATTATTTCTCTACAACTTTCTTAACCAACTGGCCCCGATCAATAATCACCAAATTGGTCCCCTTAGTCTGACTGGTTCATCATAAATAGTTGAAGGACCAATTTGATCCTAAACCTATTTATGTTGGTTACAAACCAGAACCTCACTAAATTTAATTTATGCTCACTACAAACCCTTTTTGACATAGACGTCTCCACAATGTGCAGGCCAAAATGACTTCGGTACAAGGAGAAAGTGAAATCATCCAGGATCAACATCTTACACCCTATTATTCGTGTCTCTTGAAAATCTCTTCATCTCTACATACATAACAATCAAATAATATGTATAAATCACATGAGTGAGATTTACAGTGTTACCTGAGTTGAAAGCATTTGACAACCTCACAAAACAAGAGGATGACAGTTTAAACTTCAGCAAAACACCCAATCAATCCTCCTAGACATCATATCCAACGTGCATTGAAATCCCGATGCTGCCTCCAAGCTGCAACTCTATTAAGCCAATCTCCACATTACCACCAAGTCTTGAATTACACAAGAGGGGATAAGGGCACTAAAACATCAAAGAACCTTGCATCATCCTAGGTAAGGAAGGCAAAGTTGGGGAATGGCATGCCTATAAATTTGGCGAGCTCTTTATCAGAAGGTTCTCATCCTTAGTGATCTCTACCAGAAATGGCATCCTAGGTTAGGAATGTAAGGTTGGGGGAATATGCGCCTATAAATTTGCCGAGCTCTTTATCACAAGGTTCTCATCCTTAATAATCTCTCCCAGAAATGGCTTGACAATAAAAAAATAAAATGCACCTATCATAATCTTTTTTGTGGATTTATTCTCTAAATGGTCCCTAACATATGATTTAGAATAAGGACTACCGCTGAATGGATTGAACACTAGGCTTTGCATTGTTCCATTAGCCATCAATCAAACATAATATCTTGCCCCCTTTTTCTAACACTCAATATTACACCACAAACTTTTATCTATTAGCAAGGGAAAGATCTAGAGTGCCACCTTTGAATGCCTCCTCGCAAGTGATACTTACGATAAAGATTTAATTTTAAGCTACTTAGGAGCTTTTTGGACGTCTGAAAAAGGAATACAGTGTAAAGTGAATGTAATGTATTTGAATTACTTTAAAGTTGTTTGGTTGAGAACTCTACAAATACATGAGTTTATTTTTGTTTTGTTCGGTAGAATAAATGTAATATAAATTATTTTGGAGTTATGGACAGCAGCGGGGCAGCAATAGCGAGGAAGCAGTTGGCGACCGGTGGTCGGCAGCGGCGAGCTGCGGCAATAATACTTTACACTGGCCAGTGTATTTGAAATTCACTCAAATTTGAGAGAATTCTAAATACATCAAAAATGACTTTCAGTATATTATAAATACTTCACTTTACTTTGGAATTTTACTTTGCAACATATCGAACACACCAAAAATTAAAATACATTGAATTCACTTCACTTCACTTCACTTCACTTCACTTTACCCTCAAAACAAATAGAACCTTAGTAGACTCTCCAAAGGCAGAATGGCCACTCAAAACAAATAAAACCTTAGTGGACTCTCCAAAAGTAGAATGGCCACATTCCTTGTCACCTCCTCATCGATCATCATTTTTGGCACCCTCAATCCCTCATCCTCCATGGCTACAACATAGTCAAAAGGACTACCTTTCCTAAGCACCCAATCCACTACGCAAAGTCCACCTTTTTGTCATCGCCCCAAGTAACATTGATTGTTTACAGCTCTTGCCATTAGCATTCAGCTCAAATGCCTCAAAATTGGTAAGGTATGGTACAATCAAGAGCATTCATCCCTTATATGACCGCAAGAAGAAGTGTCGGCTCCTACAATTCTTATAGCAAAACAATAATCCAGCCACAATTAAAATATGGGAGGATTTGTTTGAGAAGTAATAAATACCCCTTAATCACCAAAATCTCATGAAGCAGCTATTTGTTATGTTGATCATAAAATGTAATGCTTGTTAAAGAGCCACCTCATACCCCTCAATATGGCATTTGCGTTGGAGGCATGTTACAATGAAATGATTTCAATTGTCATGAGAATGTCATTCACCTCCTCGTTAAAGAGCAGTCTAAGCCCCATCTCAAAATGTTGTTGAAACATGCATGCATCCTTAGCCAAAGGATGTTGAGTTCAACCTATCTTCCCTCAGACAGGTTCAAAATTGCCACACTTCTCGATCAGAGTGCTTTAAATTGTCGGTGTAATTTTCAAAAGACAGATGAATAGTAGACAAGACACTACCTGATTTCATTTATTTTAAGGACTTTAGATCTGTTCCAAGTATAGGTGCAAAAGACTATAGTTAATCTCCTCAGCCGAGAGAATTTCGATTGCTACAGGCCGTGGTAGCGTGATGAGCAAAGATGTGGAGTTTCAATTGAGATTTATGAAATTCATTACATTTAACTTAAAGCGGATGGTTAACGACGACGATCTCATCTCATATCCCACGTCACATCCTACTACTTAGTAAGAGAAGTAACCAACCCGACCAAAAAATCCTTATCAGAATATACGGCGTCGCCCAAGAAATTAGACTGTTGTTTTGCCTAAGCCTACCTTAGAATTTTTTTCCCAATCAAGTATACCCCATGTCACAACTCAAAGAGCGTGGAGCATACTGCCATAGCAGTAATATAGTAGAGTCATTTGGCGATAACCACCGATCGTGACGGTCAGAATCGCATCAAGTTTAAGTGTCATACAATCGGAGGACACGCACATCCTCATAAGAGATTGTTTAAGAGTAAACATAATCACAGATTGATTTGACTTTACCCTTTGCAAAGAGTTTTAATTTGTCTTTCAACAAACATATATTGATAAGAGCTTTTTAAAATAAATTTCATTTAGACATTTATAGATCAAAGATATTTTAAATCTTGCATTTAGATTGATGTTCAATCTAAATTAATTTGCTTTAGAATTATAATCATATTTTGATGAAAGTATCTCCTCGGTTTAAATTATCATTTAACACAGCCATCATCGAGGTGGTTTATTATTTATTTGAGTCAATTCCATTAATTTAATAATAGAGGATCGATCTGCCATATAATATAAATTCCGATATTTTGTTAGACAAGATATTATAATAACATCATTTGATTTTTCCGTTTAACCCTAATCTGGCCCCAAGACTCCAACCGAGAATTCGACAAAGATCCTCGACTTGAATTTAAGCATTCAGAATGCTATGTATATTTAATTCAAAGATTAATTTAAACTTAAGGAATTTGTATAATATTACTTGTTTTAACTGAATTTCATTGCAAGTATAAATTTTTAAATAAAATTTAACAACATTTGAACCTCCGACGTGGTCCACATAGTGATCTGCCCACCATGCTAAAAGCTGATGGGTGGTGTAAGCACACTACGAACATCGCCATCCCACCAGAAGAGAGTGCTCGAAGTACTGATGAAGCGATATATTTTCCTTTCCGCCAAGAGCATACGTGCATGTTCTTATATTTGAATGTCAGTTAAAACATTAATTTTAACTTTATTGTTGCATTGTCATTAAGCAATTTATTAATCATGTCAGTATAAAAACTTGACAACATTTTAATAGCATCCCAGCGTCGTCCCTAGGGGTGTCAATTCGAGTCAGCTGGTCGAGTTCGTGTCCGACCCGAAACTAACCCAACCCGAATAAAGTTGACCAACCGACATTAAACGAATAAATACTTCAACCCAACCTAACCGATTTCAAACCTGATGAACCGAACCATCTAACCCGATTAAGTTGATGGTCGACGGTCATGCGTCAAAACGGTCAATTTCAACTAACCCGACCAATTTTCGGTCAACCCAAACCCGAATTTTCGAAGTTCGTTCGGTCGAAGTTATCGAAGTCACTTTTACACCCTAGTCCCCTCAGATAGGCTACTGCATGTTAGTTCCGCTACCATGCCAAAAAAGCGCCAGATGGGTAGATAAATCACTTACCTAACGCTGTTTTCCCACCACCAAGAAAAGCACGCTCAAGGTACTCCGAACATTTCTCACACGCCAAAAAGCGGTAATGAAAGTACTTATACACCGCAAAGTTACTCAAATAACAATTTTATATCATAACATAGCTTTACTATCGTTACGTGTCCCCCCGTTTGCGGGAATTACATTTCAAGAACATCCTGGCCGTCCTCAGACGTGCCAGATTGCCGCCCCACTATGCCAAGAAAGGCGAGATGAAGATAAACCACTACCGAATGCGTTTTCCCACCATGCCAAGAAAGGCATGATGAGTCTTAGCGACACTAACAGATTTCTCCGCCACGCCAAGAAAGCCGCGTACGATTTATACACAAGGGATTAAATTTCTACGCCACACCAAGAAAGCCGAAGTACTTATAATAACAAGCAACATAGTTTCCGCCACGCCAAGAAAGATGCACGGCACTTATGGTCAAAACCGCACGGCAAGACGCAGGCGCACGCGGTGAGCTCACAGGCCACCTGGGCGAAAGGTGTGCTCATGACGCAGCACTCACGGTGCTCGCGGCTCGCGCGCCTGGGTGCGACATGAATAAGGTCACCGCGACAAGGTCAACAAAGGATTTCAGCTGTTGTTTTACACAGCGTCGGGTGGTTGTTTCGGCTGGAAAACTCCGACATCAGAAGACGGAACCAGGGGAGAGAGAGAGAGAGAGAAGGGGGGAAGAGCAGGATCGTACGAGAGAGAGGGAGAGACTGTGAGAGGGTTGTCGACTGTGGGAGGAGGGAGAATAGGAAAAATTAGAGTTTTAAGAGAGGTATTTATAGGATTTGCATTTTTTATTATTTTATTTGTCATAATTTGGATTTTCGCGCCGACATCGTCACATAAACAATATATATGTCAATTTTAGATTACTCGATATTCAAACGAATCGGCCGTCCGCTTACATCGTTGCTTTGGTTCAAGTTGGCATCAACGGTCAATTTCGCTCAAATTTATAAGTCATTGCGCTTCGCCGATATTCGCATACCGTCCTAATTGAGCGAATCATCATTTGATGATTTTGACGCTTTTAACGCTTAACGAGTGATCAATTTCCTAACGGAGATCGGGCAAGTCGCAGCTTCGACTTCGACATGCATCAACGCATCGACGACTCCCTCGACGGCCGACCGTCGAATTATGAAAGATGTCTATTCTAATCATTCGATGCTCAACGCTGATGGCGAGTCCGCTCGCCATCAAAGGTCGCTGATGATTTTGGTGCCATCTAGGATTTCCGCCCGATGTTATCAGATCTCGATTGCCGATATTCACGATACCGTCAATTGAAGCGAATAGTCTCATTTGATAGTTTTGACATTTCTACGCTTAACGGAAATGATCATGAACGTTTGGCAATGTCACGCTTCCCGAATATACGTGTCGCGACATCGCATGAATTCTCCTGACGGTAGTCATCGAATTATGCAAGATGTCAATCCGATCATTTTCGATGTTCTCAACGCGATGGCGAGCTCAAATCAAGATCATTTCGACCGATTTTCACGCCGCCGAAAAGCGCTTTATCGATGCGATCGAAGCTCGCCGCCAATTGTGAGCTCGACTTGACTTATGGCGCGTGCATGGAAGTCAACATACAGGAGCTTGGCTTTGTACAATGTGAAAATATTATAGTTCGATTTCAACCTATCCATGATCATTGTATTCATTGCGCTCAAGGGGAAGCTAACTATGTCAAAATCACTAGCAAAGGAGGAAACTTCTTGAATTGGGGAAAACTTTTATAGAAGACCTTAAAAAAAACAGTCTACTATCAAGCAACACGAAAGTTCATATAAAAAAGACTAGTAAAAACCCTATCACTATTTATAAGTCATGAATCCCTAAAAAAGATAGGCGGAAATTTTCAAATACATAAGAATTGAGTGAGCCCATTTATGCAAGTCATTTTCTAATCAAATAAATTTTGTCATTTCATTAATCAAATTTGCATCACAATAATCATGATTAACATGTACTAATGTGTTTTGCAGCAATGGTCTCCATCATGTCATGGAAGCCTTCTCTCCTTGTCTTCAACTTCTTGGAGCTTATCCGGAAGTTTTTGAAGAGAAGCTCCCTATCTCCTTCCCTGATCTATCCATAGCTTCATCATAGTCAATCCCTCCATAACTCTCAGGGCTAATCAGGCATGTTGTGCCTTACCATCAATAGTGTAATGTCATTTGTCATTGTCAAACAAAGGATCGAACATTGGCACCCAACAGTGCCTTAGGATAGAAATATCCTAGTCATGCATTCGCAAAGATGATGTGTTCCATGAATTCTTACCACTTGCAACAATGATCAAGCTGTTCCAAGCTTATAGATCACAACTTTCCTTTCATTCAAACATACATTTGTAGTTGCCAACCCTTTAAGCAATATAGATTGTTTAAGTGGCAACTTATCTGACCTTTTGATAACACTAATCTACTTCACATCTTTTTTTGGCTTTTTATAAATTAACTAGTCCGTGACAAAAAGTTCACCATAAAGAGCATGTAGCTCCTCCATATCACTTGCCCTGCCTATCGAGAAGGCAGATGAGGCCAAAGCAAAAGATATTCTCAACAATGCTCCACCTTGTTCGCAATAATTAGCTCAGCTTTGACCTTGATATATGGAGATTTCCTAAATATGGTTGATGTCTTTCCATCGCCTCCTGTAGGACCCACACCATATGCATTAAAGCTTACAATAAGCAAATTCCCTGCATTCAAATGGAACAAGAATTTATCCAAACTCGTGTGAAAGTAATAAGTTGCATTAGCGACTTTCCCGAGAGCTTCCTCAACACAAGCAACTTTGAACTTGACAATTTCCGTCTCCACCACTAAAAAATAGAATGCCTTATGAGAAGTCTTGGCTTCTTTTTCTAAATCTCTCATTTTCACTTTCTTCGTTATATCACTCGTCACAATAGGTAATTACCATTCCTAATTGCTCAAAGCTGCCTTCTCTATCTGTGTAAGAGCAAGATTAGTAGTAAGGTCCATCATAGCCTCAATAACATTGCTTTTCACCATGGTCCACCTTTGCTTCAACTGTTACATATGCAGAATTCATGGATCTCACCAGTATAGGTCGCCATAAACCTACTTCACTCACATCCTATGGGCAACAAACTTTCATCTCTAATCACTATTATTTTCAAGCACAAGTTGGCAACTTTTATGTCTCCTAAGTTAGAGACAGTATTACAATATGTATATTATCCCTAAACCCTAAGTCATATATATAAGAAAACTTCACTATTCATTATCGTAGATTATTGAAAATATTCTCCTTATTGTATCCACCTTTGTTATTCTCCTGTTATGCCTGCATGCAGGCACATATATGAATGAACTAAACACATAATTCAATATAAGATGTAGTTATTCATATTCTCCCTCTTTCTAATGGCAACAATTAGTGACTTCAGTGTCAACAATCTTTTAGTAAATCTATAATTTGACCAAGGAATCAATGTGTTGTATGAGACATGAAAGATGGCTAGAAAGAACATAAGCAATAAAGTTAGTAAATGTCAGATCTCCTTCACCATCAGGAGGTAATAAAATAGTCAGATGCCATCATTGTGAAGTCAATGGCACACAAAAGAGTAAAACAGCAAGCTCATGTAATGGTTAATACTACAAACTTGATAAATCAACAATTGAATTCCCTGATAATTGGGTATTTAAATGCTTCGAAATCCACTCAAAACCATTAAAAACACAAATCGGAACTAAGAAATAGCAGTTCTAAGCATAACACAATTTTCATGATAGGAAAAGGTCTAAGATATTTCAGGGAAAACCCTATAGTTTTAGCAGTGGGGCAATGGAAACAATTTAGTGGTTTAATAGGCTTGCAATGTCCATTTATGAAAAGTCAACTGGTTTAAATGCACATGTGGGTAACTAAGGACAAGACAATATCGGAGGGACTTCTATTGCTCTCCTTTTCCATCATGGGGTGGCCGGCACCGGTGTCAATTCATCGCAACCTAACTTAAAAGAAGCCTGCAAACACTTGCTACCAAAAATGTATTTCAAGAGTTGAACTAGATAAAACAGAAATGGATCATGATAACAAGTAAGCACTCCTGCTTAAAGTTGTATGGGCTAGCAAACAAAAAAACATCACATTGAGAAACAGGATGCAATTGAGATTTAAACTCATATTTTAAAACATCAAAAAATAAAGCAATTGATAGGAAAGGAAAAGGGTATTAAGGCTACCCACTAAAATCAAATACCCCTTTAATATACTCCAATCTAGCTTCAATAATTCATCAACTTTCATTCCAAATAGAAATCATAATCTGGAATAAAAGAACACAAGAAATAAAGAAACTTTCACTTGAAATACAAAAACACAAATATGTATACAAAAGAACATTTGACTTTTTTGGTCCAATTTAGAGTGCATTTGGGACGGTTTTTTAGCTGCTTTGCTCTCCAAAAAACAACCGCAATTGTATTTTGTTGCTAACTTTTTAGTTATTTTTCAAAAAAATTTATGATGAAAAACTGCTTTTGAGAATCATAGTTGTTAGAATGTGGTGGTTGTCAAAAAGTTGATATTTAAAATTTTTTGAAAAAAAGAATATTTGCAACACCACAATAACTTTTTAAAAAACTGTTTTTCCCATAACACTTTTACAATCAGATTTACAAAAAAACAGCTTCTTTAAACAGACCCTTATTTAATTTGTGTTAATCCAATGCAAAACATTCAACCAGACACGAGAAAAGGTTAGCTAAAAACAACAAAGAGAAAATGTCCAAGACTTATTAGCACATCAAAATATCTCAATGCTGCTCCTATATAGTAACAATGAAAAGCCAGAAGGATCATAAAAATGCTAGATCAAGTGTAGGGGAGTCTATATTTTGTTTCATTTTCCCAATAACCTTTCAACTTAGGTTCATAAACAATTATTTTTTCTGAGTGAAATATCTCATGTTAATGCTAGGGCATCCCCTGAAGCGACGCTATGACATGAATACAAATGAAAATGCAGACCACGATCGGTCCGCGGTTAAATAAGCAAGGTTCCCATTATGGACGGATGCGTAAAGAAGTTAGTCCATGAAACTAATTAGGTTAGGATCTTGGAATATACTTTCTACAGGTAAATTAATGGAATTAATTGATATTATGGTTCATAGAAAAATTAATATTTTATGTGTTCAAGAAACTAAATGGGTAGGAGAAGGCCAAGGAGATTGATATTTAAGTTTTAAACTTTGATGGTAGGTTTAATTAAATTTAGAAAGGTGTGATTATAGATAAAAGTTTGAAGGATAATGTTATAAATATTAATAGACGAGATAGAATTATAACTTTAAAGATTATCATTGATACCAAGATTATCAATGTTATAAGTGTTACGCTCATCAAGCACGCCGACGTTCTCAAAAGAAAAATTTTGGAATGAATTGATTAATATAAAGATACTCAAAAGTATTTATTGGAGGAGATTTAAATGACACGTTGATAAAATGGTAGAAGATTTTAAAGTGTTCTGATGGTTATGGATATGACTAACGGGGAAGGTAGGACTATATTAGATTTTTTTTTATGATTTTGTAGAATATCTTTATTTAAGAAAAGAGATGAACATATTATTACTTATAAAAATGGATCAATTAAAACATAGATTGATTTTCTAATGAGAAAAATAGATCGGTTAGATTGTAAAGATTGTAACATTATTCCAAGTGAAAGTTTAAGTACTCAACATCGATTGTTAGTTTTAGATTTTAAGATGAAAGATTGTTAGAGGAAAAATAAATTAAATTATTGTCTCCAAGATTAGATGACACTTAAAAAACACAAATAAAAATATTTTAAGAAATTTCTGAGAGCTACAAGAGCTTGAATTTGGGATGTTCATAAAGAAGTTAATATTATGTGAAAAGAAGAAGTCATTAAGAAGTTCTAAAATGTGTTGGAATCAAAAGGAAAAACTTATTTTAATAAAAATAATTGATGAGTGCGAAAAGATAAAGAAATAAGAAACATCATATAAAATTGATTTAGATGTAAAAAACTTGGAGAATTGGGAAAGATATAAAATACCATAGAGATTCTAAGAAAGAATATACGATTAAAAAATTTAACTTTTAGTGATTTATACGAAATTTGGGAATGGACGTTCATAAAGATTAATATTATGTGGAAAAAAGTAGTAATGAAATTAAGAATCTAAAATGTGGAGAATCAAAAGGAAGTTTTATTTTAATAAAAATAGTTGATGATATTCCAATAGAAGTGTGAAAATGTTTAGAAATCAAGGAATTTCTTGGCTTACAAATCTTTTTAATGTTATTTTAAAGACTAAAAGATGTCGGATGAGTGGAGAAAAGAATTGTTGCCCTATATTTAAGAATAAACAAGATACAAGCAAATTATAGATGAATTAAGTTAATGTGTCATACATTAAAATTATGGGAGAGAGTAATTGAGCATACGATGTGATACAAAAGTTTCACAATCGTTTAGTTTCATGCCGTAGATCTACTATGGATGCTATACATTTGTTAAGAGGTTTGAGAAGTACATAAAAGAAGGAGGATTTACATATGATATTTCTGATTAGAAAGCTTATGATAAAGTTTCAAGAGATGTTCTTTGGAGAGTTAACGAAAAGGAGTTAATATTGGTTATATCAAGTCATTAAGGATATGTATTAGAGTACTTGTGTCCAAACACAAAGAGGATTGACAAAATATTTTCCCATTTCAATTGGATTACATCAAGGATCGCCTTTAAGCCCTTATCTTTTTATTTAGTTATGGATGTTTTACTAGCATTTACAGAAGATGTACCTTGGTGTATGCTTTTTCATTCTTCTTCTTGTTGATAAGACTAGAGAGGGAGTCCAAGAAAAACTTGAATTATGGAGGTCAACATTGGGAGTCTTTCTTTTAAGTAGATCTAAAACCAATATATGGAGTGTAATTTTAGTCAGTAGATGCCACAGAAGTTTGAACATTAAAAAGTAATGTGTCAGAGGAGTTATTCGTGATTTATTTGGCTCTATTGTTCAAAATGACGGTGAAATAGGAGACGCTATTAGTAGAATCTGATTGAATTGAGGAATGCATCCGCCTATTATGTGATAGAAAAGTTCCAAACTTAAACTTAAAAATTTTATAAGATGGTGGTAAGACAGAATGACTTATGGTGCAAAATACCAATAAGAGAAGCATAAGACTAAGTTAAGTGTTACAGATGAGGATGCTGTGGATGAGTGGTTTACTGTAGAGATAAAATGCTAAATGAGTATGTTCAGAAAAAGTTGAATAGTCCTATGGCGCGATAAGATTGAGAGAGTCACTTAGATGGTTTCGGCACAAAGCCAACCATCCCAATGACCTAGAGAATAATTATCAGATTTGCCTTAAGAAAAAGTGTAGGTAGACCTAAAAAGACTTGGTTATAATGATAAAAAAAATGACCTTAGTATTCTTAAATTAAATGAGAATAATAATACAATACATACGAATGATTCATATAGCCAACCCCACTTAGTGGGATAAAGGCTTGTTGTTGTTGTTGTTGTTGTGAAATATCTCCATGTTACAATAATGGGAAAAGCTTGTTACAAAAGTTAGACAAGGATGTCTACTATAAGTTAATGCTATCTGGTAGCGATTTATCTGGAAAAAGGCTAATGAAAAAGCACAAATATCCAACATAAACATTTGCAAAAGTAGATAAGAACTTAGCAACAAATCCAAAAGTAATTCCAAACATATTCCTTAGTCAAAAAGTAGAATTAAAAAGATATTTCATCCAACGAGTCGAGTTAGTTTATTGGTAATTCATCCACAAGAAGACCACATATCTCCACTCCTTGCATTAAAAAGTTCAAGAATATCCAAACCAAATAACGATATGCATTTAAATTAGATATTTCAAAAGCTTCTCAAAAGTATACAAGACCATATCATGTTGTTAAGGGGAAAACTCATTTAAATTTTATTAAGAAGCATAGTGACAGAGCAAATTTTCTTAGGCTGGTTGTAAGAAAAGAAAGAAGCAATTCTGAGTTGTCTAAATGTTTTGCACATTAATCCATCAAATAACATAAATAAGTCCACAAGCATCTAAATCTCTCATGCATAATCTTCACTAAGCTCGGATCAGGGTAGTAGATGAAATTTTTATTTCCTTTTTTTTCCATTTCTATCTCAAGATGTAATATCAGTTGAAAGAGCCGTAGCTATACGCTTCATCAATAGGATAGTTTAACTATAGGCCCCTACTATTTTTAGATGAAATATGGAAGTTGGCAAGTCTTCCAATTAAATAAGCTGAAGATGCAATCAGATGGCCTAATAAACTAGATGATCCTATAATGTCTTTTTCCCATTCATCAGAAGACCATTGCAAAAACTGTCCAAGAAACAAATCATTTAGGGATGTTAAAGTGGCATTAGTTTGCTTCAATGAAAGCAGACAGCAATTTGAAATTTGAAATAGAATAAAAATTGAAGGACTTTGGAAATAACTTTCATTTTTTACTTTCACATAAAATTAAAAGAAAGTTGAGTTAGAATATAGCTTATAATTAATAATGAGCTGAAGGGGCTTAGCTACAACGAAGATTTAGTAAATAAAGCTATTTTGCATGACAACTATTAAATCTTGTTGAATCTTCATAAATTGTTTGACTATTTATTCTAGAATTTATAATTTTTTAAAGCAAGAAATCCTCCATTAAAT
Source organism: Cymbidium sinense (assembly GCA_021442155.1). Lineage (NCBI taxonomy): Eukaryota > Viridiplantae > Streptophyta > Magnoliopsida > Asparagales > Orchidaceae > Cymbidium > Cymbidium sinense. The sequence goes on from CM038215.1 coordinate 103,380,441, forward strand.
ATTGTGAATGGTAAGATTTAACGAAAAGATGAAAATGAAAGTCAATCCTATTCAAACTAATATTGTAACCAAGTCCGCAATAAGTGAGTTCATGTCAAACAAACAAAAATCAAAGCAAACTCAATTTCAGAAATCAGATCCAACCAATTTCAAACATTTGCATTAAAACAACTTGATTGGCCCTAATGAGAATAAAAATTTTGACTGGCCCTAAGTGCAAAGGACAAATCAATCAAGCAAGGTCACATCTAAAAGTTGGAACCCAAGACAGATCATTCAATTATGCATCTTCTTTGTAAACAAAAGCACCTGGGGCAGTTTGGGTACAAAGAAGACTTAATGTACGATTCAATAAATCTTATAAATCCATATTTAGTAATTCCTTGAGGTACTAAATCCTCAAAACTCAAAACTATTTGACAAATTTTAAGGAATTGGAATTTAAAGAAAGGAGAAGAAGAGGCACAATAAGCAAAAGTGGAATTTTTTTTAAAAAAAATCTTATTTCCCAGAATTTACTAATCCGGGATTTAGCCAAAAGCGTGAGAAAAACTAGATTTAAGAACACAGTAAAATTTATGTCGCTAAAAAAACTGTGACAAGATTCAGCCTAAATTCTGGCTAAATCTTGGCAAAATATTGCAACCAAAGAGCGACTTAAACCCTAAACTTTAGCTGTTTCAACCAAAACATCTGAACGAAGAACAAATCCCTACCTTAAACTCCTTCTCCCTAGCTATGATCCTCCTCAGGATTCCAATACGATAGAACCTCAACTGATATAATTCCTCCAAGCAAAAATATCAAAACCCTAATTACACACTGGCAAGTTAAAATTACCAAAATCCCGAAAATACATAGCATACAATCTCAAAACCAAAGAGCGGCTAGTGATTACCAGGCGGCCGGAGGGGGAGTCTCCATTTTCGCCTACTTGAACGTAGCATTTCCCCCAAAAGCTTACGGAGACTAAAAACTTTAAAATGCAGAGCGGTCGTGTATTTATCTTTGAGAGTCGTGCTTCCGTTTCAATAACCGCTTTTATTTATTTATTTATTTATTTATTTATTTATTCTGAGGGAATCGATCCGCAATAGCTGAAACAATCCACGAAGTGGAGATTAGTAGATCCCCTGCAATGTTGGTAGATACACTTTTTTATACCTCGAGCTCAACTTCGTTGAAAGAGAAGTAATGTTGGATAAAAAAAATTAATTCTAATTAAATTGAATGTAATAATTTCAAGTAAATAAAATATATAATATTTATTATATTTTATTTGTTAAACATACATATAATCAAAATATATTCCACCAGATCATAGCTTAACGTAGATGCTCACGAAGAAATTTGATATAAATATTAGATATTTCTTATAGGGGGATCCAACAATTCTTATATTTTTACATATAAAATATTTATATTTTAATATTTCTATATAATATAAATGTAAATTTTTAATATCATATCAAAAATATTACTATTATTAATTTTAAATTAAAAACTTTTTTTTATGTATAAGAAAGTGATATATATATACATTAAAATTATATGGTATATTACTTTGTATTATTTAGGCTTAAAAAATGTACACTATAATCGGCGGTACATTTTAAAATTTAAAATTGATCCACGAAATAATAAATTGCTTATATGCTTAGCCTATGAAGGATTTTGTAGATTTTTTTTCCTAACAAAGAGATACAAATATAAAACACATCCCGAATTACTAACTTCAAGAAGTAACAGAGCTCAACATAAATAAATAATAATAATAATAATTGGCCTTCGCCGATTCTTTTCAATGATTTAAGTTCAAAGATGCGCCATTTTGTGCAATAAAAAAAATAAAAGATTCTCGTTTAAAAACATATAGTACTAAACTTTTGGATAGTTCCCCTACTTTATTTGTTCACTATCGTCTTCATGATGGAGAGAAGGATATTTTAAATTAAGATTTGTTCACAATTAACAGTTCGAAGCTTTATGATCCATGATTTCTGATTCCTAAACCTTCTATGCCTCAGGAATTAATAACAACCATCATAAAGCATTTTATGATACTTGTGAGACAACTTTTTCAAAAGTTTATTTTTACTATTAATTATCATATTTCTATAGTGAAAATTTTTTTTTCAACTTAAAGTATTTTTAGAACAGCTATATATATATATATATATATAATAAAATTATTATAATAGAAAAAATTATGATAAATATATACATTTCTTTTATTATTTTATAAAAGATAAGTAATAATTTTATGACCACCATCATAAATAACATATCAAGTTAAAAAATATATAATTTTTTACTACATATTTCTCAAAATATAATTAAAATACAGCCAAAATATAATTCTCGAATGACGACATAACGATGCATTTTTTACACAGCACCGCTCCATCGAACTCAACCTTAGACCTATTATAATGTTATAACTGTTATAAAATTATTATCAAGATTTTTTCAAAAACAAAAAAAATCTATAATAATCACAATAAATTTTAAAACTGTAAATTAATCAAAATAAATAGCAAACTACATCTCTTGCACGTGTTTACAATTACAACCAACACGAATCATAGACCTTGAAGATGCTGAGAAGCATTTCTTTCAAAAGGAAATCAAGGTTAAAGTTTGGTCACCAAATTATTGAAAAAGAATTCAGTGATGAATGAGTTATACTAAAATATTGATGGGAATTACATTTTTAAATGGCACAATAATCCACTGTGTTAAAAACAAACAAACAAAAAAATACATATGAGAATTATCGCCTAGACACAAGATTTCAAGTGATGAGCTCTTCACCAAAATATACAAACTGAACATTCCAAATTGTAGCTATAATAATACTATACATGATTAGATATATGAGTAAAGATGTGGTTCAGTAATCAGAAATTTGGCTTAAAAAAATAAGTTTTCCTGCAGCTGGTTATGAAAATTTCTCCAATCCGCCACATGCGGCAGCTCAAGGCCAAGTCTCCCTTGAGGAGAACAAGTAAAATTAAAAAGTTTAGCTTCTACAGAACAACAAACACTCTGTGTTATCTTGGCGTGCTTTGGAGCCTGTTGATAAGATGAGGGAAAATGGAGACCAGAACCGATGTGACTACTAGATGTGGGACAAATCCAGCAGAGAATATTAGATCCAAGCACCTGCGGAAGTATGGTAAGAGATCAAACTTTAGATCATAATTAAATATTTCATCAATCTTTACTTTTTCATCAAATGCAAAGACTCATATTTAAGCCACAAATCCTCAATAATTATTTCAGCCTTGACCTCCATTAAAATCTGGTTTGCTATACATCTATGATTTGCTTCTTCACTCATAGCACTCGAGCCTATTTGTAGATCCCATGACTGCATTCGTAAGTCAGTACTAAAGGCAGAATGCAATGCATGTTGATTTTCCAACATTAAAAGCTTTTTGAGCCATTAAGCTTCTTAATCTGAAATTGCATGAGCTTTCTCTCCTTAACTATATAACCTTCTATACACAGAGCTATATTCTCACTGTGTATTCTCCCTATCAAAAAAACTGAACTCGACAATATCAATATATCCGCCACTGCTAATCTGTTCGACATCGGCTGATCTCAACAACAAATAAAGGCTGCTAAGCCCCTTGGCACTCGACGACCGCTACTAGTTATCCATTGAATGGACTTGCTCATTGAGACTAACCACCACCCATGTTACAAACGCTGACTCCACTGTCACCAACCGCAACAACTCCCCAGTCAACAACCCTTCACAAGGCAAATGCTAGCTCCACGATTTTAGGAATAGCTGAGATCATAAATGGAACAAATCCTGAGAAAAATCAAAGAAGTCCTCTTCTCCATGTGTGTCTCCCAAGCTAGATGCAAGTGAATTTTAGAAATGAGTAAGTTGGTACCTCCAAAAAAAAATATTTAACAAATTTGCTATCATGATGTCTCAGATCTAATAATAAGTGATGCATTTTCACACCGCGCCACACAGCCACCTCAAATGCACCCTTAAACTACCACAGATTTTCAAACTAACCTTTAAATTTCTACCAATGAAAGAGGAAAAACAAGTTTCATGGCAACATTTTGAACATTAGTCAAAAAGGTCTCCTATCGCTTAGTTATGTGGCATTTACACAACAGCTGCAGGCTGTTAGTCGTAGAAAACAACAACATATTCAAGTTCTTCAGGTTTACAAGATGGTAAAAGCCAAAAAATAGCATTGAACCTACCGATACGAGATTCTCATATGTACCAAGGTCATAAGGATGTGCATAGGCATTCCCAGCTTTCTTTGCAAGCCACATTGCTCTTACTCCTTCATAATGCTGACAAAATTTATTAAAAGTAGAAAATAAAATAAAATTATTATTCTACAAATAACGTTTAAAAGATTTTCACTAAAAATTTATAGAAACCTCTATTGTGGTCTTGTTCTGTGCAACCAAATAGATATGCCATCCCAAAAGTATGCTAACTGCAAGGGTTAATGGAAATAGCAGAATGCCGTAAATGATCTGTTAATGCATTCATTCAATAGGTTAGGGAGGAGCCTTCACAGATTAAATAATTCAAAACATAGCCATGGAGTAAATTACATGCGAAGTCTTTAGAGAGCCTCCACTGTGTACTTGACCTTTATGGACATCTAAAGCAAATCCAAGAAGAAGAGCCTGGAACAAGGATCACTTGCATGCTTATCAGCTTGTTGTATGATCGAAGAACAATATCTTTAAAGAAAAGAGAGATACACATACCAATGAGTGGATGCAAGCAATTACGGTGTACAGCATGAAAACAAAGAAAACCTTGTAATTTGCATGGCCAACACAATTGTTTATCCAGACACAGTGATGATCCTGTAAGAATCTAAAGAACGTTTGAAATCACAATAAACTATGTTAGAGACAAAAACTCTTCTAAGGGAGTGGAAATACATACCATCCTTAAAACACATCTTTTACAAACACGACAATGATGAGCTCGGGGAGGCTTGTAGTGGGAACATTTCTGACAGTATCTCAAATCTCCACCCTGAAATATTCAGTTAATGTTGCCTAAGAGAATAAACTTCCAAGGCTTAGAAGTATATATAAGCTACCAAATAGACATAAATTTATGTTCCTATACTGACAATACTCAATATCATTCTATTAAGAAAGCATTAAACGCCTCTAATCTTAATGTATTGTGCCAAATCCAGTCTCTAAAACATTATCTAAATTCTATGGAAAAGGTTCACACTTGTTGAAAAGACAAGATGGAGGGAAGAAGAGCAACTCTATTTCATTTCCAATAGTTTTCTCTTATCTTAAATGCTTCATCGATGGAAAAGTTTGGTGTAGATGGATATTCTCAGCCCTTATCAGAATTCACAAAAAGGTAATTCTTCTCCCAACCTTTGCGGGAAGCAGCAATACTTCATCGCATTGCAGTTAAGAAGACCTAGTAGAGAAGTAGCAGATTGCCAAAATCATAAAATGAATCAAAGAATGCTATACTATTCGAACAACCATCCCATTCCCCTCAGAATAGAAAAACATAATAGGACAGTTGGGCCTGATTGGTCATCAAAAGCTCTTTACTGAATGGAAGATCCAATCTCATCTCAAAAAACTACTCAAATAAACAAATTCCATTCTCTCATAGATAAGATTTTGTTTCTCACTCTTCTCAGTGAAGTAAGGTGACATTCTTTCCAAACCTTTCATGCTTATAGTGCTTATAGATAAGCAACGTAAGTGAAGTAGCTTGTAAAATTAGGCATTGCCCCTTAAGCAGCACCTTTTTCAATAGACACCTAACTCAAAGTAATGTTAAGAAATAAAAAATCCAAGAGCTAAAAGGGAATCCCTATAGAAAAAAGACAGCAAAAAGAGAAATTGTGAAAGCAACAGAAAAGAAATTATACATCCAAACAACTTACATATGACAGGGCTTAAAAGCAATATCTAGCAATAATATCTAAAAGTTGAAGCATCGCAATTGTAGGTTGTCAAATCATATCATTACACAAATTTCAAGGAATCCAAAACATGGGCAAATATCTCCTATGAGGAGAGAGTAATGCCTTAAAGAATGTTAGCAAATCTTAAAGAGCTATCATTACAACATTTAATAGTAGGGGCAATTACATAGCACTCAAAACATGACTATTTACAAAACTAGCACCCTCTTACTTTTATTTTCAAATTTTCCTCTTTTAACAAATTTTAAATGATTTGATCGTAGCACATGTAAATATCATTAGTCAAAAAAAAATCAAATGGGAGCTAATTTTGTAAATACATGAGTTGTATGCTATGCATGTACTTATCCCTTAAAAGTATAGTTAATATTTCTCTTGGGCATCTAAGGGAAGAGCTCCTCTCGAAACAAATTCATCAAAATAACTATTATTCTCACATGTCTCTGACATCATAAAATTAATCTCGATGATGATAAATAAAAATTATATAGGAAATATGCACCTTATAATCAATCACAAAGATATCAAGAGTATACATAACTCAAATGAAATGAAAATAAATTTCATTCATTCAATAAAGGATACAAGAAAAACTGAAAGAAAAGAATATCAAAATAATGCATCCCTCTTAAGAGAGAGATAAATAAGATGGCACAATTCCCCAACCTAATGTCAACTCAAAGACCCTTATTGGCTTCCCACATCTTGGCAACCTTTAGATTCCTTGAATTCATGTGGTCAACATGAACTTCTTTACATTTTTCTCTCTGTTGGACCAGCAAACTCTTCATCTCTCAACCTTAGCTTAATAGACAAAATGTGTATGACCACTGTTATTCTAATTTCCACAAGCCTATTAATATAGAGAGCTGAAATGTCAAAGTTTAGAAGCATCTCAGGAGAGAGCCAACCAAAACTTAGATATAATACATATGTCTAATTCCAAATATCCAGTCTTCATTCAATTCCATAAATCAAACGGTTGGATCTTTTGGTCATAGCTTTTCTTAACATATAGCTCATTTGCACGTGAGGTCATTAAAATAACAAGTTCACTCATTTAGCTTGGTATCAAACTCTTATCAAAATCTTCAAAATGGGATCCATAGACCTTTACTTTTGTGCTCAAGGCACACAACTCATCACTGTGGAGATCAAGCTTCTTCTATAAGCCATTCATACTAGTAGAACTAAAGTAGGTTATTCAGTTCTACGATATGCTTCAATAGAAAACTCTTCTACTCTTTCATCAACAAAGCAAGAGTGTAAATAAAAGTGCTCTCTATGACAACATCCATAACAATGTAGAGATCCAAACTTTTTCTCTAAGCCATCCATGCTTGCAACTGGAGGAACTAGATAGAAGGTAAAACAAATAGTAGAAGATTCAATCAACTTCAACTTAAAGAAATTAATTAACTCAACAAAGTTTTTGAACTGAAAATGGTTATTCAATCCTTCCAGGTGCTTATACAAAAAAATCTTCTACTCCTTGACCAATAATGTAAAAGCATGAATGGTCATGCTCTCTATGACAACGTCCAAGATAAGGCTAGAAATCTAGCTTCTTCTCTAAACCTACTTGTAATTGAAGGAGCCAGAGAATTGATCAAAGAAATAGTATAGATTCAACCTCCTTCAACTTAATAAAAAAATTGACTCAACAAACTTTTTGTATTGAAGAAGGCCATTAATACCTACAATATACCTCTTCGGTCCCTTACCAATAGAATAAGAGCGTGGATGTCCATGCTCTCTAGGATAATGTTTATGACAATGCTAAATGGAAGACTAGGGAAGGCTCGATCCTCTTCATCGTCTGTTTCTTAGTCATCACCCCTTTCTATAGGTAAGAAAAATTTGTATGAAGAAAGATAACATCTTTACAAATATCCTCTTCAAAAAGAACCTAGATGCCTTGACTTTATTAACATCTTTAAGTATCAAAATTTAGATTTCACATATCGACTTCTAATTATAAGAAGTTCTCTTCTTCAAAAACTTTACATTCTATAGATACGGACTCAAGTAAATTATTTCAACCTCATTCTTTCTCTAAACAAAAGTAATGACAATCATCAAAACAACAAATTGAGAAGTATTTTGAGCACGTGACCCTAATCTAATCATTACTTTGTACTATCCACTTGAATGAAAATTTAAAAAGAGGGAAGATCTTGCAGGGGATTCACTAAAAGAGGCAAAGGATGAAAGTTTGCGGAAGGCACGTGGTCGCATTTTGAAATCCTATCCAATTTAAAAAATTTTAAATAAGGATTTCTAAAATCATCACAAGTGTTGGAAAGCATCCTTAATCTAGAAATGTCAAATCAAGATACAATTTAGAAAGCATTAAGATTGAGACTTTTCAACTTGCAGATTTATCTCTCTAAAAAACTCTCAGGAACACAAAAATCATCTGGATAATGCTTACCATTACAAATAAGCTCAATAGAATCTTGAACATTAACATTAAATGATATCAAATGCACAAAGATATTGAGAATTCATTGAAGGAATACTTACACGTGAAAGATGAATGGAACGATCATTATCAGAGACAAATTAATGTAGAACATTCATGGACGTGACTCCTAGTGTTTGATCAATTATAACATTAAAAAAACATTCAATTTATCTTCAAAGATCAGACCCTATTATTTAACATTGCAATTCGCTGATCTAGCATCAATACCAAATATCCAATACGAATCTGATAGATTCCACACAATCGCCATACATCCCCTGCAGCTATTGCACTCTTACGGATTATATTTTATTACCAAACAACAAAAACAATGAATCCAAGATAGTACACGCACCTTCCTCTTGATCTCGTGGACCGCGACCTGAGGATCTTCCATGTCGGGCATGAAAGATGAAGGGACGTGGCCCGCATCACTGCGAACCGCAATCGCGTAAGTTATGAGGCACATGGTCGCGAGCGCTGTGAAGATGGCGGCGTTCCCCAATCCCGACGCGGTCGTCAGCCCTAACCAATCCTCAATCACACCGAGCACAGTCACGTAGTAGACGTACCCAATCAAGGCGAGCACCAATATAATTGGAAGTGTTAAGTATCTCGGCCGATTCATCTCTGGTCGACCTCCACGACCACCTGCGTCGGCCGCGGTGGCTGATTCCTTATCTCGGCCCATATCAAGCGCAAGATGCCCCCGTTCAGGGTTCTAGGACCACGTGTAGTGACCAACTAAACAGAAGCATATGAATAAAAGGCGGCGGCGAGGAGAGCTCCGGTTAGGAGGGAAGATCGATTGGGTGGTCGGTCGGGATCGATATCTGCAGTTTGGTGAGCTGGACTCCAGATTTGGGAGCGAAGAACTTTACTAGAATCAGTGATGAAAGAAGAAAAAAAGGCTTTTATATAGATACTATATAATTTTTATATATTTATATACTTAATGTTTAAAATTCAATATTTATATATATAATATTTAAATTTTTAACATGAAATAAAAATATCATTTTCTAAAATGAATATATTTTTATACATAAATAAAATATCAAAAATTTAAGCATTAAATATATCAAAATTATATAGTATTTATATAATTCTTTCAAAAAAAAAAAAAGGATTAACATATCTGATTAAATTATAATCTATAACGAGTTAAAATTTATTATTTATTTTAAAATGAATAAAACATAATCTTTATAAAATATTATACATTTTATTTTAAAATGCATTTAATTATTTTATAATCTGTTATTATTTAAATTTAATATGCTGAATTATAAGCTCAGTCGGTGGAGACCTTTCTTTCACATACTTGGATAGCATTCAAACACAATGATCTTACTAATTTACTAACATTAGTTTGCTCAAAATCTTCAACTTATATATATATATATATATATATATATATATATATATATATATATATATATATATATATATATATATATATAATCAAAATACTGCAAACAAATTTTTTTCTATTATCGTGAGGCCAAAATAAAAAATTTTAAAATTGCATTCAAATAACATGATTATCTCTGCATTGAATTTAACTTAAAACAAATCAAAACAATTTTACAATATTAAATTTTGGCCCGGATATTATTATCCAATTCTTCTTCAATTAAAAACAGTTAAATAAATAACCAAATTTGTATTTAAAAAAATTAAGTGATAAAACGCTAATTTTAAAATAAGAAGAATTCTGAATAACATCTTTTAGAAGTTTCACCAACAAATCAAGTTGGTAGCTCCTATGGTTGTTAAAATTATTGAAGGAATTGAAGGATTTACAAGCTCTTGGCTTATAATCATACTGTACTTTCTGAATGAAGTTTGTGCCATTAAGACTAGTAGGCAAGTAGAATTGAGGATACTTTCATCTGCATAGATATCTTAATATAATTACATACATATTAATGAACTAAGAAATTTTTAAAAAAATATTATATTTTTAAAGTTTTTAAAAATGCATACTTTCGCAATCATAATAACTATATTTAAGAATATAAAAAGTATACAAATTTTAGCATCTAATGTTTAAATTACATTAAATATATTTTTAATAATATATTTATATTAAATGATTCAAAAAATATAATATTAAAAAAACAAATGATTCTGATATTGAAATAGAAGATATATTTAAAACACATTTAATATTTTTGTACCAATCAATAAATAAGGAGAATAGAGAGCAGCACCTCAGCATACATTTTAATAATACTAGGAAAGAATCAACATTCTTCTGCAAAGAGTAAAGCTACACAGAATCATCACAGCCACCAAACATAACAATAATCATAACAATAACAATATATAATAGCTGAATAAATCACACATTTCAGTCTAAATAAATATCACAGGTGGTGCTGAAACTCTCAATGAAGCCGTTAGTTAAACTGTACAGGCTGGGCATAAAAGCAGAAGTATAGTTTAAATACTACAACTATACAGTGGAAGAGGCCAAAACATGGTTCTCAATGGGAGTACCCAATAAGCACGTTGAATTAGTTCTCATGCAACCATCCATGGTGTGTTTCAGTAGTTTTCTAAGAGTTGCTAAACCGAATAAGAAGCATCCATGTCACCATCCACGGCGCCGACATGCCACCCACCGCCAGCTCTGTGCTTGCAGACCGGGCAAGTTCCTTGCTGCCTCAGCCATGGATCGATGCAATTCGCATGAAACTGCGCGAGCAAAGTTTACACCAATAAGCTTCAAACTCGAAGAGTTAGGTCGAGGGGAAATTTTGAAAAAGAGGCAACTGATGCACAACAAACCAAATGAACATGCCTAACATGGACAATATTAACGTTGTTAGTATCACCAACTTTGCTGCTATCATTAACCATAGAGGCATACGTTAAATGACTATGGTGTGATAACAATATCATCCTGAATAAGCACAGCAAGTGAGCGTTAACTATAGCTTTGTCAATAAAATTTTTAGTTATTGTCAAAGTCTTGCAATGCAATCCACGCATACATCAAATTCGTGCCTTTGCACTCTAACTTTTTGAGAAAAAAAAATATGGAAGAACATATTAGATGACGATAGAAATAAAGAAAAAAGTAATACAAAGGCACTATAATGAATCACTGGGCGTGTTTGGCAGCACTTTTTATTTCCAGTTTTGTTTTTGTTTTAAAATTTTGGACAAATAAAATAGATTAATATTTTGTAAGTATTTTTGTTTTTTTAAGTCATGCTATTTTTTAAAAATACCCAAAATAATTTTTAAATGCTTTCCCAGCAATGTGATCCCAATAATTAAGAATCAAATATATTTTTAATCCATATCAAAACACAAACAATACAAACTTAATCCAAAAAATACAATCTGTGAGTCAAATGCTCATTAAGAATAAGATTGTTTGGCAAGAAAAAGTTAGGGGCCATTTGGGGCAGCAATGACACTACAGTGCGGTGCCGTATTGTACCGCAGTGTCATTTGAGTACTATGTTCAATTGTATTTAAAGAATATGTGATGGGAATTGCATTTTCCAAGTTGACCAAGCTACTTGTGGTGGCAATCAGAAAGTTGGAGTTTAACTATTATAAAATAAAAAAAATTTGTATACCTTCCACAGACTTTTTCATTCAGTTCCAATTGTCCCAAATAAACCCTTAGATGCTCTCGTACAAGGTTCCAAAAATAAAATTAATTCTTTATTTATTAGAAACTATAAAAAATGAACCACTGGTGTGGTTTATTGCAAAGAAGTACAAATTATTACAAAATAAAATTATCCTTGAATCAACAGTGATTGTAACATGCTACAAAAGAATCAAACCTGATGTAAGCATGGCAAGCTTCTTATTAATTCTCCAGCAACAACTTGCTCCAAGCATACACTGCAAGTTAGTTCATCATCTGAGTTCTTCAAACTTCCATCTGCCTTGGAATTATCCTGCTTTTTCTGGCAATAGGAAATAAATTTCCATAAACAAAAGGCTCTACGAATAATGTTATTGTTTTGGAATTAGCTAGTGCAGTAGGTTCAGCAAAACAATAAATTCAACAGAAGGTAAAATCTGCATACATCCATAAGTCTACGCAATACAATAAAATCTACGTTCAGTTCAATAATAAACTCAAGTTCATCTCATATATAAAATCTACGTTCAGTTCAATAATAAACTCAAGTTCATCTCATATATGTTGATCCACTGATTAATTCAACAAGCTTAACCTAGTTTGTAGAAATTAATAAACTGACTGTTTAAGTATTTTTCATCAGTAATTAATTTCATATTTTTTATAAAACATATTTTCATCCGCAAGTTCGAATGAGGCATATTACTACTCTAGTTTAGTAGATTGAAAGCTTCCCCTGCATCATCATTCAACAGCTCTATTTACTTGTTTTTTGCTATTTCAGTGACATTTGAAAGAATCAAATCATAATAAAGAAATATATGAAGTTACAAGCAAGATCAAATAAGTTTATGTTAAATGATTGGGTTTGTAATTGTATTACAAAATCATTTTCATCACAAAGAAATTTAATCAAACTCCGACAAATCTAAAATTTGTCTCAAACCTGATCAAACAGAGAATAAACAAGTTTCAACAAGAACTTAGGTCACATGAGATCAGCTCAAGGGCGATAAGAAAACCAACAAGCTAGGCAAAAAAATAATAAACGTAAATTAGTTCGATCTAAATGCATGTATAGTATTATTTTTTCTCCTCCTACTACATTTTAACGAAAAAGGTGAATGCTTTGATTTGCACACAGACGTTCCTGTTAGTATGTATTCTTAATTACCTTGAATTACTAAGGTTTAAAAATCCTGTTGAGAGGAAAGAAATTTCTTTGTATCATGTTATAGATAGAGGCCTATAAATAGGTATATGGAAGGTTACATAAGAAAAAATATATACATAAAATAATATCCAAGGCCCTAATTATTAGGGTATCTTTTCAATAACAACTTCCTACCAATACTAAGAGTGGACCTGATAAAAAAATACTACAATATATGCAAATACTTCTCCCTCAAGTTAGAGCATATAAATCTATGAGCTCAAGTTTGCTACAGAGAGAGAAAATGTAAATGTCTTGGAACTTTGGTGAAGCTATTCTCCACCTGTACAGAACTCGAGACATAAAGAGTAATCACTTTCTTGGAAAACATATCTATCTTAGTATATTTAGTATAAATAATCTAATTATTAATGATATAAATTGCAGCATGGTTATCTCGATATAGAATCACAAACTAAGTAACAAGGTAACCAATTTTTTGTTAAAGAGCTATAACCCACCCATATCATTTCACATGCAAAATGAGTCTTACTAGTTGTCTCGATACATATTCATAAATTAAGTAGCAAGGAAATAAAAATTTATTAAAAGAGTTTTGCATGAGAATGATTCAAATCTCAATAAGTGGCTCAAACATTAGATAACACGAATATGAATATGTAATATCCTAAGATTGACTTCTTGCCTTCAATAAAGTTAACCACGAATACTTTTTTAAACATCCAAGGATTCATACAAAAGCTTCAGACTGCTGCTTCTTTGGGTTTTGTATGTGTTGACTTGTCCTCCAAATACAAATGAAATACCAAGTCTTGTAACATTCTACCTACTAATCTTCAATATTGAGATGGATCTACTAGTGTTTCGTCATCATCAGATGTGGTCTTTATAGGGGTATCAACAAGCTTATAGCAAAGAGACTCAATTCTCAAAAGGTTCTACAACATATTTAATTTGAGAAAGGAACATTACCTTTTTACTATAAACAAATTAATTTCGAATGCCTAGGCTATCCCAAATCTTCTGTAGCAAAGCACATTTACAAGATATTATCTCAAAAATGTCACTTCCAATAGGTAAGATGTCATCAACATAAATTGCTAGTGTAATGAATCCTAAAAACAATATGTTTTCTAAAGAGAGTGATGGATAAAGTGACGAATTCTTAAAAATTGCTACTGTATCGAATCCACTTTGAAAATCAATCTCATAAGAGCATTACACGATTTGTCAGGCTAGGCTCGTGGACTATGTTAAGTCCATAGATAGCTATTCCTAAGTAGAAACACACGGTTCTCCCCTTGAACAACATATCTCTAAGCATGGTCATTATAGATGGTCAAATCAACATAAATGAAGGTATTGGTTGATGTCATTTGTAGCATAGTTCAGCCATGATTTATGAAAAAAAAAATCAAATGATGTTTATGCATGCAAATTAAAAGAATGTTTCAAAATAATCAACCTAATCAACCTAGGTGAGCCATTTGGTAGCTAATTGAGCTTTGTAATGATCAATCAATCAATTAAGATGAAACTTTATAATAAAGACCCAAAAATGGACAATTGGTTTGACCTCAAAAGGAGATGAGTGATAACCAAATCCAATATATTACAACTAAGAAGGGCATCCATTTCAAGATATATAGTGTGTTTCCATAAAGGCTTTTGTAATGCACCTTGATATGTCATTAGACTAAATAGAAATGACAACAAGGGCAAAGGTATTTAGCATAAAAGATAATTGATTGAGTGAAATATATGAGTGAATAGAAATAGCAACGTGTTTCCTTTTACCTCTCCAAAGATTGATAAGAAGGAGTAGGTCAAAAGGCTCATCAACTATGCATGCTAAGTAGGATCCAACAATATAATGGCAAGTGCTATTGTGAATCAAGATGGAGCGCGACAAAAGTATTCCTATAAAGGTGTTGAGATAGAAAGAGAGTTTCTAGAGGAAGAGGAATAGAAGATGAGTAAAACTCAGGAGTGACGGAGGAAGAAAAAGAAGGGGGGCAATCTCGTGGAAAGTTGCATCAACAAAAGTATGCATTAACTGTTGTAATCAACCAAATTGTGAAACATAAAAGTCATATGTCGCATTAGCTTTCCAACAACACCAACATTGTGGAAGATTGATGAGAAATGAAGAAGTTACACCCCATTCAATCAAAAGAGGTTGCCTACCCCTACCTTAAAATTGAGATTAGATCTGATCACCGAACTCACCTATTGAAGTACAATTTTGGTGCGGCAAGGCCTACTTGAACCGTCTTGGAATTTTGGATGCAAGGCGTAGTCCAATCAATAAAATGAATGATAAATTTATGATTTTATATGAGAATTTAGTTGATATGATTTTCAAGCAAGAAAATTTTCTTATGCTTTACTTTACATAAAAAATTAAAGGAATTTTTAGTTTTTGCACCACGTTTAACCTCTTAGGTAATCATGTCATTAGGTTCAATCTCGATGCCAATGAAATGTGATAAAGAACTAACAATTCTTGAACTAATCTTGAGCCATGTAATTCTTGCCAATCGACCCATGTAAATGCATTATCATCAAATTCAGTCTTGACATCATCAACAAAAGTGAAGGATTAATACTTCTCGGATTGAATTTATTTTAGTCAATAGAATTGTCATATCTTCATGAGTTATGATGTATTTTGGGATTTTGGAATTATTATCTATTTTTCTATTTTGGGTCTTATATTGTGCGTCACATGATGCATCTATTCAGCCATGTATATACATGAGTTTGCTTATATCGATATGAGCATTAAACTAGCTTAACCATTTCCTTACCTTTAGCCTAGCTCATTG
The DNA here is from genome assembly GCA_021442155.1 of Cymbidium sinense. Lineage (NCBI taxonomy): Eukaryota > Viridiplantae > Streptophyta > Magnoliopsida > Asparagales > Orchidaceae > Cymbidium > Cymbidium sinense. The sequence continues at coordinate 103,396,501 of CM038215.1, forward strand.
ACCATTTTTTATCACCATCACATAAGTTGGACCACCTTGATTTTTGAGTTTGATATCATGAAGATATAGCCAAGCTACACAACATTGTTGCTAACTCTAACTTACTAGAACACTTTGGTGCATAATTTCAATTGAAGGCTAACAAGAGGATATCTCACGTGAACTCTATCACTATACCACCCTTTTGATATGTGAGATTTCACCTCAGTCTGTTACGAGATATACATAGTTCATTGTCTCTTGCTTAAGGAGATGACTACTCAAAGGCTAATGAGCTGCACCTCCTATGTTGGTGCATAACAAGCTGATTGGAACCTTCTAGTGGTTCGATCACAGCTTTTCTAATGCCATTAGATAAGCGTCTATCATTTTGACTCTGACTCATACATCATTGTAGATAATGCAGAGTTGGACCACCTTGATTTTTGAGTTTGATATCATGAAGATATAGCCAGCTACACAACATTGTTGCTAAGTCTAACTTACTAGAACACTTTCGTGCATAATTTCAATTGAAAGCTAACAAGAGGTTATCTCACGTGAACTCTATCACTATACCACCCTTTTCCCCCTTCTGCCATGCATACCCATTCCTCTTTCTCACTCCCATTTAAAGCAAAGCACATTATTATGTCTTGAAATTATCGAAATTTAATTAGTTTTTTTTTTCTATTACTAGTTTACAACTCTTGATAAAGACTATCAAGAAGGAGGATTCACTCTACAACAAATGGCAACACATAGAGGACAATATCAAATATTATAGATTAAATATTTGGTATCTAAGCTCGTATAAAATCATCTAACATTATCATTCCATTATCCCTAATTTTTATTTTATTAATTCTTAGTCTCATTTCAGAGCTCATCTTATCTTGCAAAACAATAAACCAAATCTTTTATATTTAAGGTCAACCAATAGTTCAAGCTAATCTACTAGTATCCAATCATACCCTAGTCTATATAGATTGATTGTTGAATTGCTTTGAATATATGTATAATGCATGCTTATTCATTGCATCAAGTTCAGCCATCACAAACTTAAGTGATTGAAAGGATCTTAAAATATTTGATGCTAAAATTCTACAGAAAAATCAAAGTTCACACATTAAGTTGTCGTCTTAGAAAAAAATTATCAAAACAAACCTCATTTTTGTTATTGATCTAAGTAATTAAAAGGCAATAAGATCAAACATTTCAATTAGGCAAAGGTAACTTATCCCTTTATTCTGAAAAAATAAAACATAAAATGAGGAGGAAATTTCATGTAATATTAAAATGCTGCATATTTATAGAATAGTACCTTAGTGCTTCTATTTACAATAATTCCACCCAATCATGCAAATCACAACAAAACTTTTAACTTTTACACTCGATGACTGTTAAGTTCTTAATGATTTGGTTATATCACACACAAATACACAAGATCTACAATTCATATTAAAAACTTGGTTGTTAGTTTTACAAGTAAAAAGAGGATAAAATCTCCCAAAAAAAATGACAAGCAGAGAAAAACTACCTCAGTAGGAGATCCTGAAGATGATGATGCTAGTTGCTGTGAAGTTCCATCGATACTAGTAAAACTAAAACAAAATCAAAACATTAGCATGTATTTATGTATTGAAAGAAGTCCAATTTGAAAGAAAGTAGTGGACATGACTTCCCCAATTTCATTTATAAAGCCAAATTTATAAGAAAAATAATAATAATAGATCAATATCCTCTTATGTGGGTGGGTAGTTAGACTAATGACCAGCATGAACAGTCACTATTTTCTTTATGTTAATTCATTGATCCATGTATAAGTGGTTCCAGTTTATTCAATCTTACATTATATGACCATCACTTAAAATTCTAACATCTATCTTTCAAACATTGAAGTTCTCATTCATTGAGAGAAAACACAATCAAGTGTGGAAACTTCCTTTGAATAAAAATACATAAAAGAGACATGCATACAATATATGGAGATAAATTCAGGCATAGATATGTCATACAACATTTTTATCAAGATTATTTGTATCATCAAAAGCATATTATATCATATCCATATCATTAAATTACACCCATACATGCTAGAATACAATAAAAGGGTTCAAGGATACCTTTGTCTAGAAGATGCAGATCCTTGGCGTGATTTTCCATTGTACTTGTGAACAGGAAGCGCATTGATCTCTTCCTCGCTCATAGAAGGAATTTCAGGGCTATCAGCATCAAGTGCTCTTAAAGCATCATAATCTATGCAAAACAATGCACGTACAATACAAACCACAAAGATGACTCATTTTTTGCAAGAAATTCTATGGAAAAGCTAACAAATGATGAGACTATTACAAACCAATCCATACCTAAATCATCAAACTCCCTATCAAGAAGAGCCAACTGGAGACGAAGACTCTGCAACCTTCCTCTAGTAGCTAAAGCAATAGGTGAAGGAACATGGAGTCTTAATTCAGTATGTCCTAGCAAGCCACTGGCTGCCACCGCATGAGCTTGAGCTTGAAGTTGTTGGCATGTAGCATACATCCTTAATGCAGTAGCCATCAAAAAAACCCCCAAAACCAACCAAAGCTACAAGAACATAAAACATGCCAAACATGAAACCATGGCATACCGATCTTCAATGTTAGTCAAGACAACTGCAATGCAACATCATCAAAACATACCAAGAAATTGGGTGACATCTGATGTGAATTCAGTATCAAAAACAACAAAATGACTGTCCAAAGATTAAATTCAAAAAAATTAATAATCCATTTCACATATCATTAATAGAAAAAGATGTTTCACCCTATTTTCAACAAATAAAAGAGAAAACAATACCAGTGATGAGAAAAGCCATAGAATTTGAATTGACAGGCCGAACACCCGGTTGCATCCTCTGTCAAAAGGAAGGTAAAAGCTTTAATATCATCATCATATCTTCCTGTAAATAATAACTATACATAAAAAAATAATCAGTGTCTATCAATTGCCATACCATGGCACGCCTCTCCGGGATAAAACCAGGGAACCCGCTTTCAATATCTCCTCTGTTTCCCCGAAAAACGAAACTCATTGTCCTGAATTAAGTAAATTAGCGTAGCACTAGGTATCCACTCGCAAATTGCTGCCTCAGCAAGACAAAACTATTAAAAATCAGATATACCTGCGACAAATTAAACCCCAAATACCACCAAAGCCAACAAAACCCGATCTAGGAGGGGAATTCGTGTAATATTGTAACGTAACAAATAAAATAACCCAGAGAGAAAGAAATCATCCGCAGATTAAAAGAAGTAGATCTTGCAAGAAGAACCCTAGAATCGAAAACAAATTGGCTTAAAGAAAGAGAAGCGCTCACAAAATTACGAGGTAGAGAACTTTCGCCGCGGAAAGGAAAGTAGGGAATGGCGATTGGTGAACCCTTCTCCTGCTTGATCAATAATGAATAAATGGAGAAGAGGGCCACGGGCCTCTCGGCGAAGATACAGGTGAACGGAGAAATAACCAGCTGATAACAACAAGAATCCAGTACGCGTTCCAGTGTTCCGCAGAAGCAATTTAAGAGACCTTGAAATGAAGTTGACTAGGCGTTGGCCACTGCTCACAGCCCTGCTGGATTTGTAGCTCAGAACCAATAATTATATGCACGCTAAATCCTATTTTAATTCAAGCAACTTTGATTAATTATCTATTTTATATATATATATAATATTTTTCTTTCTCCACATTTACTAATTTGAATGGAGCAAGTAAATGGTGTGTGATAATATTAGTGATAATTAATCATAATTTTGAGGTGAGATTATTTTTTACTTTTGTTTTAATAAAAAGATATAAATAATTTAAATAAAAATATTAGTGATATGTTATATGCTATATGTTGATTTCTTTATATGGGTTAATAAAAAAAGAAAATAATTGAAAATACACTTTCTAAGATTAATAGGTTTAGTCTTTTAAAATGAAAAGTAAAATAAAAAATATTTTGTGATAAGAAAATTTCACTATGACTTAAAATTAAAGTTTATAAAATCATAATTAAAAATAATGATAGTATATGGCTCTGTGTCATGTAGCATAACAGATTAAGTACATCATTAAGAATAGTAAATTGGATGTGCTAAAATTAGAGAGAATAATTATATAATAATTATAATGCATGAATAATTGAATTTGTAATAACTAAAAATAAAATAATCATAAATATGCCAAATAATATGAACATATATAGCAATGAATACAAAATGTGGCAATCCATAATAAGTAAGTTAGTAATATGGATATAAATAAAAAAATAGACCCAATATAATATATATGTATAATATGAGCATAAGTTATTAACAATATTAAAAAAATTTACATACATAGCATACAATTCTTTTGCATTTTATATGTGCAATACTTAAAATTTAATATTTACAAAAACATGATCTTTATGTTTAAAAAAAGACATTTCACTTTAAAAAATAATGATGATGATGTAATAAGAAAGATTTCAATGATATTTAAGTAAATATGAAAGTTAAGATATTAGATATGTAAATGCATAAGAATTGTGGGCTATGTATGTAAATGCCCCAAATATATTTTGTGATATTAAAAATCTACCATCTCAAGAGCCACTCGGTATAAAAAAATGAAAAAATAAAATATCTTATAAATGCATAGTAAATAAATCCATGTATCCTAAGAGATGCATGAATTGTTGATTTGATGCATATAAAAAACATTGATTTTCTCGTGTGTATTTGCTACGATACATTTTAGATGCATTGAAATGCTCGTGAGGGAGAGCATGGGTAGAGGCTATTGAGCAAGATAGAAAATTTTAAACAAAAATTAAATAAATATGAGAGGATATGCACATCAAATTGCTTATACTTGGGCTTGTTTGACATTATTTTGTCTTGCTCAACATCTTTAGAAATTAAATTTATTTACATGATATTTGTGCTTGTAATATTGCCATTTTGTGATTTTATGAAATCATGAACATATATGGATCTATATGTGAAAAGAATGATATATTAATGTGGAAACATGATAATTATATCATAAACAAATTCAAAGAAGTATATTATTGCCAAATAATCATTTTGAGGATGTCAACATTTGACATCTAAGGCAATATTTAACCATATTTTAGGTTACATTTTAGCAAATAAATTTATTTGAAATACGAAAATTCTACTACCTTCTTAATTCTTATTTTTCTATCTTTGTATTGCAAATCATCGATTTAGTAAATCATTAAAAGTGCAATTTAAGAGATTAATAGCACATCTTCTAATTATGCATATTATTTTCTTTGATTTAAACCCTTTGTTTTATAAATATCCGTCAAATTATTTATAGCATTTAATTAAACTTTATTATGACAATAAATTTTGAGAATTCAGTTACTATAGAATTTATTAATTTGGATTTAGAATTGTATTAAATTATGTCAAATAACTCACTGATATTTTATCAAGTCTTATGTGGCATAAAATTGCATCGCTAACACTATATACTATTCCATTGCATGTTCATTGGTTAGTCTCATTTACATTTTGCTTTCCTCACAAGGTGGTTCCTTTGGAGCTTGCTTTATCACTTTTAATAATATTTTCATAAACGTGTCAAATCTACTCTTGACTGAAGATTTTATTATGCTATTTAGTAACACAAAGGCTTGCAGTGCCAGCATAAAAAGCAAAACTACGATGGTGTTAACCTCCCTTTTAAATAATATTGTCAAGAGGCAACAATGTGTAATGAAAGTAAATAGACTTACTCTTCTTCTATTCCTCCTATCTTTTACTCTTGACACAATTGTCCTTTGAATGGTTTTCACACCATATTTTGTGGGTCTTTGCATTATCTTTCTCATGATAAAATATTCAAAATATATGACGTATGTTATAATTTATATGCTTAAAATTTGATGTCTACTTTCATACAACAAAATAGAAATTATGATGTTTGTTATAAGAGCATTTGTTGTTCAAGAAGAGTGTTGTTTTGTTTTTTGTGACCTTATAAGAGATAATGATTATCACATACCAGCGAATTTGGCTAAAAGATCAATGAAGACAATGCTCAAAGAATGGAAAGATGTATATAATAAATAGAGTTTAATTATGATCATTTTCTCATTAATTATATTTTATGAGTTAAATATACAAATTTTTTTATTATATATGCTTTGAGATGATTTTGATAGAATATTTGATAGGTTAATTTTGTTTTTAACTCATCTTATGGCATTGTCAATGGGTATATATTTTGTCTTATCAAGTTTGAGACAAAATATCATGCCTCAGAGTTATCTGGCATTGTTTCTAAATTTACTTTTCTTGGGAGCTATACATTTTTATGAAGATTTAAATTTAAAACAATAACTTATTGTGGCAAGAGTTTTAGTTATCATGAGCATATAAACTTCAATGTAAATGGTAAGTACAGTAAATATACCATTAAATGGACAACTTCTCAAGAGAATGACGTATAATTCAAATAGAAATTCTAACATAGTTATTACATCATTAGGGAGTTACAAGAGCCTTTGATTAATTTAATGCAAACAAGTAGATAAATATTATTACAAATCGATAATTTTCTGACAAAATAATAATTGGTGCTATATTAAGTTTTTTTTAATATAAGTACAAAGAAAAAAATTATTATAAATTTTAAATTAGTCATTGCAAATGAATATATTTCGTGTTTTGCATACTATTATTAATTTTATAAAAGCTAAAATGATGATTAGATCAAATGGCAAAGAGGAGTTGTTAAACTACAATCATATTTAGAATATTAACGTGAGCATCCCTTTAAGATTGTGATTAGGGCAACCTCTATTTTTAATTACTTCCCATGATTGAATGACAACATAAGAAAAGTTACTATATAACAACAATGCATAATAATGTATATGTGAGCATCTTTTGGATGCTTTAAATATCCTTAATTTTAAAATATTCATACAAATGATGCTAAATTATTGCACGACATAAAATATTCATAGCTCAAAAGCGAATTTATCATCATAACATTGAATAGAAGTTATTCTTGCATATAAATAATATAAGAAAATCTTAAATAAAACATGCTCTTTTGCACGAAAAACCATAAAAAGGATTTAAACAAGCACATGACATTTGTTTTTTTTTTTTAATATAAACACTTATCTTACATGAAAATAAACAATAAGCAATAAATATCAAAATCACATGCCCTTAACTAAAATAACTTTCACAATAAAGATAATATATTACAGACGATGCACTTTTTGTAACTGAAAAAAAATATTAAGAAAATGTAATATAATTGTTGCGTGCTAGAAAACCAGTTGCGGTAGAGTAAAAGATCAAATTTTGAGTCCAAGACAATACGTATTTAAAGAATAATAAAACTACGTAATTTTATGTGGAAAACCTCAAAAGATAAAAAATCACTAGCAAAAAAGCTTTCACTATGTATCTGTTTGAGTAAGATCTTCCGATCGGATTACAGAATTGTATATGAGAAATGGACGATGATGTTGACGACAAAGTTGACGCTGATGACCGACGATAGTGGTCGGTGATGATGACCGGCAACAATGGTCGACGACGACGAGGATCGCGAATGGCCGAGGATGGGCGGCGGTTGACAACCATCGAGGGTGACACGACAGGCTTGGAGGATCTTTAGAGTTCTCTCCTCTCTCGCTTTACTCCCTTCTCCTTCACTGGCCTCCCCTCAGAATGAGGCTTTATGATGGAGGAGTGCCTCAGAATACATGCAAAACCCGTACCCACTTCATCTGGACGCTCATGATGATTCCCTTGACCATATGATGTACTTTGTGCATTTGAATGCTCAAATGAAGTCGTAATTATAAAGATCTTTTTTGAACCCCATCGAGACGCTTCGAATATAAACACTTCATATTTGAGAGTTATTTAGAGATTTAACCGATATCCCAAAGTTTTCAAGGATATTTTAAGAGTTTGATCTCACCGCTTCAACTTCTGGATGCTTTTAACATCAAGATTCGCGTCAATTAATGTATTTTAAGTGTCATATCAATAATATACTCAAGTCATTGAAGATGACTTCAACAATTTAACAAGACTTGAAAAATATGAGCTGTTATCAAACCATTAATAGTCTATAAGGTCTTTCTCCTTCTAAGTCAATGGGGGGAGATTAATGACCATGGAGCCAAATATTGATCTTAGTAGTAGTTTTAGTGGCATTTTTTGTTGTGATATCTAACATAGCAAAGCTGACAATGCAATGAACGATTAGTGTCGTTGGTGGACACTTATGCAGTTGGCAATAATGATTTTCATCATTGATGTTAATGAACAATTATAGCTTTGTTGGTGGTAACGACATTGATCATGATAGGCATGATTAGTATTAACATTAACATAATGGTTAACATCCTTGTTGTTGTCAACAATGACGCATCAATATTGTCAGTAACAATAGATTTCAATCTAATTAACATGGACTATTGGGATAGTTAATAATGATATAGACTATTATTGATATTAAAGCTCCGACTTTATTAGTGACGAATAAGTGTCAAAATTAATGACAACGAAATAATAGATATTTGAGTTACTAACAATGGGATAACAAGCATTAACATCAATGATTATGCTAAGTTTGTCGATTTAAAAAAGAAATTGACGATGCGAGAAAATTTAAATTTGAAACTTTATAAATCTTAGAAAAAATATTTTAAAATTTTCAAAATTTTCATGGCATCTCTTTCTATTATTTTCACAATAAATCAAGCTCTATAAAATAGTCATAGTCGCATTTTTTTAAAATATCATTATATTTTATTGACTTAAAATTTAGTGACGTTAGACTTATCTAATTTATTTTGTTAGTACACTTCTTGTGATTATAAGAATATAACATACAAAGTATTTTTTTGAATTTTCAAATTACAATATGTAATTTTTAACTATGCTATTGAGTGTTTAATTTCAAGTTAATTGGATTAGAATTAATGGCTCTTATTAATTATTTTATTTCATTAAAATACTATTCTGTACTATGAATTTGTTTTTATTAAATATTTAGTTAGCTTATCTTGACACGTTCAAAATAAATTACATATTTTCAAATGTATTTCTTTATCGAAAGATTTGATGTGTAAAATTTAAAAAATGTATATAGATTATAGATAATTAGTTAATTAAAAACGAAAACGTTCTGTTCGTAGGCACTAGGCAGAATTACCTGATGTAAAAATTGCGCGCTGTTTTTGTTTTTTATTTTTTATTTCCATTTGTGTACTCAAAAATAGCTGACCAGCTCCTTCCGACTCATCGTCGACTCTGCTTTCATCGGGGCGGAGCAACTGCAAACCCTCGACCTTTTCCCAAGGATTCGTCTACTTGCAGAGGCTTCGTCCTCGCAGCGGCTATTTTCAAAACCACAACGAAAATGTCGGGAGGCTTCTTTCGTGTAAAATCTCTTTTTTCCTGAAACCCTACCTTACTAATCATATTATTCCGCTTTTATTTGTTCACACTTCTCGCATCCTCTCATGTTTTCATGCAATTACGAGTTATAGAAAGGATGTGTTAGGGTTTTAATGATTCAGGCACATCTATTTCAGGGGACCTCGGCGGATCAGGATACTCGGTTCTCCAACAAGCAAGCGAAGCTTCTTAAGTCGCAGAAGTTCGCGCCGGAGCTTGATCACCTGGTCGGTATCGGTAGTTGTCTTATTTATTTTGACATTAATTATTTAGATTTAAGGGTTCTAGGAGCTAGATGAATTGAGGCTGACTTGTGAGGGTTGTTTTTTTTTTTTTTTATAAATTTTTTGCGGGCCTGAGCTTTGCATTTTTTTTTTTTGGTAACTTTGTCTTTAATGTCAGGTTTTTGATTTTTAGCAGAGAAATGCAAACGAGAAGCTCGCTTCTCTTCTTCTTTCAAACGGTGAATGCTAAAATGTCAAGAGCTGAATGTTTAGGTTGATACGACGAAGGTGAAGATGGACGTCATCAGGCCCTGGATCGCGACTAGGGCGACTGAGCTGCTTGGGTTTGAGGATGAAGTCCTCATCAACTTCGTTTATGGTCTTTTGGATGGCAAGGCAAGTTGTTCACCATACGCTATTAATAGGTCGAGTCTGCCGTTTTGCGGTCACATCATTTATTGTATATAGATACATGAAACATGTTTTCAGCAGGAGGTTGATGGTAAGAAAATTCAGATCCAGCTGACTGGGTTCATGGAAAAGAATACTGGCAAATTCATGAAGGAGCTGTGGACTCTTTTGCTTAGCGCTCAGAATAATGTCAGTGGTGTTCCCCAGCAGTTCTTAGATGCCAAGGAAGAAGAGCAAAGGAAGAAGAAGGTTTCTCTCCTTTCTTTTGTTGTATAGTCTTCATACTTATGTTGCTCTCTCTCTCACACACACTCTCACACTCTCACACTCACACACACACACACACGTGGAATCTGCTGTTACAGGAGGAGAATGATAGGATTTCTCAAGAAATTCAAAAAAGAAAAGAGAGAGCTGGCAGAGAACTTGAAAGAGAAATTCTTGCTAGGGTGGTATGCTCATAAACCAACCTATGATTGTTTTTTAACCCTTTAACTGTAGAGTTTGTATGTCTGAGTAGCTTTTGTTGATTTGTGCACTCCATGCTATTCATCTAGCTTCTCCAGTTATTTGGGTTCATGCTCTTCTTTACCTCAAACTTCTATAGGATGGTGAGGATAACGACCGAAAACCCTATAAAACTGGTCCTGATTTGGTTTCAAGGCCATGGGCTTCTAGTGGTAAACCCGAAGAAGAGAGAAAAGAGGATGGAAATCATAGCCAGAGAGCAAGGAATGGGTTAGTATATAAATGTATCTGTTGCTTTAGTGCCTACTTTTTCACATGATTTTTGTTTATTGAATGTATATGCCCGTACTATAAATATCCTTTCCGTCTTCACATCTAGTTCACTTTATGCTTTTGCAAAAAATTGTTGTAAGTTGACGACCTGAAATGTTCAGACATCACCAAACTTTTGGGAAACTTAAATGTAAGTTGATGCCCTGGAATATTTTTCAGAGGCTGCCAAACTCTAGGAATATGTTCACGCATTTTATTTATTTATTTTTGAATTTCTTGTGGCATTTGTAAATCATATTTTTTTAAGCAATGGGTTCTTCTATTCAAGTTTTTTTTATTGTAGGAATTGTCCTTGTCAGCTTCTGTATTTTATTGGTGCTGCACATTGTCATTTAGAAGGAATATGATATTATTTAGTTTTGTTGTAATGGATTTGTATCCCAGTTGTGTTACCTTCTCACCTTAAAAGGAGAGGCATGGGATAGAAGCCTTAAAAAGATATGTTAGTTTACTGCCAAAGATTGGACAATTGGAAGGATTATTTTCTTTTTCCTCCGATGCTCCTTGTTTTTCTTATGTTCATGCTTTGAGTTGTAAGCAACTTATAGCCCTGTATACTGATTATATATATGACTGTTGTTGCTTGGCAAATGCTCACCTTTGGAGTTGACGTTTTTCTGAGATGCACATTCATTTTTCCTGTGGAATGTTTTTTCCTTTTTTTTTGAAAAAGCAGTGGATTCAGTGCTATGGTCTTGGAAGATTCTTGTATAACTATGTTGGATATGGTACCATCCATGTTCTGGTTGTTATCCATGCAAAGAATTAAATGTGATTGTATTGCATATTTGTATTCCATTAAATTGTGACATTTAATTAAATCATCTAGTTTTAATTATTCTTTCTCAAGTTTGGCTTTGTGAATTCCAGTTCATATTTTTCCTTTTTAAAATTTTTTTTATTGATTGGTATTGTGTGCGTTGATCATGCAAATTAAACTTGTACTGACTAATTTTTTTTCTACAGACACTCTATTTCTCCGTATGGAAACAACCCTTCCCCGCTGTCCCAACGGTGATTTCCTATTCACTATATAGTTTTACAAGCTTATAGCATTGTTTTGTTCTTGTGCTTGAATTTTTTTTTCATTCTCTTTGCAGAAGCTCAGCAGCTAGGTCAAGTAGCAGGTCTGTTCCCCAATATGAAAGCCATGCGATTTTCACTTTTTTTGATCTCTTAGTTTGTATTGCATAGACGGGAGTTTTAAAATTGTGCTAGTTTTCAATTATTGAATTCATGATGTCAATTTATATCCAAATTAGCAACTGCTATTTTTTATATCTATTTTTACATATTTTATTTTCTGTATTTATGAAATGCAAGGGACACTTACTGTAAGATTTTTTTTTTGATTGGAGTTTATCAGTAGTTTTTGCTTTTGTAAGAACTGTCCGAGCACTAACATCAACTTACATCCTTGTAGTCATGCCTTTTTTTTCCTAGCTGCTCTGTACATTGTTTGAGATATCCGTGAATGTTTATTGTGTTTGTTAATTAAGTCATTTTATAAGTATGGTTTTTAATTAGTAGAAGCAGAAAGTGTGAGTCATGTCAATTTAGCTGTTAAAATTCTTAGCTCTATCATAAAGAAAAGAAGATGCACAGTCAGTCTTATATCTGCACATGATTATTGTGTTAATTAATTCATTTTAGAGATATGGTTGATATTATCAGAAGTAGAAGGTGAGAGCCAACTTTCCTGTATTTGTGAAAGATGCTGGATCATAATCATTTAGCTTAATCAAAAGGAAAGGGGGTGCCCAGTTAGTCTTATAGACTTATACCTGAATAACACACATTTAATGAAATTTGTATGATTGCCAATTGAAGAATGTCTAACTTTGGCAGCTAGAATTTCATCTGGATCATAATCATTAGCTAGCAAACTAAATGCAAAAGGCTTTATCAGATGCCTTGAATTGAGGATATTTAAGGCAGTTTGACATATTATATTGAGCGGAAACAATATCTAAATAACATAGACAAGTGATATCTGTTCTAATTCAAGATGATGGGGAGTTGATTTAATATCTACACAAGTTGGTGAAAGCCTTTTTATTTGTTATAGTTTTTTATTTCATTTTTTCACTTGTGCATGGTGGATTAGCTAAAAGGTGAGAACTTTTATTCATTCGTATTTTTGACATGAGCAAATTTCTTAGTTTATTAATTATTTGTCATATGTAAATGGTTAACTAATTTATCCTTTATGTTCAAAGCTCATTTTCAACCGTGATTCTTTTTAGGGAAAGACATAAATCAAGGACTGCTTCCGTGTATTCCGAGTCTCCAAGTCATTCAATTTCTCCGAAGAGGCGACTTCACTCACCTGTTAGACAATCTCTCACTCCTATCAGGCATTATAGATCTCCACATCGACATCCAACTTCTCGGTCCCCTGTTAGAAGAAGATTACCTCATTCTCGGCGAAGATCAAATTCACGTTCACGGGATAAATATACTTCTTCGTATTATCATAGATCTCATGAACGGAGAAGATCACCGTATTTGCATCGTAGATCTCCTTCGCCATTACGTAGGAGGTCTCCATCTCCTGTGCGTCGTAGGTCCCCTCCATTGCGTCGAAGATCCCCATCTCCAATGAACCGTAGGTCCCGCTCGCCACCACGCCACAAATCGCCAATGCATCCTCGAAGGAGATCTCCATCTCCCTTTAGTTATCGGTCTTCTGGTCATCATGGATATCCTTCTCCAGGAAAATATGAGTCTTTAACTCCTATTAGGAGAAGATCACCCCTTCCTTTAGCTTCCAAATACAGGAAGCAGTCGCCTCTTCGATCACCTGTAAAGCAGGTTGCTGATTTTCATGGTTCCCCAAGACAAAGGAATAGGTAATAATTTAAAGTTTTATTGTTTTTTCCTCTACTTGAAGAATTGCCAAGAGTTCCTTATCTCTTCTTTTTTCTTCTTTATACGTAGGAGTCCTAGTCCACAAAGAAGTGAGAGCCCATTGAATTATAGGAGCTTGCATAAAGTCCATAACAACTTTGTTGATAGCGATAAATCTCTAAGACCTTATGATGAAAGGTTGCATTTTCTTCTCCTTGATTTTTTTTTTTAAATTTTTTATCTATTCATGCTCCTATATTTTTTGGAACATATTTAGGTTATCATTTAATTCCATCTTTCACTTATCTTTTAGGGCACAAAGGAGGTTGTCAGCTCATCATAACTCGGTGAAAGAGCCAACCAATAATGTAGGCTCAGGTATTGTTTCTATTTGTTTTTAGATGTGATTAAATTTTAAGAACTGCCTTTCCCCCCAAAAAAATGTTTTTTTATTAAAATGGGCTGTTTTCTAGATAAATCTCCCAGTTATTCTAAGTTTCAGGCAGGAAAGAGGATACACTCACAAAAAAATAGCAGGTATGCATGCATGATTTACTTTCTTTTCCACCGCATGTATATTATTTAGATTATTCACCTCTATTTTTAGTAAAATGATTGTCAATGTCATTTACATTAGATTGACATGGAAAACTTTTTGATAATTTGATGTTGAAAGGTCTATAAGCCCGTCAAGAAGTCCAGTTGTCCGGAGAGGGGAGAGTATATCTCATCATGCAAGTTCTGAAACAAGCAGGGAAGAGGAAATAATCCCACATGCAAGGTTACACTATCTATCTATTATATTTTATTTCATGAAAGCTAGGGTGCAAATCCAATGTATTTGTATGCTTTTTGGATAATTATGAGATGTCCATCCTTTGAACATACAGGGATGTTTCGTATCATAAAATTGATATTTCATGCAAGCAAAGCACACATTCATCTCTAGGCATTGGTATTTCATATGCGAATGACCATAATGTGGATGCATTATCTCCAAACGGATCGGCTATTGCTCAAATTCCAGCTGTGCGTCATACCGTGAAATCAGAGATCAAACAAAAGTATGTTGATCACTTGTGATATAATACTTTTTTTTTCCTATTATTTTGCTGTTTCATTATGACTTTTTAGTTTTCTCATCCGAGATACTTTATATAGTTAGTGGATACATCTTTACTTCACACTATATCTGTTCGGTTACAGATTGGAGCATCAGATTATATGATTTTAACTTTTGGGTTTTTTTGTAAAAGAAATAAATTTTCATAATGTAATGTATTTCAAATACATTAAGATTATTAATTCAGATTCGATTCCAAATACACCGGCCAATGTGATGACGGCGCCCCGCCTCACCGCCCCGCCGATCCACCACGGCCGCCGGCCACGCCGGCACCACCGGGCCAGCCACCACCGCCGCCATCGCCGTCATCGCCACGGCCACATCAATCAAAACCTTTATTTTTACATTATATTTTTTCACCAAGAAAAAAAATATTAATTAGAAACTCTTAACCAAACGATCAGAGTAATCATTTTACTCTGAATTCATTTTACACTGTATTTTTTTTACACTGCATTTCAAATGCAGGCAACCAAACAACCCCTAATATTATGAGAATGAATGTCCATAAGAAGTGTAATAAATAAGTGATTAAAGTTCCTTTGTTCAAATTTCCAAATGCAATCTTGGATTATATTTCCCAATCTAAAATATTAATTAAATTGATATCTCTGATTTTTGCCTTAAAACATAGCGCTCAAATTTTGTTTATGATTTGCAAGTATTGTTTATTTTTCTTGCTGCATCATGTTGGAAAACTTGCTAATAAAATGCACTAAACTTGACTTTCATGAATAGATTGTTCTAATCAAATTACTTCTGCATTCACAGTTTTGCATGCAAATATTGTGAATTACCAACATATTAAGGTGTTGTTTGGTTGGAAGTATCAAGAATGTAGAGTGAACCAAATTTAAGGGCTTAAAATTTCAGTTGTTTAATTGGAGGGAAATTTTTTTTCAAAGTATCATGTTGAGGGATCTCTAACTCTATAGTTCATTTTAAGTGTATTTGAAATTTGTTCAATTTGGGTGAAGTCCATTCGCGAGATCTTTAAGACATCATCAGGACACTTATCATCACCACATCACACTAGTGATACTTGCCGTGCACTGTACTTCACCGGTTCAGCTAGTCATTCTCTCATCAACGATACTTGCACGCGTGATACTCGCCACCACTACAATAGAGCAGGACACTCATTTGCATGCAATTTACATGTGATTGTGCTCATGCAAGGCTTGTCACTCGCTGCAATAATGTTAGGATGCTCGTCGCTAGCATCGTTCCTTGTGCCTTAAAGGTTTATTTGTTTGTTTTATTAGTTGTGAATTTAGATTCATTTTACTTCAAATCAGACATGATATCTAAGTTAATTTTCAATTGATCAAGCAACTCTAAGTATTTCAAAAACATTTTATTTGCTTTCCATTGTGTTTAAAGTACTTACAAGCAAATCTTTCTCTAAAAAGTAATCTCAAAATAAATGACTACAAGTTGTATATTTAAGCATTTTTTGTGTATGCTTTTAAGCACTATGAGCTTGTCAATATACATAAATAGGGAACTCTACTATACTTAGTGTGTTTCTTTTATTTTGTTATTAGCGACCTAAATTGATGGATTTTGTGGAGCAAAAGTTGTATTTGCCATCTTATTTGCTATGTATTTACGTTTCATAGGTTAAGCAATCTAATGAGTATTTTTCTTTGATTCCCAGCTTGTCATTGTTATTCTTCTAATCAAAATGAGTACAAGCTAGAATTTCTCTTTGTGCACAAGATAAGTGGAGTATGAATCTATGTCTATTTATTCGGTTAAATTATGGTTTTTATTTGTAGGCCTTGCTCGATTATTATGAGTTTTTGACAAAAGAGGAAACTTGAATTATTGAAGCGTACATGCTTTGTGCCATTACAGGAGCAAATTTTTAATACTTGTTTGAGAGTGATTGCGTTAGTAGCATATTTTTAGGAATAATCTTTGCATATTTGCTTTGTCTCCTGAGCATTATGAGATGCCAAACTTTAATACGCAACGTTTTGAACAGGCCAGAGATGATTTCTTTGAGAACTAGCACCAAACTACAATATTTGAAGACTTTCAAACTGATGCTTATGTAAACTGAGCTTTCTAGCTTGAAGCTATGAGCTACCTTAATTTCTGCCTAAAGTGTTTTGATTTTCCTTGTGATGTAAGAAGTTTTAGGATTTTGACATTTTCACAGCACATTTTATATTAGATGTTTACAAATATTGCAACAAATCTCAAAATTCAATGGGATTATGTAACGATCTTAAACAATTATTCACTGTTTATGTTGAAATAAAAAAATACAATAAATCAATTTTGATGACTATTAAGTTTCCTTGTACTAAAAAGAACATATAGAAATTAACCATTAGTAAAGCAAGGAAATACATTAAAATTTATGTACTTAATGAAAATCAAACTCTCAAACAATAATAAATTTAGAAGAAGAGAAATAATTCATTAAAAAAATAAATCTCTTGTTTGTATAAAAGGATTACTTCTCTCTGCCTTTTTTACTCTTTCACATGATGAATGAATTGAATCCTAATTGTAGGACTAAAACATTGACTTAGAGATTTTATGCAAGCACATTTTTTTACATATTCTATTGCTTATATTGATAATAAAATACCTTAGTGAAAACTCCCCTTAATTAAGTTAAAAGGAAAACATTTAATTAGAAAAGAGTCATAGAAAATAGAGGCTCGTAAAACTTAGTCTTACTGATTGAAGGACAGCCATAGAATTAACATTATTAATGACTCTGTAGAATCAAAAAGATTCAATGAAGTTGCTTATTCATAACTTGCAAGGGAGGGCTTAATCACTGCGAGCTCTAAATGGCAAGAAGAGGAATAAAGCTGCCTGGGAAAAAAATGTTCAACTTGCATGTTAAGGTTTCATATAGTATTTCAATGGATTTTGTAAGGGACAGGTGGAACTAACAGTTGAAGTTCCAAGGTTCAAGGGAATCATTAATGTGGAGGCCTCTACATCAATATGCGTTATTTGAAAAGTATTTGATTTTGGTGAATAATTTAATTGATATTTTTCTAACCAAAATTGACTAATTCTTGATTATTTTGTAAAATTTTCATGAATCATTGTATGTAAGCTTATCCCTACACCACACAGGACACTTGAGATGTACATTGTTAATAGTGGAAATGATTTTAGCTCTAACAATCTTTGAGAACAATTTCAGCACAACTACATAGGCAACGTGGATATAATATATTAAATTTAAATGTACATTGTTAATAGGGGAAATGATTTTAACTCTAAAAATCTTTGAGAACAATTTCAGCACAACTACACAGGCAACGTGCATATAATATATTAAATTTAAAACTTGAAGTAGGTGGTAAGAGAGAAGAATTCAATTAGTTAGTTGATGGTTTATATTTAAAGCTAAATTAGATCTATCAAAAACTCAACTAATATTAAATTTTTTGGCAGCATAACTTTTAGGTAATAAGTATCACCATAATTTGTTATATGATTTTATACGATCTTACTTTCGTTAATTTCTCACCGAATTTTGCAATATATCTTTTATGTTTTGGTGGGATAAAGTTGTTGTTGATGGTTTGGATGGACAATTCTCTTATCACTCACATATGTAGTTGACTTATACAACAACAACAACAAGAAGAAGCCTTAATCCCACTAGTGGGTGCCATATGAATCCTTCATCTCCATTGTGTCCTATTATGTGTCAAATTCTCATTTAAATCAAGTATACTAAGATCATTTTTATACATCTTAACCAAGTCTTTTAGCTCTACCTTCTAACATAAGAAAAATCTAATGATCTACTAATCTCTTTCATCATGACGCTTCATGTGGCCAAACCATCAGGCGACTCTCCTAATCTTATCTACCTGGATCTACTCCAACTTTTTCCCGAATATACTCATTTTGCATTCTATCTCTAAGAGTAAAGCCACTCATCCACCTAAGCATCCTCATCTTGTAACTTAACTTTGTCTTATGCTTTCTTTTATTGGCCAACATTCTCGCACTATAAGTCATCAGGTCTTACCACCATCTTATAAAATTTTTCCTTAAGTTTATGTAACTTTTCTATCACATTATAAAGCCGATGCATTCCTCCACTTCAACCATCCAACTTGAATTCTAGTAATAACATCTTCATCTATTTCACCATCATTTTGCCTAAATATCCAAATGCTCACTTTATTAATGACTTGTTCACCTAATGTCACAACACTATCACTAACTTCTACAACTAAAATTACACTCCATATATTCAATTTTAGATCTATTTAAACGAAAAACCTTTAGACTCAGAGTTGACCTCCATAATTCAAGTTTACGGACTCCCTCTCGGTCTTATCAACAAGAAGAATGTTATCGGTAAAAGGTACATCTTCTTGTAAATGCCTAGTAAGAACATCCATAACTTAAGTAAAAAGATAAGGGCTTAAAGTCGATCCTTGATGTAATCCAACCATAGGAAAATATTTTGTCAATCCTCCTTGTGTTTGGACACAAGTAACCCCTACATATCCTTAATGACTTGAATATAATCAATATTAACTCCTTCGCTCTAGAACTCTCCAAAGAACATCTCTTGAAACTTTGTCATAAGCTTTTCTAAATCAATAAATATCATATGTAGATCTACCCGCATGAAACCAAAGCGGAGAAACTTATCACATCGTAACCTATACCAATTTCTCTCTCATAATTTTAATGACACATTAACTTAATTCTTCTACACTCTGTGCATCACCTTTATTCTTAAATATAGGAACCAACAAACTCTTTCTCCACTCATTTGACATCTTTTTAGTCTTTAAAATGACATTAAAAGATTTGTAAGCCATTAAATTCCTTGATCTCCTAAACATTTTCATACTGATATTGGAATATTATCCGGTCCTACTGCTTTTCCACATTTCATTTTCTTTAAAGCTTCACTAACTTCAGATTTACTAATATGACGATAAAAATGAAATTCTCTATTTTGTGTATTAAGGTTGCTAAAATCAATCACTTTCAGATCCTTCATTAAAAGTTTATCAAAATACCTCATCCACCTATTTTCAATATACTTTTCTAAAAAAATATTTTATTATTTTCATCCTTAATACACCTACCAACTATATCTTTACTTCTCCTATCTTTAGTTGGCTAACTTATACATACATCTTTCACCTTCAGATCTAATATATCAGATAAATCACTAAAAGTTTTAAATTTTGATCATATATTATTTTAGAATCTCTACAGCCTTTATATATTTTTCAATTCTCCGAAGTTTTACATCTAAACCAAGTTTTATAACAATCTTATTTTTTATCTTTTCTGACACTGAATTCCACCACCAACTATTCTTATTAAGAGTTTTTTCTTTTGATTCTCCAAGACATCTTTAAAGAACTTGGTTAATTTCACTCATTTTATCCCACATAATGCTTTCCCTTAATATCCCAAATTCTAATCTCTTATGTTTCTCTTAAAAATATTTTTATTTGTGTTCTTAAGTCTCCATCTAATTCTGGATAATAATTTGATTTTTTTTCTTACAACCTTTCATCTTAAAATCTAAACTAACAATCCATGCCGTATTTAGATTTTCACTGAATGATCTTACAATCTTACAATCTAAACGATATATTTTTCTTATCGAAAATAATCAATCTTGTTTTACTAGATCCATTTTTATAAGTAATAATATGTCATCTCTTTTCTTAGATAAAGTCTAAGAACTACAAAATTATAAAAGCCTAATATACCTATCATCTTCATTACCCAAATCCATAACCATATATTTTAAAATCTACTATCACTTTACCAAATACGCCCATTTAAATCTCTTCCAATAAATACTTTTCTTCAATATCTGTATTAATCCCTTAATTCATTCTAAAATTTTTCTACACCTCTCTAAACCTACTTGAGGAGATGACACTTATAATTGATAATCTTAAGATCAACAATAATCTTTAAAGTTTATAATTCTATCCCCACATCTAATATTTATAACATTATTCTTCAAACTTTTATCTATAATCACACCTACACCATTTATAGCTCGAATTTTACCGAATACTAACGCTTAAAACCTAAACTATTAATCTCCGGCCTTCTCCTCAACCCATTTATGAACGATAAAATATTTATCATTCTATGAACGATAATATCTATTAATTTCATTAATTTACCTGTAAGAGTACCTATATTCCAAGATGCTAACCTAATTCTAGTTTCATGGACTAATTTCTTTACCCGCATCCGTCTATAATGTGAGAACCCTTGCTTATTTAACACTGCACCCGGGTGCTGATGCAGCGAATAGTGAATAGTGCAACAAAATAATCTGTCGAATTACTGCATAATTCTTAATGGATATATTTTAACAAATATTGAGAGGAAATGATGAGAAAATATTAGTTATAATGATGATACTTCATTAGTTTTTGTAACTCACTAAACATAAAAATGTGATGCATGCCATATGGATAAAAACAATTAAATGATTTAAAGAGTAATTATGATGAAACTTACAAGTTTGGTTTCAACCCAATGGATGAAGTTTTGAATTTCATATTTTTTAAGTCAATTATCATTAATAAATCATTTGATATCATTTTATGAAATTAGAAATCAAGAGACTAAGATCAATATTGGGTTGATTATTATTCATAGGGATATTATCAATAGATAATATCTTAGGAATAAGCTATAAGATGTCTATTATATGAACAAAAAAATGATAAATGGGAATCATTAAAGTTGTTGAAAAATAGCTAAAGCACAGGTGCAATCGGTGATTTCACTTAATGCTATGAACTTCTTTGAGTTACTTAGACATTTTCAAAGTTTTCTTTTAAATTATGCTCTCCCATTCTTCATTTTGTATTGTTAGTTCTTTTTTTTCCTCTTTAGCTAATGGCATTGTATAAAAAGGTCGAGATAAACCTAAGAAGATTTAGTTAAGTAGAAAAAATGATCTTATCTATTAAAATTAAATGAGAATTTGACACTTCATAGGATGCAATGGAGAAGAAGGATTCGTGAAGCCGATCCCACGTAGTGGGATAAAGACTTGTTGGTGTGTTTAACTAATGGCATTGAAGAAGTCGTAATCATCTTCTTTGATTTTTCTCAGATGAAATATTAGATAGCGTGTTCATTTTTTGTATTTATTTTCCAACCAATCTTTAAGTACATAGCAATCTTCATATATGACTAATTACCTTGTGATATGGACATCAATCTAGATTGTCAATTTGATTAGCCTCCTCAGGTTATTTTAATTTTGGCAATTGAAGACCTGCTTTAAGTACTTGATAGAATAATTTAGTTACACTTTCTTTTTTGAAAGAAAGATCTTTATTGATTCTCTCCTTGAGGAATTAGAATACTCAATCATTTTATCTTGAATGTTTCTTTTCAGCATGATTAATTTTTGATATATCATTCTCTCCTATAACTAATTTTAGTTGAGGATTGAAACTAGTTGGTTGTTTTCTTTTATCTTTTTATGATTGGCTTGTTCCTCTTTATCCGCATTATAAGCAATGCTTTCGCTTGCCAATGTGAAAAGAAGTAATATACATTTCACCTCTTCTTGTATCTAAAGCTTTTCTTCTTTTGAATTTATTTTGATGATTTTTTAATTTAAACAAATTCAATTTCTCAAGTTTAGCTAATCTATCTAGTAGCTCGTGGAATGCAGTAGAGAACATACATCAAAATGGTAATAATTTATCGTTTATATTTTTCATCAATAATTGATCTGTGTGTTCTTTCTTCATTGTTTCACACTTCATATTTAGATTTTGCTAGTGCATTATATATTTAGTTACATGCTCACCTCCTTTTCTTTTCTCTAATGTGAGGTCAGCAATAGTTATCGTCTTGGTGACATCTGCAAACCTCTTCACAAATATCATTTCAAGTTCAATGAATGTTTTGATGAAATCATTGGGGAGTTCTACGTACCATTCAAAACCAACTGCTGTCAAACTATCAATGAATTGGCGAAATAGCAATGCGTTTGTACACTAGTGTTACCACATGTTATCTTGAATTGAGCCAAATGTTACTTAGAATTTCCGTTACCACTAATGATGTTGAACTTAGCCATTGAATAACTTTTGGGTTATGACACAGGATGTTACGTGGAGACGTATGACTCTTATAAGCTTTTCCTCTATTCTGAAGTGATAACTTTAATTTTTTTTTATTGATGATAGTCTTTAATTTGGTAGCTGCCATTTAGGACGTTCTAAGGTGAATGTTGATGTGTCACTACATTCTCCTTGATTTTTCTTCTATGACACCTTGTGCTTCATAAGTTTGAGATTTTGGATTGATTGGTGGATTGATTAGAATGCCACCATCTATTTGATGAGAATGGCTAGAAGATGGAATGGATGCAAGGTTCACATTAGTATTCTTTTACTTTATTTGTATCATTGCGTTCATCTGTGCATCATGTCATTCATTTTGGCAGTTGGATGAGATATCTATTCATCCTTAGCTTTCATTTACTACTGCATTTACTTTTGAGTTCGAGCGAGAATAATACCATCAATGAGTGCTCCTTTTTCTTATTTATTTTGCTTCATAAAGAGGATTTAATTGTTCTTCTTATTCTTGTCTTTAATCCTATTGATTTTTAAGAAAATAACATGTTCAACATGGCATCAAGATTGATATACAAACATATTGGATTATTTATCGGTATGTTTCACCATATAAACAATCTCGTCCTTTATTGTATCTTCATCTTTGTCTCCTTTCTTTTACATATGTCTTTTAGAATGATGCTTTCAGTAGATTTTTGGATTGGAATGAGGTGTAAAAGTACTTCTTTTAAGATGGCTAATGTCGGGATTAACTTCATCTTAAAAAGTTGAATTGGTTGCTGATGAGATCTCTTCAAAGATTCTCTAAGATATCAACCATCGTGTGAGTCAGCAGTAGGAGTCTTCTTCTTAGGCACCCATTCTTAGCATATTTTATTCAAGGTAGATCTTTGGGAGTATTGACTTGATGTCATACCTTTGACTTTTTTAACTAGATCTTTTTCAAGGGATTTGGGCCTCCATATCTATCTATCTTTTTGTTTGGACCTTTTGGCAGTGGATTAGATATCAGTCATGGTTATCCCACGTTATGATGATAGACGAAATCTTATTATATGAAGCTTTCTTACTCTTGGTCTTTTATATTTCTTTTTCATTAAGCCTTTCTCCATCACTACATTTGAAACTTTACGTTCATGAGCTGATAGTGTTTCAAGTTTGTTTTTATACTGCGTAAGAGTTTGATGTTGTTGAGCCTAAATGGCTGTTTCAATTCTCTGGTGGGATTATTTTGTTTCACCCACCTCAAGATTGTATATTTGTTATGAGTGGGAACTAAAGCCATTGGATCTAAAGATTGTTGTATAATTGACATTCTTGGTAGTAAGTGATGCGCCCTCAGTTCAGTATTTCACTCTCTCTTTTGTCTTCTAGATAATTTTATTTTGGACGGAAAGCTTCACCATTATGCCACCCTAGTGCAAGTAGTTCAGTGAGCGATGTGGTAGAATTCACAGGCATTTATGAGACTTTTTGTCCAATAATAGCTCCTTTTATTGGTAAGGCCTATCAAATACAGAAGTTTTATTTTCAAGAGTTCAGAGTAATAAGAATTCCATTAACACTCTTCTAAAGAGGAGATAAATAGCATGGCATTCAAGTGCTTCGATAGATTGGGGCCTCCTATTATGGCATTGAATGGGAATGATAGTTGTTCTAGCAATTGTCATGGGATGTTCTAAGCCTCTAAACTAAATGGTGGTTCCAACATTTTCGGTATTGTTAATGACAGTGGCTAGGTGAATGTTGGTTCCATCACCTAACTTCACTGTGAAAGGAATATCCTGAAAATCCATTCTACATGAATGAAATGTGAGGTTAGTAATTAGCATTTGATGCATCATCTCACACTTTCAAAATACTGGGTTACAACAAAACATAAATTATTTTTGAAGAAAATAAGTGGGCTTCACACAATAATGTGGTGGTGTATAGCAGATGAAGCAATCGTGTCACTCACCTATGTTATTTTTAGGGTTTGAAGTGTTCTATTTGCACATCCTGCAACTGATTGGCTGCTGATGCGAGCTTTATAACCACTCGTGAGCTTGTTAATTAAATAAAAATATTTAGATGATTTCTGCTCTTTTAGTGGCAGTATTTTAGGGTTAACATGCACTCTCTAAAGACTTAGCTGGTACTGGCACCACTGTTTTACATTATTTGTGTCTTTAGGTCCGAAGCTACTTTTTGAGTGAGAGTAGGGGTTGGACTTGGTGATATAGTATTTGCTCTTAGTTAAATTGTAATCTTTTTTATAGCTTTTCCTCTTGAAGTTAATGGTTTTTCTTTGAAGATTTATTTTAAATTCTGCTACTTTGTAGTTCTAATGCATTATCTTATATTCTTGATCAATTGGTTCAAGTTGTACAAGATATGTCATATTCCTTGTAATATGCTGATGTTTTGCTTTTTTTAATGCATAGATGTTAAACTAGTCTGCTTGATGATCTATCTCTACTTTCTTGAAATTCATATGTTATGTTATGTTCATTTGTATTACTTTGAAATTGTACACTTGAAAAGTTTAGTTTAGCATTTACACCTATTTATATGCACATTCAGTCACTTTAAGTTGTAATATGCCATAATCGTCGAGTGTTAAATCATTGTGCATTTGTACAAGTTTTTCTATGCCCGTTATCTCCATTAACATACCTCAGCCATATTGTCTGCAGGATTCCAAAAAATAAAAGTTTTAATGAATAATATTTTTAATTGCACTCTTGTGGGGAGATTTAACAAACTCCCTGACTCTAATTCTTGACAGTGATATGGGGGACAGGCAGAAGGGAGAATCTCGACATTCTTTTCAATCACAAGGGGATGTAGAATATGGTCCTGGAGGAACAAGGGGAGGAAGAATTAGGTTGGAAGATGTTTCAGAAGATAAATCTCCTCAAGGGAGGAAAAAAAAGGGACATGCGACCAGTGATGCTTACCATGAAGTTAGTAATGTGCAGTCTATATCAAAAGGTATCGAGTTTGAAGAAACGCGTTATGTGAGGGAACATGGCAAAAGGTCCAAGAGAAAGTTTGATAGAGATCATCATTCATATTCTAATCATTCAGGTTCTGATGATGCTCACATTGCGCAGAACATTGAAAAACAGCAACTTAAGAGATCTGACAGTTTCAAGCGAAATGTCAGTGAAAGCTCTGAGAATGATTCACAAATAGATGATAAGAAAGAAGCTAAAAGGAGGAGAAAGGAGGAGAGAAGGTTGCGAAAGGAGGAGAAGCGCCGAATGCGTGAAGAGAGGCGTCGAAGAAGGGCTGAACGTCGTGCAGCCAGACAAAAAATTAGAACTATGGATGATTTGAGCCCCTCTTCAGATTTTGAGAAACGCCTTAGTGATGCTGATGATTCAGATCGTGATGCTTATCAAAGGAAGAGTTCTCATACAAGCAATGCAAAGGAGGCAGAGTCTGAGCAGAAGAGGCTAGAAATTGAGCTGCGAAAGAGGGCCCTTGAATCTCTTAGGGCGAAGAAAGCTATCAATGATTAGATTTATTTCTTTTAGGACATTTTGGTTGCCTCTCTTGGATATATTTCTTATGTTTTATCTGTAATCATCTTAAAAGTTTAAGACAGGAGCATCCATTAGTTGGAGTGTCTCCTTTTGTTCATTCAACCGTTTGATTTACTCTGTGTTTACTCTGGCAGCCATGTGGATTACTGGAGTTTCCTATGGTAGATAGTTCCATATATCTGCAAATCTTGCTGTTAGATTTTCTGGTAAATTTCACCTTTACTTTTGTAGTTATTAGCTTTTTACTGTGATAACTGATACGTTTATATGATATCATTTAGCACTCAACATGGCTGATTTTGAATTATCATAAGTTTAATGCTTTATTCCATGTTTTATTGTAGTTAATATTTCTAAGCTGTTCTTCCTTTGTTATTTCACTAGACGGGCATTTTCTTATGAAAATTAAACTCATCCAGAAAAGGAGAATTATTTTGTTTTGTGCTATATTTGTTGTTACTAAATCAAATTTGTCCTTCGTTGATAGATGAGAGTACTGTCAAGTAGGACTCGGTAAAGCTGGTCATGAGCAAAAACACAGTTTTGAGTATCAGCTCAGGTGAATTAATGCTTCTGCTTTTATCAATTTCCTATCAGAAGCCACATTATATATATATATATATATGTAAACTAGATCCAATTTTTTGCTTCATATGTTATTTTGGTATCTTGTGGATGATTGGCAGCTCAAAGCTTAATGAGGAGATATAATGTTAAAAATTATGTCTGGGTGATATAAGCTTGGTATCATCATTAGTCTAAATACTTTTGAGCTGTTTATATGAAGGCTTGTACGGAGTGAGAACTGGCTGTTTTTAACAATGATTTGTTAACCAATTTTGGGGAAATAAAAAATTACTACGTTGAATTTTTTATTAAAATCATTTCATAATACCTATCTTGCTATTTAGTATGTTCTTTTGATAGCATCCTTGTGATTATAAATTGAATTTCCATTTGATTGTGCCTTGTGAATGATTGGCGACATGCCACTGTATAGTTATTCAGGATAGCGCTACTGCAGCGCAATGCTTTGTTTCACTTAAATATATCACACTCTAGTGCTATAAGTAATTTCATTATGATGTTCATGACCGGAAAAAGTTGAATGCATACCGGAAAAGTCTGTATGATGCCGCCTGGTAGAGACATGATTGAATTTTATTCTATTCCACTTGTTCGGCTTATCTTTTGTTTTCGTACTTCTCAATGAACGAGTTACTTTGTAAAGTTCAGTCTATTTAGATTTGAGGGCTTGCTTAATCCAGTATCCCTGCTATCATCTCTATCTTTTACAAGGTCACAGCTGTGAGTATTAGAAAACAAATATTAGTTAATTAGGGTTACCTTCATGCATTGGAGTAGTTTACCCACAGGTGCTAGTATTCATCTCTTTCTCTGTGTTTAACTAGTAAAATACTGGTGATTTCTTTTGAAGTGAACATTTTTTAGAATGTAGGAGATTATTCAAGAAGTTTAAGATTGGTAGAGCATATCCTTTCTACATGTAATGTTGTGAAATTTGTAATTACCAGGGACTATTACTTGAAAATCAAGTGATGCTTAACCATGATATATATAAGTAACCAAATAATCTATTTAAAATAATATGATTTAGTATCACATATATGTCATTTAAAATAATATGATATGAATGAGGGCATACCTTCTGGAATTAAAGCCTAGAATTATTTTAGGATTGATATGCAATAAAAGAATATTATGAACACTTTATAATTAATCTATAATGTTATAATCTGAGTGGTTATATTGTATGTTCCTTAGCAGCAAAAAGTGTTGATAGATAGATACATTGAGTAGTATAAATGAGAATGTCCATACGGCTGTTGGAAAACTATTGAAAAGAAGAGTGGGAAAGAGGAGCAATTCTATTTCATCTATGTTGCGTTTCACTTAGCTGAATGACTGAGAATTTAATGCATATCTTGGCCAGCGCAATAGGAATATATGCTGCAGTAATTGAAACTGAATAACAAGAAAAGATTAACGTAGGAATTACATTAATAGCTGTAAGGAAAGAATAAAACTTTCAACGGTTTTGGACAGAACATCACAAGGGATTAAATCCTTTCCAACAATAGTTCACTTGATTTTAGGAGAACAATCAAAATTAATCTTTTCCAACTGAGGTTGATGAGGAATGAAATATTGCCATAGATAAAGATCCATGTGCAGTAGCAAGTGGAAAATCCTGTTAAGGAAAATTGAGAGCTAATTCTGGGAGGAAAGTGATGTATGTGTAGCTGGACAATGGAGAAAACTGAGGACGCACATAGGTTTTCAATGCTTCACCTTTAGCTGTATTGTATGCTTCAAATAAGTCAATCTTGTATTACATTCCAACATAAGTCTACGCCGCGCTTTGGTCAGAAGGCATTATATGGGATGCAAAGTTGACAATCATAAGCTTTTTTCTTTAATGAATTATCGTCCACATGTTTGGTACGATTATAGTGAGCAAGATTGCGCACAAAGCTAATAACAACATTTTTGTCACAATATAATTTTCTTGGAATATCTTAGTTCAATTTGTTCACTAGAAGCAACAATATTTTGTTTCGTCATGTCACTATGTTACCTCAAAATAAGAATAGCATCTTAATGTTGATCTTCCATCAATCATGTAGTGACCCAATTATAATCATTGTACGTCTCAATTTTACTAGATTATCTCATTTTGAAGAATAATTTTTTCTCTGGATTTTTTTTCTTTTATTTACTTTAATATTCATCTTCTAACATCAAGATGTTATTCATAACTTACATGAATTAATGTATAATTATGACATCTTCTTGTTGATAAGACTAGAGAGGGAGTCCAAGAGAAACTTGAATTATGGAGGTCAACATTAGAGTCTAAAGGTTTTCGTTTAAGTAGATCCAAAACTGAATATATGGAGTGTAATTTTAGTTGTAGAAGTTCTAGTGGTAGTGTTGTGACATTAGGTGAACAAGTCATTAGTGGCGATTGATATTTAGGCTCTATTGTTCAAAATGATGGTGAAATAGATGGAGATGTTATTAGTAGAATTCAAGTTGGATGGTTGAAGTAGAGGAATGCATCTGGCCTGTTGTGTGATAGAAAAGTTCTACTTAAACTTAAGGGAAAATCTTATAAGATGGTAGTAAGACCTGCAATGACTTATGATGCAGAATGTTGGCCAATAAAAGAGAAGCATAAGACTAAGTTAAGTGCTATAGAGATGAGGATGCTTAGGTGGATGAGTGGCTTTACTCTTAGAGATAAAATGCGAAATGAGTATGTTCGGGAAAAAGTTGGAGTAGCTCCTGTGGTAGATAAGATTAGAGAGTGCCTTAGATGGTTTGGCCACATAAAGCGTCCGTAGATAATGACAGATTAGGAGATGCATTAGATTTGCCTTATGTTAAGAAAGGTAGAGGAAGACCTAAAAAGACTTGGTTAAGATGTATAAAAAATGATCTTAGTATACTTGAATTAAATGAGAATTTGATACATAATAGGACACAATGGAGACGAAAGATTCATGTAGCTGACCCCACCTAGTGGGATTAAGGCTTGTTGTTGTTGTTGTGTTGTTGTTGGGTTCGTGTTATGAATTTTAACATTATCGAGAATTTCACTATGGGGCTGTTTGGTTGCCTAAAAAAGGAGTACAGTGCAAAAGAAATATATTGTAAATGAATGTAATGTATTTGGATTACTTTAAGTTTGGTTGTAAATTTTACAAAAATATGAGTTTGTTTTTTCTTGTTTGATAGAATGAATGTAATGTAAAGTATTTTTTAGGGTTAAGAGTGGCGGAGGTGGCGACCGACAATAGGAGTTATCGCCAATGACAATTGGCAACCAGTCGATAACGACGGTGATGGTAGTGGGCTGGTGATGACCGTCTTAGCGGTGGTAGTAGCGGCGGGCGGCAGACGACAGGCGAGGCAGCCATTCTCACTTACACTGATTGGTGTATTTTGAACTCGTCCAATTTGGAAAAATTTCAAATACACCGCAAATCACCTTTTCCAATGCATTTCAAATATAAGATAGACACATTGGAATTTTACTTTGTATCATACCAAACACTCCAAATTTAAAATCCCTGCATTTGGTTTACATTACACTCAAAATGCATCCAACTAAACAACCCCTAAGTAGCGCTAGTTCAACCTATGCATTTCATGTTAGTTTAGTCTAGCTTATGCATTTCAAAGTTGCGTAGGGTTGTATATAAATTTCAGTAAAGCTTATGGCTTTTAATGTTGACTAGTTCTGTTTAGAACAAGCTTATGGATTTCAGTGTAATTTGGGATTTAATAGGTTCAAGTTTAATTTATGATTTTGTGATTTGACTAAAATTTGTCTATAACTAATTTATGAATTTTAGTATAGGCTAAAATTTTTGGTGTCCATGTCAAGGCTACAGCTTTTAATATTGACTAGGGTTTGTTTAGAATTATGATTTTTAAGTTACTTTTGGATTTTCTACATCCAATTTTGACCAATGACTTACAA
Source organism: Cymbidium sinense (assembly GCA_021442155.1). Classification (NCBI taxonomy): domain Eukaryota; kingdom Viridiplantae; phylum Streptophyta; class Magnoliopsida; order Asparagales; family Orchidaceae; genus Cymbidium; species Cymbidium sinense. Next base: position 103,427,516 of record CM038215.1, read on the forward strand.
GACCAAGTAGGTTTGGTCATTTAACTTTGAATTTCGTGGTTGCTTAGAGTTACCTAGAGCCATCAATGACTTTCAAGCCTTAATAGAGTTTGGATAGGGTACAATCAATTGGTTTAAGGTGATAGGGAGATCTCAACGCTTCTAAGGCTTATAATAAATAGTATATTAAGGTTGAGGTTCAACCTATCCCAAAGAGAGGATAACAAATAGACCCTGTGTTGTGAACTAATAGAAGTATGTCGCGCATGTCATTTCTCAAAGCGTATGGCTAAGTTCACTTTGATTGTCCTTCAAGATTTGATCTTTATAAACACATTGAAGGGTTTCACAGTTGGAATGCCCTTCACAATTAGAAGAATTGCCAAATATTTTAGGAAAAGAATTTCTTTATGGTTAGTTGAAAGATAATTTATAATATCCTTTTGTTAGTTGAATGGTAGTCATATTCAAAATGAATATGCTTTGGTTAGTTAGGGGATAATTGAAGATTTTAAAGGAAATTTTAGAGCAATATCCTTCTGTATGTTGAAGGATAGCTAAATATGGAGAGGGAGTACCTTAGGTTAGTTGAAGGATGACGTAATATTGATAAAGAGCATTCCGAAGGCATACATCTTACTTAGTTGGAGTTCAAGGATGTAATGCCCTCAAGTAGTTGGAGTTCAAGGATGTAATGCCCTCAATTAGTTGGAGATTATCCATATTCGAGGGTATATCTTTCAGTAATTCAAGAAGAGAAAACCCTTCAATTTATTGAGGTATAACTCAACATTATTAAATAAAACCCAAGATGAATACTTTTTTGAAGAAATATCGATTGATTAGTTGAAAGATGGTCATACTTGAGGGAATACTCTTTGTCTAGTTGATAGACTGAGATTTGGAAAAAATATTAGAGAAAGAACTTTCGTTAAGGTTTAGGATAGCTTGCTTCAAAGAGGGAATATTATTTGTTTAGTTGTAAAATAGCCATGATTGAAAAGGAAACACTTGGGGGTTATGCTTTGGTTGGCTAAATGATAGTTAGATTTGAGGAGGAATAGCCTTTGGTTAGTTAAAGCATATACCAAAATTGGAAAAGAATCTTAAGGGCAATTCTTTAAAGTTAATTGAAGGATAGCCAAGTTCGTGGGAATATCCTTAAATTAGTTGAATGATAATTAAATATTGTAAATGGCAAGAGGAATATTTTTTAGTTAGTTGATGGATAGCCAAATTTGAGGATATTATTTTTCAATTTGGTTAAGGATAGTCTAAGAAAAAAATTGGAGAGGAATATTCTTCATTAATGAGGGATGGACAAATTCGAAGGGAATATCCCTCAATTGAAGAATAGCAGTGGAAAAGAAATTCAAGTGGAATGCTCTTCACTTAGTTGAAGGATAGATATTGTGGAAGAGGGAATATTTTTTAGTTAGTTGAAGGATATCCCCAAAAAGGAATACTCTCAGATTTGAAGAGTAAGCTAATATAAGATCAATTCAATCAAAGATAATTTGAATCAAGAATATCTACGTTCAAGAAAGTCCAAATATTTTACTTTAAATTTTTTTGACTTTTGATTTTTAATATTTAACCCATAAGGAATAAGCCTTGAATGATAGATTTAATTGGGTTTGTACTATAAATGTGAAGTATAAAAGACTCCATTTGAGGGGATATTTTTGCTTTGATAATCTGAACTCATTGCACAAGGGTAAATTAGACAAAATGATACACAATGAGTGTATGCAAAACTCCTTTGAGGAATTTACAAAAAAACTTTTAACTCCTATTTTGGTTTTAATAATGCAAAGCTAGCTTATGGATATTCAAAATCAGAGAGACAATATGATATCATCACCAAAGTAGTTTTTCACTTTGAAGTAATGCTCACTTAGGGGTTGTTTGGTAGCGTCCATTTGGAATGCACTGCATTCCAAATGCACGCTTTTGAACATTCAATGTTTGGTTTCAAGTAAAGTAAAATTAGGTCGTTTCAAATACAGAGAAATTGCGTGTGTTGGAATTCACCCAATCTGCGATTTCCAAATACAATGTAAAGTGATCGGCCGAGCCCGCCGGCTCCCTCGCATCTCTCCACCGCCGTAGGCCATAGCCGCCAATCGCCGGCCGCCGCCATAGCCGGATCCGGACACTTCACCGAGGCTCCAAACTTGATTCTTTACATTACATTTGTCAAAAAACAAAAATCGTCGTGAATTTGTAAAGTCTCAACCAAACAACTATAAAGTAATCCTTTACCGAATTTCTTTTATCAGATTCTTTTTTACATGCGTTCCAAATCTGCAACTAAACACTCTTAGAGATCAAGTTTATTAAAGGATATTTTAGATTTTGATATTTTACGCCCATTCAAGTAGAACTCAATCAGAGCCCCATATTCAATAAGTATAATGCATAAATAATTTCTTTTCTAAGATTCAAAAGCCAACAATGCACCAATGTAAATGACAAAGATTTGTTTGTCGATATTATCAACATAGGTTTACAAGTTTTATTACCTAAGCTCTATTTTTACATTGATATCTGTCATATATCAAGTTAATTTTGTATATAGTGTCCATGTATAAGCAACTTTTGCTTATGACCTTCAAGATCAACTTATAGGAATTGCCTTCATATGCTTGCTTTTTTATAATGGAGTATATTGAAGTGGGTTCAAACTTTTCACCAATCCTGCAATAAGCCATGATTTGTTTATATGTATGTGAGATAGAGTTATCTCCTTTTATGAGGAGAAAACCCATTCTCCCTTATTTTGTTTGCCTTTGAATCTAAAATTCAGGGTGCTATTATCTTCCCTAAAGATGCCAAGATGGCAAAAACATGATGTCTGATATCCTTCGATAAATTTGATGTCATCTAGAGGAAAGACAACATGGAAATGATAACAAGCTGTTTGATGCTCGACACCTCATCGATAACAAGCACTTCACCAAGTGTTCATTCGTATACAAACCTTCATCAACCATGCTGACCTGATTCTCAATACAATAACAAGCCTTTATCCCACTATGTGGGGTTGGCTACATGAATCCTTATTTTCCTCGTGTCCTATTATGTGTCAAATTCTCATTTAATTCTAATAAACTAAGGTCATTTTTTATACATCTTAACCAAGTTTTTTTAGGTCTATCCTCTACCTTTCTTAACAACAACAACAAGCCTTAATCCCAGGTGGGCATTTTATGAATCCTTCATCTCCATTGTGTCTATTATGTGTCAAATTCTCATTTAATTCAAGTATACTAAGATCATTTTTTATACATCTTAACCAAGTCTTTTAGGTCCTTACCTTTCTTAACATAAAGGCAAATCTAATGCATCTACTCTCCATCATCATCTGGACGCTTTATGTGGCCAAACCATCTGGCGACTCTCCCTAATCTTATCTACCAGCTACTCCAACTTTTTCCTAACATACTCATTTTGCATTCTATCTGGGTAAAGCCACTCATCCACTGAGCATCCTCATCTCTTAACTTAGTCTAATGTTTCTCTTTTTTAGCCAACATTCTATATAGTTTGCGGTTTTACCACCATCTTATAAAATTTTTTTAAGTTTAATGGAACTTTTCTATCACATAATAGGCGGATGCATTCTCCACTTCAACCATCCAACTTGAATTTACTAATAATATCTCCTTATTTCACCATCATTTTGAACAATGAGCCTAAATATCTAATCGCCACTCTTATTAATGACTTGATCACCTAAAGTCACAACTACCACTAAAACTTCTACAACTAAAATTACTCCATATATTTAGTTTTAGATGCTTAAACAACCTTTAGACTCTAAAGTTGACCTCCATAATTCAAGTTTATGGACTCCTCTCTAGTCTTATCAAGAAGAATGTCAAGACAAAAGCATACACCAAGGTACATCTTCTTGTAAATGCCTCGTAAGAACATCCATAACTAAAGTAAAAGATAAGGGCTTAATGTTGATCCTTGATGTAATCCAATTGAAATAGGAAAATAGTTTGTCAATCCTCCTTGTGTTTGGACACAAGTGACAATACATATCCTTAATGACTTGAATATAACCAATATTAACTTCTTTCGTTCTAGAACTCTCCAAAGAACATCTCTTAAGACTTTATCATGCTTTCTCTAAATCAATAAATATCATATGTAGATCCTTTTTTATTTTCTCATGCTTCTCCATCAAACCTCTTAACAAATGTATAGCATCCATAGTAGATCTACGGCATGAAACCAAATTGATGAGAAAATTCATATCACATCGTAACCTATGCTCAATTACTCTCTCCCATAATTTTAATGTATGACACATTAACTTAATTCTCTATAATTTGCACACTCTTGTATCACCTTTATTCTTAAATATAGGAACCAAAAAACTCTTTCTCCACTCATCATCTTTTAGTCTTTAAAATAACATTAAAAGATTTGTAAAGAAATTCCTTGATCTCCTAAACATTTCCACACTTATTGGAATATTATCCATCTCTTTCCCACATTTCATTTTCTTTAAAGCTTCACTAACTTTAGATTTACTAATCTGACGATAAAATGAAATTCTCTATTTTTTTTTTAGGTTTCTAAAATCAATCTCGGATCCTTCATTGAAAAGTTTATTAAAATACCTCATCCACCTATTTTCAATATCTTTTCTAAGAAAAGACTTTATTATTTTCATCCTTAATACTCTCACTTGAGCCCATGTCTTTCTCTATCTTTGGTTGGTAACTTATACATACATCTTTCACTTTGGTATCTAATCTATGTATAAATCATTAAAATAAATTTTTTCGTCGTATATTCTTTCTTCTTCTATTTTTATCTTTCCCCTCTCAGTTTTTCTAAACCAAGTTTATATGATCTTCTTATTTTTTATCTTTTCGCACTCACTTCACCAACTATTCTTATTAAAAGTTTTTTATTTTGATTCATGCACATCTTTAAGAACTTATTTAATAGACGATCTTTTCCCACATAACGTTCTTTATGAACATCCCAAACTTTAATTTCTTTGTCTCTTAAAATATTTTTATTTGTGTTCTTTAAGTGTCCCCATCTAATCCTAAGACAATAATTAAGTTTATTTTTTGTCTTACAACCTTTCATCTTAAAATCTAAAACTAATAGTCGATGACATAAGGTAAAAAAGTACATCTACTCTCCTAACCGAGTCATCGGATGACCGATGCTTTATGTGGCCAAATCATCTAAGGCGACTCTCTCTAATCTTATCTGCCATTAGAGCTACTCCAACCTTTGCCCCAACATACTTATTTCGCATTTTATCTCTAAGAGTAAAGCCACTCATCCTACTGACATGATTCTCGTTTACTTTAAATTGCTTCTTGCCTCCAAACGGTGAGTCAATAACCACTTAGCATGTTACTCTATCTTTCCTACCCTTTACTCATCAATTTTCACCACCTTTGTAACGGACACAAAGATTCGCTTGCCATTAAATGCAACTACTAATACTTACCTGTTTGAAGCATTAATTTGAAGCCACTGTCTAAACTGAATCAATTAATGAAGAACATAATGCATGAAGGAATGAGAGAATAAACTAACTACTGAGAACCCCACTGGCCTTTGCTACAGCTAACACATTTTTATATATGAGGATAGTAACAACTTTTGTACGAAGAGCAGAATTGGTTATCAGTTAACGGTCAGATTTGAAGTAGCTATTACAAAGCAATGATGAGGATGCGATGACTTTTGGCTTTAAAACAGGAAATACGATGAAATTTTTTGCTGGAGCTCAAACAGTTGAGTTGACAAAGAATCGAAGTGTGGTGCTGAGATGGATGGCCTAAGCGTCGATGCCAGAGTTAGAGAGACATTTGTAAGTAATTTTATGAGGTGTGGAAAAGGTAGAGGTTGATTTAGCTGGATAAAACCCTTGATTACAGGGACCTTTGAGGAAAGTATGGTTGTTCTTTATGTCAAATTTGTCAAAAGTAACAGAGCAATTATTATCCTTAGTAAGTTTATGAGTGGATATGAGATTATGTGATAGCTAGGGTGCATAAAATAAAGTGGAAAGATGGAGCTTATGAGTAGGGGTTGACAAAATTCATTGTCCACTGTTAGCAATTGAAAGTTACTGTCCATTTCCAAGGTGAATTTGCTGAGAATCTTTATAAGGTTGAGAGTGGAGAACATAATATGTGTTTGCTGCAAGGTGAGACAGCTCCAGAGTCGAATACCCAGTCAATGTCATTACTTGGCTGTCCTGCAAACAAAGCTTGAGCAGGTGGTTGAAATGATTAGTTTGATCAATACTAGCATTTTAAGGCCGTGTGACCTTATTTGCCACAATTTGACAAGTAATAGGAGGAAATGTTGATCGACCACCTCGAGTGTTGCCTCCACGATTAATTCGACCAGTATTTTGATAAGAGGATGCTTAACCTCAATTAGGAAAGCGTCCAGAGTAATGATCTCTTCCTCAAGTGACAACCAATGCAATCTGCGAATCAGGTGCTGTTTCTAGAGAGAGATCACACATTGTTTCAGCTACTATGTTTAATTCCTCAATGCATAAAAGTGAATAAAAATCATTCAAGCTTATAGACTGTAAATTGGTGCGAATAGAGATTTTAAAAGCTTGATAGCTTTTAGGTAGTCCATTTAAAGTATATAAAATGAAATCCTCTGGATCAAGAGTAAACCCGATAGTAGCTATAGTATTAACCTTTTAATTTCAGACAAATATTTCATCATTGACCTGTCCTTCATGGTAATATGATGTAATTCATTTTTTAGCTGAAGAATTCTAGATCGATTTGTAGATTATTGGCGTTGTTCAATAGTGTTCCATATTTCTTGACATGAGTCAAGATTGAGAACATATGGGAGAAGAGGAGATATTGTAGAATATAATGCTGCTGCCAAATTTTAATTAATTAATATCCAAACAGTATAATCGGGATTCAGAATGTAAGACCCATTAGACTCGATAATTTGTCAAGGTGGTTTTAGAGTGGAACCATCGAGATAGCCATCAAATCCATTAGCTTTAAAATGTTTTAAAATGTAGGATTTCCACATAGGATAGTTGTCTGTAGTTAACTGAATATTGACGACTGCTTTGATATTAGACATAAGGAATTTAGTTGAGTGGGAATAGGGATCTTATTCATTTTAAGTGATGTTATAGAATGCGATGCCCTCCTAGATGAATTAGGAGAATTTGCCATGACAGAGAAGAGAATCCCGAAAAAAAATGCTGTTAAGCTTGATGCTTTGATATCATGTTAGAAATTAATTACTTCTGTATGTGAATCAACTAATGAAGAACAGAATGCATGAAGGAGTAAGAATCAACTACTGAGAACCCCACTGGCTTATATATAGCTTAACAGCATTTAAGAATTTTATCAGTTAACGGTCATTTCAAAGCAATGATGAGGATGCGATTGCAGAGTGAAGTGGCTGGAGCATAAATCTGATGATAGAATATTATAGATAAGCTATCAGCTGTAGATGATTACTTATCAACTACTATTACTTTAGCTTATTAAGTACGAGTTTGTAAATATATCCATCTCACAGGTGCTGTAGTATGTTTTTATTTTTATTTTTTATGGTTATGTTATCATGTTTGACTTCGAGAAGGAAGTCTCGCAAAGAAATCCTTATTGGTCTTGAAATTCTAGATGGTCACTTTCCAGTTTCATTCTAATGTTGTCATAGATGCAGAACACGACCACTATCTTAATTTTTTAGCCCTTCTAGTTGTCCCGTGCTTGAGAATCGTGTACAATCAGTAATATATTCAAAGATTTATTTGATGGTGGCAAACTCAGCTAAACATTTAAGCATGCTTTTAAAAAGACTATTTTGTCTTGTTGTCCTGTGTTGAGAATCGTGTACAATCAGTAAGATATTCAAAAGTTATCTGATGGTGGCAAACTCAGCTAAACATTTAAGCATGCTTTTAAAAAGACTATTTTGTCTTCTTGTCCTGTGTTTGAGAATCAAGGACATTCACTTGTATCTTAAACAATATCTTAAACAACCCCTCTAATATTTGACCTACCAATGACCCTTCCACTGGCGAGTTGGTGGCAAAGCCAGTGCTTCTTATGCATGCACACAATTTTAATAAACAATAGTCTATCTCTTGAATGATATATGATGTGTCTTTCTGAAGGGATGGCTCTCTCTCGCTCTCTCTCTCTCTTTATATATGCACATATTTCTGTTAGGGAGTGTGTTAGATCTGAATACACAGCTGCATGTATGCATTAGGGGACATTGATATGCGTATATTCGGTTATAAATTTATCCAGAATGGTATTGATTAATTCCTTGTAGCCTTAGATTTGCCTTTTTATATCGCACAAGCCAAAATCCAAACTTTAGCTCTTTCACCAATCCCATTGTACTTTGAGTTGGGTGTCGGTTTTTCCATCTGAGGAAATTATCTGGCAACATTGCACGTGGAATCAAGATGGTATTTATTAGCTATCACAACAGCCATATATCTGCAAGGATATGTTACTAAAATTTGCTTTAGTAGGAATTGACAGGATTGATTGTTTAATCTGTTACAGTAAGGAATAATACTAATTGATGTCTTAGAAAAAGCTTAAAAGAAAATGAATGCAATACTGAGGTTTTTTTTCTGAGTGTGCAACTCTGGTTAAACTGATAAACAGACTAATCTAAATGAAATTTGAATCGATATGGAGTCTAGAAGCAGGAAAATGTGAATGAAGCATGACGAGTGCAATTAAATTGAAAAAAAAATGGTCTGGAAGAGATGTGATACAGGTGGAAAGCAGTTTGGGAAATCTAGTATGGCTTGTTCAGCTTTTCCAACTAGGCGTTCTGCTGGAAAAGTAAAACTTGCCTCACATTTTATATGTTTATTTTAAAAGAAGAATTCATCAAATATTTGGTTGATTTTTTTTCTTTAATGGCCATTAATTCAGTTGCTTCCTAGTCTGCAGAAAAGACACTGGTGGGATTTTTTGTGGTTGGGTTTAGGGTTAGGTGGAGAGATGCGAGGGAGAGAAAATTATACAGATAACGAGTAGATGTTATTTCGCTCTTTTTTTTTTCCTTTTTTTTGTTTTATATCTATCCTGCGATATACAAATTTTTGTTATGTGACACCATGGGAGATGGGAAATTAATCATCCTGTGTGGTGTCTCTCTAAATAGGATTTGAATTGATATTCTGTTGGTGTTTATTTTATTGATAGAGTATGTCCAATTCCTGACATTCTGTCTTGAGGAACAAGATGATTATATGAACACAAGTAGCAAGACAGTATGAGTTAGACGTTCATTTATTCTCTCTCTATCACTTTGTACTCCTCTCATCTCTCTCCATCTGTAGTTTCTCATCGCATATGATTTATTTATTTATTTGGCATCCTCTGTAAGTGTTTAATCTAATTGGACAATTTTAGCTGCTAATTAATATTCTCGTATATTAATTGAATTTAGTTGTGTAATTATCCCATAGCTTTTTTGCTTGAGTAGTAAGCCACTACATCATGTTTGCTGCAGAATTTTGCCCCTTGAGGCCCATGGCTTACTCTTGTTTTTTAGATAGAAGTACCCTGATATTTCAAGTTTTTGGTTTCAGAGCATTTTAAAATGCCATATTTTACAAGTTTGGATTTGGTTATATTTGCGGCATTTGATTTGGTTGATATATATATAAAATCAGCTTGGTTTTGTTTTGGGTATTTCTTGAGTAAGGTAAGTCTATGTATTAGCCAAAACGAGATGATTGGCATATTTCTTGTTACATAATATTACAAATGGAAGTACAATATTTCCAGTACGAGTGCAATTCTACATATTTTCGAAAAATGATTGACGGTATTTTGAAAAGTTTGATTTGAAATTTTTTGGATTTAAAGGCTGATTAGGTCCTCGAGCTTCATAAATTTATGCGGTCACATATTTTGTTGTCGGTTCATCGCATAGCCAATATCATGCATTGCAATAAATCATTCATGAACGTTTGCCATTCTGCTCAATCAAATACGCATGTAAGTTGGCCGAGTATGATTGGATTCTTTTTATTGATTTCTCTTTTAGCAAACTATTGATGAAATTAATGAATTTTTTAGTAGTTAATGAAAAATGGATGAGGATTCTTTTTTTTTTTTTTTTAAACTTCAAAAATTATTCATAAATGATTAGAGTTTAATCCTTAAGAGACTTACATTTTTTAAAATTTACTCTGATGGATGTTTTTCATTTAATTGCAGATTACACGTTTTGTATTGATGCTAAAGTGGTTTTGGTGTGGCAAATTTACTAATTTTCTAATTATTAAAACTTTGAATGCATTTTATGAGCGTAGAAAAATATAAAAAATATTATTTTATTAAAATATAATATTTTAATGCTTCAAAAACAAAAAATATTAGTTATTTTTTTCAGATCAATCAATATCAATGGCGCACAACACTGATTACATGGCTTGAAAATATAGTAATATACTGAAATTGCATGCAACCACTCTCTTAGCTCTTAAAAGGCGAAGCCGGAATTTTTCTGAGCTCGATTCTTCGGCGCTGATATCGAATTTATACTAATAATACGACGCGTTAATGATTACATAACGATATTTTCATTCACAAGTAAGCTGGCTGGGATGGATACCTTTCTAAGAAAAAAGTCAGACATGCACGAAGTATGCAAGCAGAACGCAGAAAAATAAGAAAAAAAGAAGCTGCTGCTAATAAAATAACAATATCTTGATCATAAAAAGTGATTCCAGTCTGTTGTACTTAAGCACCCTACAAGCCTAAACCAAGCCCTAAATATCCAAAGATGGCAGCTACTTGTTCCTTTCCAATAAACCCATTTAGTCCGTTCCTCTCACATACAGCCTTCCCCCAACGGAGTATTTTTTTTTATTTATTTTCAAGTACAACACTGTTTCCTCGTAGCTGTTTCTCTCTTTTTGCTCCACAACCATGTGAACTTCCTCGAAAAGTTCAAACCAAAGCTCTTTAAAATTGCTCTTAAAATCCTAATATTAAATCATTCCTGCTTCGAATTTGCATTCAGGCATTCAATCTTTTTCAATAAAAATAAAGATAGAAAAATAGAGTGAGGTCTTAAAAAGGAATGCCCATTTTTGTCTCCATATGATCTTGATTTGCACAAATCAATATATAAGCGAGCTTTATATTGAGAAAAAAGAATTGTCACATCACATCAATGGTTCGCATTTTAATGCTTTGGCAATGAACAAAATAGATCAACATGAAAAAGGAAGATAGGATGTTGGAGATAGTTTATGCGGAGTCTTCTGACTGACTACCTAACCTTTTGTTAAAAGGGTGGCTATTTTGAAGCCTGAAGGCTAAGTTAGTGAATTGATCAGAACACTAAAGAATATTATCACTTCACTTGGGAACTTGGCAAAAACATCTTTACGAATACACTCTTTTCAGTAAAAATGTTTCTTGGTAGTCCATGTTTACCATCATTTTCTTCTTCACGAGCATTTTCTTTATCTTGATGTTTTATGGCATGTACTTGTTTTAGTGAAGGGAAAAAAAATAATAATCATTTTAGCATTATACGCATAGATACCATGCAAATAAATATATAATTTTGATGTGAAAATAAAAGAAAAATTATGAGTATCACTCTTTTATTTTTCTTATCTTCTTCTTATATGTAATACTTTTAAATATTTTCAATTTTTTTTTTTTAAAAATTGAGTTGAAGTAAAAAAAAACTTTGAATGAAGCATTATCCTCATTGCCCTAATCTTCAAGAAAAATTTGACGGCTAATCATATATATTTCGGTTTAGTGATCTTAGAGATTCCTCTATAGTGAGAATTTAATAGTTATTTCTTATTTTATATGTGATTAATAATGTTTTGATCTTTACCATCATCAAGTTATTTATAAATTATTCATGCCACTCAAAATATGTCCATATGCAACAAATTATTATTTTCTTCACTCTTCACACCAAAATATGCTATTACTATTATAACTCTAGATCTCTATTCTCGACATCTATATATTTTTTTCCAGATAGTATTCATAATCATTATAAATCTAATTTTTTTTTCTTAAGCATCTTAAAAAATTAGCCATAATAAATAACTTAGATCTATGCCTTCTTTTAAATCTTGGCGACCTTTTGGTCTTTCACCATCAAAAATTTCAAACCCTAAAATTACTCCTAATATATTCTCCTACCTTTGTTAACCTATTAGGGTTGAGGGTTTAGAGTATGATCATGATAAGAATTAAAAACATAATGAAATATTTGAATTAAATACTTTTAATATGAATATAACATTTGATTCTATCTAGTTAGTTATAATATTTCATCTAATAGGATAGTAATGCAAGGTTTAATTTTATCATATAACTTTCTTTATTTATGATTTTATATTGTATTATTTATTTTTTTCACGTTAAAAAAAACTTTTATCATGATTTACCATTATTTGATAAAATAGCAAATAATTTTAAATATTGAAACCTCTAATGATATGTTAAAAATAGATTTACAAGATTTATCAAAATTGTATATATATAACTTGAAGGGGTTATCTGGTCGCGAGGTTTAACCAAGATTTATTAGTTGGGATTAAGCTAACAATTTATTAAATAAAAATTTGAACCACATAAATCATACTTCGTTCTTTAATCGCAGATTATCTCCATTTTGACCTAAATCCAGAGCGGTAAATCCCAAGGGGGAGCTGTATTTAATGTGTAAATTGACAGCTCTGCTCCTCGACGAGTCTTTTTTTTTTTTTTTTTTTCTCTCAAGATCCCATTTTTTTGCTGACTGTATCGACTGGCATACGTGAGCTTCTGTTATTTCCCCACAAATCACTTTTCTACTCTCGCTGCTCGTAATTAATCGCCTCTTCTCCTTTTTCTTTATCTGGAGAAAATAGATAGTCAGCCATTTTCTTCACAGTCGCTTCTGCTACGTTGTTTCTAATTAAATCTCGTATTTGTTTAAGTCATATATCTTAAATAATAGTCGTTAACCAGTTTATCATATATTAGTTGTGATATCTTACGATTTTCAATATTTAACTTTCAATAATTTAGTAAACCTTGTAAATCCTAGTTGTTACCAAACAACCCCAAAATCCTAGAAATCCATTTGACAGTATTTAAACAAAACCAAATAAGAAGAAGATAATCATAAAACAAAACCTTTCCAACCTTGCAACATAAAGCTCCATACATCATGATCATCATGATCATCAAAAGAAATCTTTATACCTACTGGAATTCTTATTCCTACCACTGCTATCCGGCCATAGCCTGAGCTCAAGATCAAGCTCTCCTGCTTCCGTATCCAGCTTCCACTGTTCTCGCTCATCAGCAACATGATCTTCTTTTCTTTTCTTCATATCAGTGTTTCCTTTTGAAGAGCTTGCAGAGCAATAATTAGTTCCGAGCTGTTGCGGATTACTCTGATAGTTATAAGCTCCTGGCTTCATTAATGTCTTATTTGCTCGAACTCTTCTATGGATGTTCATATGACCTCCAAGTGCTTGAGCGTTTAAGAATCCTCTCTTGCAGAAGTTACATTCGTAGGATCTGATATGTGATGAGGAGCTGCCGCCGGCGAAGGAGGCATCGGTTGCGCCGCTGCCTGGGTCGACTTCTTCGTTCGCGTTCATGGAGAAGAGGAAGGGTGGTTGGAGATAGCGCAGCCTTTCACTGCTGCTTTTATAACGAGTGGAAGGTGCAGTGACTTTTACAAAATGAAGTCTTTTTTTGTTACTAATAATATTTCTTCTTCTCTTATTATTATTATTATTATTATGGCTAATATATATATAATCATAAAGTTTATTGAAGCTTAAAAATCTCTTAGAAGATTTAAAAGTGATAAAAATGTACGTATAAATAAAAATTTATTTATAAAAAAAATATTGTCGCAATTAATACTTTCTAATGTAATATACTTATTTCATATATATGAAACATATCACGTAGCATCTCATGCACTGTGCTCGTATGGAGAAAATATGTCCGGAGTCCGCACGTAGCTTTACATGCGGACTCCAATCCACGGATGACGCGTGTCCCACTTTTTTTTCCCATTTTAGCGATTAACTGAAAGAAGATAATGGTTTTCCGACCCAGAACGCCGATGCGTGATAACGACGGCGTAAATACATTTTCCCTCCCAACCCGCCTGTAAGCCGTCAAATGCGGAGGAATTTAAAGAAATATATAGATTTAGGTTTAGTTAGTTTTTTTCAAACGAGCTCAAGAGAATAAAAATCTCATTTTCTTTTATAAGAGAACCATGAAGATGGAGAACGTTGATAAATAACAACCATTTTATGGGATGTATTAAATAGAATTCATCTAAGTTTCTGCATTTTTTCTTTGTTAGTGATGTATTAAATACAAAATAGATCATTTTGACCTTTTGCAATTTTTTTGTCAATTCCTTATGATTATGTTTAGGGCATTCCAAAGGAATAATTTGATGATGGTTTACAGATTTTTGCATCAGATCCTGTACCTCTTTGAGGGTGATCATTTTGAGCTTTTTTTACGCTTTTTTGCCAATTTCTTATGATTATGTTTAGAATTCAAAGGAAGCATTTGAGGCAGTGATTTTGGATTTTTGATCAGACTGTGTACCTCTTTGGAGGTACAAATCATTTTACGCTTTTTTCATTTTTTGCTAACTTCTTATGATTATGTTTAGGGTATTCCAAAGGAATCATTTGAAGCAGTGGTTTTGGATTTTTACCGTTCTCTGGTACCTCTTGGGGTAATGCACCATTTTGATTTTTTTTCCATTTTTTTGCCAACTCCTTATGATTATGTTTAGATTATAATGGAAGCATTTGATGGCGCTTTGGTGATTTTGGATTTTACTCAGACTCCATGCACTTTGGAGTGCACCATTTATGATAATTTTTTCCGCTTTATTTTGCCAACTTCTTATGATTATGTTTGGTATTCCAAAGGAAGCATTTGATAGATTTTGGATGATTTTGATCAGACGGTACTTTGAGGGTACAGATCATTTTGACCTTTTTTTGCGGTTTTTTCTTTCAATTCCCATGATTATGTTTGCATTCCAAAGGAATCATTTGATGCTTGCGATTTCAGATGGTATTTGCATCTATACAGTACCTCTTTGGAGTGTGATCATTTTGACCTTTTTGCGCTTTTTTGTCAATTCCTTATGATTATGTTTAGGCATTCCAAAGGAATCATTTGATGGCGTTTGGGTGATTTACAGATGGTATTTGCATTCTGTATTTTGGGATCTGCACCATTTTGATTTTACGTTTTTTTGCCAATTATGATATTTAGGGAATTCCAAAGGAAGCATTTGAGGCGCTTTGGTTTTGGGTGGGTATTTTGATCTCAGATTCACAGACTCTTTGGAGCAGATCATCATTTTTCCGTTTTTTGCCAACTTTATGATTATGTTGGTATTCCAAAGGAATCATTTGGTGGTTTCTGGTGGTATTTTGCATCTGCTCGTACTCTTGAGGTACAAACCATTTTTTTTTTTCTATTTTTTTTTGCCAACTCATGATTATGTTTAGGCATTATAATGAAAGCATTGACAGCTTTGGGTTTTCGGTGGTATTTTACATCTATACTCTTTGGAGGTACATACCATTTATGAGCTTTTTTCAGTTTATTTTGCCAACTTCTTATGATTATGTTTAGTATTCCAAAGGAAGCATTTGATGGCGCTTGGGTGATTTTGGATGGGTATTTCAGATCTCACTGTGTACCTATTTGAGGGTACAGATCATTTTGACCTTTTTTTGTAAATATGATTATGTTTAGGCATTCCAAAGGAATCATTTGATAGCTTGGGTATTTCGGATATTTTGATCTCAGACTCTCTCTTTGGAGGGTAGATCATTTTGACCTTTTTTGCGCTTTTTTTCAATTCTTATGATTATGTTTAGGGCATTCCAAAGGAATCATTTGATGGCAGTTTGGGTGGTTTTTGGGTGGTATTTTGTATCTGTACTCTGTGTACCTCTTTGGAGGGTACATATCATTTTTGACCTTTTTTTTTTGTCAATTCCTTATGATTTTGTTTAGGGCATTCCAAAGGTATCATTTGATGACTTTGGGTGGGATATTTGCATCCAGACTGTACCTCTTTGGAGGTATACACCATTTTGACAATTTTTTTTCAGCTTTATTTTGCCAACTTCTTATGATTATGTAGGTATTCCAAAGGAAGCATTTGATGGCGGGATTTTGGGTGGTATTTTGCATATGTACTCGTGTACCTATTTGAGGGTACGATCATTTTGACCTTTTTTTTTTTTTTGTCAATTCCTTATGATTATGTTTAGGCATTCCAAATGAATCATTTGATGGCGCTTAGGTGGTATTTTGCATCTCAGACTGTACCTCTTTGGAGGGTATAGATCATTTTGACCTTTTTCGCTTTTTCAATTCCTTATGATTATGTTTAGACATTTCAAAGGAATCATTTGATGGCGCTTTGGTGGTATTTTGCATTCAGATTTGTGTACCTCTTTGGAATGATCATTTTGACCTTTTTGTAGTTTTTTTGTCAATTCCTTATGATTTTGTTTAGGGCATTCCAAAGGTATCATTTGATGACGCTTGGGTGGTTTTGGTGGTATTTCAGATTCAGACTGTACCTCTTTGAGGGTACACACCATTTTGATAGTTTTTCCGCTTTATTTTGCCAACTTATGATTATGTTTAGGGTATTCCAAAGGAAGCATTTGATGGCAGTTTGGGTGATTTTGGGTGGGTATTTTGCATCTGTACTCCGTGTACCTCTTTGGAGGGTACAGATCATTTTTGACCTTTTTTTGCAGTTTTTTTTGTCAATTCCTTATGATTATGTTTAGGGAATTATAATGGAAGCATTTTGAGGAAGTTTGGATATTTTGCATCTATATTTTCTAACATATTTTTGTATCTGGCCGTAAATGCAATGACCCAAATTTGGGAAACTCGCACCACCGCTCGAATGAAATGGAGGCGTATAATCAGACTCGTGACTATGCACATCAAATTGGCTTGTGAAGGACCATACTAGTTATTGGCCAAACTCAAAGAAATTAAAATCAAAAGATTTTCTATGTGCAAAAGTCGGAAGAAGTCCGCTACCTAAATAGCTTAACAAAATTCTAAAAGTTGATACAAGAACGGTTGAATGATTAGATTCTCTGTTGATTTGAGGGAATTGACGATTAAAAACATACGAAAGTCATAATCATTCTTGCGAGCTCACGACCTACATCTTCTCGATCACACAGATGCATTAGCGAGAAGGCGTGTTGAAGACAATGACGAGGTCGGTATTAGAGCAAGCATTTATCTAACCGAGGAAGTTGGCGGTGTAGAGAATATCGGGTTCACAAAAAGAGATGCTTTCAATTTTATTCAAAGAGAAAAGATCGAGGATCGAATGGTGACGAATGCATTAATACGCTTGTTTAAGGAAAGGCAAGTGGATGGATGTTTGCATAGGATGCAAGTTGATGAGTCGGATTGCTTAGTAAGTTTTTTTTAGTAATGGCATGTCTAGGATAGAATATGATTGTTTGGGATGTGATAATTTTGATACAAGCTATCGACTCAATAAATATAATCTCGTTCCCTCTTGTTGAGTGAATCATCACCGGAAAATGTATTATTTGAGTATTTTTTATGGGAGACAATTGAGTTATTCTCATGGCTATTCCAAACATTTCTTATTGATGAATGACGACATCTATAACAATATTCACCGATCAAGATCGCTATGATGAGCTATTAAAATTGTATTGCGCATACTCATCATAAGTTGTGCCAATGGTATATATTTCAAAGAAAGCTCCTTCCAAGGTTCATCGCTTTAATAAGATAAGATAAGGGCTATTTTATAAATACATGAGTAAGTGTGACTCGTGAGGAAGAGTTTAAAGAGGCGCCGCCATGCTAGAAGAAGGCAATTTACATGATCATGCTCGGCTATCTCGAGCTTTATAAGATTAGATCCAAGTGGTCCAATCAGATTCAAGGACACATTCTCGCATGGGGCATCTTGTCAACGCAACGTAGTGAGTCCACGAACAATGTATGTCATGGAATATCTAAACCAACAAGTTCGCTCACAGATTATTTCTTGAAAAGGTTATGGAGACAGGAATGAACATGACGAAGACTTCAAGTGTACCAACATCGATTGTCTGTTGTTAAGACACCCAATTCTAAAACAAGTCGCTATGTTTTATACAAGAAAGGTTTACACTATGTTTGAAGAGGAATTTTGCATGGAGTTGAGGCCTATCAACTAAGTCGATGACACCATGGAGTATTTGGTGAGAAACTTAGAGAATAAAAATGCATCCAAAACATGGACGTGCATGATAGACTACCCTAGAAGTAACTTGCTTGAAAAAAATTTGAAATGATGGGATTACTTTGTGCCCATCAGTATCGAGTTCTTAGTCATGAAGATGTCAGCATTCCTGACAAGTATCTTCTGCCGATGGTCTACCGAGCAAAGAGGGATATTTACATTGATAGTGCATAAAAAATTAAGAGATGTGGCAAGAATGATGGAAATGCTTCGCATTATTTTCTGAACTACATAAGTCGATATGCATATCAAATAAGCGCCGGCATAAATAAGAGAGCTGAGGACTATATGCTTGGATCCCTAGAAAAACTATATGATGATGTCGACTCTATAATAAGTGAGAATTCTCCTCCATCTGACAAAGCAGTTAAGAAGAAGTCAACCACGAAAGATAAGGGAAAAGACATCTTAAAAGATCCAGTTAAGCAACGTCCAAAGGGTGTTTCCAACTCTAGGCTTAAGGGATATTGGGAGAGATCCAAGAAAGCCAAGAGTAATTTTCTACTTATGATTATTTTTTTGGTATTTTAAATATGTTAATCTTCAAACCCTTCTACTTTTTTTTTGCGTAAACCAAAGTACCGATATATTTGAACGTGTTTCCTCACAAGTTGCATCACCTTTCTCTATTATGCCAGAGTGTTTTTCAGAGGCACGCACCTAATATCACACATCCATGCTGTAAGAAAGTATCAACTAATACGATGTTCTACATGCAGAATTTATCTCGAAGCCCACAATCAATCAATCAAAGGGTACACTAAGTCGATGATGGATATTATTTCGTGAAAATATTTGATGCATGACATTATCCGCTTTGATGATGAAGCTAGGAGATTTTGACACGGTCTATTTGTAGCTCTTAAGCAATAGTGATTGAGTTAATCCCTAAGTACATGAATCATCATTGTACCAATAAATATGTGTAATAAATAATAGATCGCTTATTGCCTTTTTTTATTTTGCCCGATACTAAATAATATTCATTACATTCTTGTTTAGCCAATTTGAAAGCTATTTGGATGACTTCGGGTTTTGCCTATTTATACTTAAGGCACTCCAAAGGAAGCATTTGAGGCTTTTAGTGATTTTGGGTGGTTTTTTTAATTGCATTTGAGGGTACGCATTATTTTGATAGATTTTTTTTCGCTTTATTTTGTCAACTCTTATGATTATGTTTAGAAAAGCAGAATTTGGAGATTGTTTGATGAATTCCTGGTATTTACATTCAGACTGGTACCTTTTTGGGCATGCACCATTTTGAAAATTTTTTTCGCTTTATTTTGCCAACTCCTTATGATTATGTTGTTACAAAAAGGCGCATTTGGAGATTGTTTGATGGATTCGGTGGTATTTTGCATCTATACTGTGGTATCTCTTTGAGGTAGAAATTTTTGACAATTTTTTTCCATTTATTTTGCCAACTCCTTATGATTATGTTTAGGCATTCCAAAGGAAGCATTTGAGATTATTTGATGGATTGGTGATATTTTACATCTGTACTCTATGTACCTCTTTGGAGGGTACATATCATTTTTTTTTTGTAGTTTATTTGCCAACTTACGATTATGTTGTGCATTCCAAATGGAAGCATTTGAGGAAGTTTTGTGGTATTTTGCATCTCAGATCTACTCTATGTACCTCTTTGAGGGTACGTACCATTTTGATTTTTTTCCGCTTTATTTTGCCAACTTCTTATGATTATGTTTAGGCATTCCAAAGGAAGCATTTGAGATTGTTTGGGTGATTGGGGTTTAGCATCTCAGACTGTACCTCTTTGAGGGTAGGCATTTTGATTTTTTTTAGTTTATTTTGCCAACTTTATGATTATGTGTATTCCAAGGAAGCATTTGATGGCAGGAGTGATTTTGGGTGTGTATTTTGTCAGACTGTACCCTCTTTGGAGGGTAAAATCATTTTGAACTTTTTTTTTTTTTTGCCAACTTATGATTATGTTTAGGGCATTCCAAAGGAATCATTTGATGGCAGTTTGGATGGATTCTGGGTGGTATTTTGCATTCATCTGTACTCCTTTTGAGGGTACACCATTTTGACCTTTTTTCTAGTTTTTTGCCAACTCTTATGATTATGTTGGGCATTGCAAAGGAAGTATTTGGAGATTTGGATGGATTTTAGGTGGTTATTTTGCCAGATCTGTACCTCTTTGAGGGTACGATCATCTTTTTGAGCTTATTTTGCCATTTATTGAGATTATATTTGGGCATCTCAATGGAAGCATTTGGAGATTGTGGATGGATTTTGGGTGATTATTTTGTATCAGTACTCGGTACCTCTTTGGAGGGTACGATCTTTTAAATTTTTTCTTTTTTTTGCCAATTTCTTATGATTATGTTTAGGGCATTATAATGGAAGCATTTGGAGGAAGTTTGGGTTTTTGTGGTATTAGTGACCAGATTGTACCTCTTTGGAGGGTACATATCATTTTGACCTTTTGCTTTATTTTGCCAACTTCTTATGATTATGTATAGAGCATTGCAATGGAAGCATTTGGAGGAAGTTTGGGTGGTATTTTGCCAACTTTTTTCAAATTTCTTTAATCAATAAATTCAAATTCTAAAACCATATATTATAAAAAAATTTATTATATATAACTTATTTAAATCATTAAACTAATATCTAAAATTTAAAATATATATGCACATGAATAATAAAAATTCATTGTTTTAGCATTATTGTAATAAAGACAAATAATAAGCATTATCACTTTTATAGGAGGACTTTCTCAATATTTCAAGTTACCATAAAATGAAGTTTTGTAAAATTCGAATAGATTCATAAAAGCATCACAGAAATTTATATAATTGTTCAAATCAATGATTTCGATTTTGATTTAACTCAAGAAAAAAGCCCCACTCCATAATGTATTAATCATTATCATCACAATCAATATCAACCCTAATGTGACACCACATAAATTCCTAATAATATGTTCAAAGTGAGAAAACTATGACATGTTAAGCACAACTAAGCAACAACTAATAAATAGAACTAATCAACATTTAGCTCACAATCAAATATTAAAATATATATAGGTGCAAATAAACCACAATACTTAATTAAATCATCACGATATAACTACACCGCATATCAACTAATATATTTAAGTCATTAATCATAAAACAAACAATGAGCCATTTTCGTGAGCTAAAAAAAAACCTAAGCATTCATTCAAAGGGTACTGACTCAATATTTGATCTTCAATCGTTCGCTTTTATTTTGAAAGGTAATTTTTTATAGATCCATCTCATAGGAACTGAACCTGAGAATTATCAATCATCACTCTTAAATATAAAATAGATCCATATCATATGTGGAAATATACAATGCGAATCACTCTTATGTCAAGGAAATGCTCAATATTCAAGGAAAATATACAATGCGAATCACTCTTTATGGCAAGGAAATCACTCTTTATTGCATTCTTTATCAATTCCACAAGCATCTTCTATTAAACAAGGAGGACAAAGACACAAGAAGCTAGTGAGAAGGAAGAAGGTAAGAAAACACACTAAATCATAAAACAGGAATCAAGAAACTAACTTTATTAAACTTGTTCACCTCCATTCCAGCCATCTTCTTCTTCTCTGTTGTGTGACTTGCGAGAAGAAGCAGAACAAAGAGAGAGAGGATGAGTTCCTCCCATTGATCTCTTCATACTTAAAGAAAAGCTCTTGGATTTAGCTTTGGGAGCTTCATCATGCAGAACAAAATCCTATATCAAACAAAATAATATTGTTCTCACTTTGGATTTTAAGTCCCAAACAAAATGTAGCGTATAACTCTAAATATATTCATTTTCTTTGGCCAACTGTTGGTCTACCCAATCCACGGAGGTTTCTGACACGCCTCCATGTATTTGGAGACAAACATTCCACGACACTATTTTCTTGACTACCCCACTATGTCGATTGGCCATTTCCTGGATCGCCACAAAAGCCGCAAAGATCTTCAACAAGTAATTTGATCTAAATAGCTAGAACAAAATCTCAATAAGTTGGACCGGGAAAAAAAATAGTTAAGAAGAACCAAATTTGAAAACATTTCTTACAATATCAGGAAGAATGCTCTTATAGGTGGGTTTGGGCAATGAGTCATAAAAATACCAGGCCTCTGACTTAATATGCCCAACTGAGTGTCCATTATCTATAATCGGCAAGATTAACTCACACCGCCCGCAGTGATATGGATGAACATTTTGCTTTCCATCTTTAGCCGCACTGCATAACTGCAGAAAAGAAGAGAACGATTACACATTACGCTTTCATCTAAATAAACAAGAATCGAATCATAATACCAACATTCTGTGGGATACCCAATGCAAATGTACAAATATGGGATATACTGCGAGCGAGTACTTCACAAGAAGGCGAAGGCATCAATGTGCATCCGAGAGATATTGATCCGCCGAACTCATCGACCGCCTCATGCAATAATGATATTCCCAGCAAATAAGTATCACCCCGCAAGTAATAAATTTTTAAAGTGATCTCAACTAAACGAATAGGTTATTTTATGCGAAGGACCCGACAGGCTTGACTTACTTGTCCTCAACCGAGCACGACGTGTCAATAAGATCGAGCACGGCTTAGGCAAAATAGCCAATGAGAACTCAACATGAAGTGCCTCCGATGCCGCACAAATTGATGAAAAAGCTATGATGAAGAGCTACATTCACTATGAATAAATGATCTATGAGATGATGCAAACCTCCCGATGCTCCTCCACCACGACGATAGCGGTCATCGAATCTATTGGCTCATCTTTGTGAACCTATAAAAAAATTTAGTGATGACGAAGATTAACTATGAATAAAGGATCGATCTACTGAGATGATTCATACCTCCGACTGATGCTCCTCCACCACAACAATAGCAGTCTGTGGGTCATCGACCTTTATTGCCTCATCTGTGCGAACCTATAAAAAAATTTAGTGAAAAACTATTTCTATTATCTCAAATTTAAAAGAAAGTAACTTAATACCTCCGCCATTGAGTGGAGGCCACCACATCATTTATTCTTGCTCGAGACTTCCGAAGTGTGTGTGAAAGGAATGCTTTTCCTCTTTCTTATCTGCCGAGCTTTAACACCATGCTCAATGCTGCCAATCACAGTTTCGGAGCATCGTCATGTGTAGTGGTGGCCTCCACAAGAACTTCTCCTACGGTCAATTCCACGGGCTTCCCCTTTGAAGTATCCAACTCCCAATGGAAGCTCAGTGGTAGCCTCCACTTGTACCACCCTGCACACGTGGTAGCCTCCCCCGTGGGTACCCTCCACGTGGGAAGCTGGTGTAGCCTCTGAAGAGTTTCCTGGTGACCCCATAGAACCTCCACATTTGGGGTGGTACCACCGCCTGGCTAGAACATCCTCGATAAAGAACCCGAAATCAAGCCCATCCAACCTCTGTTGTATGGAAAGAGCCTCTCTGTCCTTCAAACCTAAACATCCTCTCCACCGAAAGTCTCATGGGGTAAAGTGAGGGCGTGCTAAACACCTGATGGGAGAATATCGAGGAGAGATATAAGGAGAGTCAATGCTGAATTGGACTTAAAATGGGACTACTATCTGCCCGCATGTGTAGATTGTGGGACACCGAGAGAGCCACCTCGCCTTCCAATAAGTCCTCGAATGAAAGGTACACTGGTAAAAGGATAAAAATTTTGAAGACATACAACATAAATAAATACATTCTTATATGAACTAAGTGATATTATTATATGTCACCATTCCTCCCAAACCAAGAAAGCATTTTTTGGAAACTCTATTTTAGCCCATCGCAAAGATACATGTGTTCATGATGGGGTTTATGATGCTTATGTGCTTAGCCATATCTACAATGAATATATTAAACAAGAACTTCAAGACATTATATTTCACAAGAATGGAGATATAAAACATACCATCGTAAGAGTGACAAAGCCACTCATGTAACCAAATGCCTCCGGTTTGAATCTTGATGCAATAACATCAAATTGGAAACTAGAAAGTCCCAAATGGTATTTGTTGTACTCAACAGAATCTATCTATATCATCGGGTAAGCAATCAGATGCCACCTGTAATTGTGATATACAAAAAATAGATTTGAGAAGAAAACGATATACACCGCACAAACTGCAGTGCAACCATCTCAATTCTCGTCGATTCTTGTAGTCCGATGAGCTGAACAGTGACAGCGGGGATTTCTATCATACAACCTTCTCCCCTCTATTTGGCATCCCTATCATCAATGCAACTTCATCAGGGGTGAAAGGAATGTACTGCCCACCCAGCAAGAAAGCTTGCTTTTCTATGTCCCAGCAAGACAGGATCGATGTAATGGCAACTGAGTCTTGCTTAATGCCGTGGAGTCTAATGAATTGATGGAGATGAAGCCTCTTTAGAATGTCTTTCATCGAAAGCGTCGTAATATTATCGAACACATTTCACAGTAGTTCGCACCTCAAGTTATATTTTTCCCAGACATGATAAACTTTCAAAAAGACAAGTAATTAGGTCAAAAATGGTCTGTACCCTCCAAAGAGGTACATAGACTACAGATGCAAAATATCACCCAGAAACCACCCAAACTGCCATCAAATGCTTCCATTATAATGCCCTATACATAATCATAAGAAGTTGGCAAAATAAACTTGAAAAAATTGTCAAAAATGATCTGTACCCTCCAAAGAGGTACACATGATACAGATGCAAAATACCCACCCAAAATCACCCAAACTGCCATCAAACACTTCCTTTGCAATGCCCTAAATATAATCATAAGGAATTGACAAAAAAAATTGCAAAAAAAGGTCAAAAATGATCTGTACCCTCCAAAGAGGTACAGAGAGTACAGATGCAAAATACCACCCAGAATCCATCGAAACAATCTCCAAATGCTTCCTTTGTAATGTCCTAAACATAATCTTAAGGAGTTGGAAAAAATAACTAGGAAAAAATGGTCAAAATGGTCTACTCTAAAGAGGTACAGAGTACATATGCAAAATACCACCTAAACCACCCAAATGCCATGCTTCTTGAATGCCCAAAACATAATCATAAAAAGTTTGCAAAATAAACCGGAAAAAAGGTCAAAATTGTCTCACTCTAAAGAGGTACACAGAGTACAGATGCAAAATAACCATAAAAAATCACCCAAACTGCCATCAAATGCTTCCATTATAATGCCCTAAACATAATCATAAGAAATTGGCAAAAAAAATAAGAAAAAAAAGTTAAAAAATGATCTCAGTATTCTCCAAAGAGGTACACAGAGTACTGATACAAAATACCACCCAGAAACCACCCAAACTTCCTCCAAATGCTTCCATTGCAATGCCCTATACATAATCATAAGAAGTTGGCAAAATAAACTGCAAAAAAAGGTCAAAAATGATCTGTACCCTCCAAAGAGGTACACAGAGTACAGATGCACTAAATCTACCCAAAACTACCCAAACTGCCATCAAATGCTTCCTTTGGAATGCCCTAAACATAATCATAAGAAGTTGGCAAAAAAACCGGAAAAAGTTAAAATGATCAGAATCTCCAAAAGGTACACAGTACGATGCAAAATATCACCCGAATCACCAAACCGCCATCAAATGCTTCCTTTGCAATGCCCACAACATAATCATAAAAAGTTTGCAAAATAAACTAAAAAAAAGTCAAAATGAACTCAAAGACTTCCTTTAGAATGACCTAAACATAATCATAAGAAGTTGGCAAAATAAACTGGAAAAATAGTCAAAATATGTAATTCTCCAAAGAGGTACACAGAGTAAATGCACCCTAAAACCACCCAAACCATCAAATGCTTCCTTTGCAATGCCCTAAATATAATCATAAGAAGTTGGCAAAATAAATGAAAAAAAAATCAAAATGGTCTCATCTCCAAAGAGGTACACAGAGTACAGATGCACTAAACCCACCCAAAACCACCCAAACTGCCATCAAATGCTTCCTTTGGAATGCCCTAAACATAATCATAAGAAGTTGGCAAAATAAATTGGGAAAAAACTGTCAAAAATGATCTATACCCTCCAAAGGGGTACACAGATAGATGTACCACCAAAACCACCCAAATCGCATCAAATGCTTCCTTTGCAATGCCCTAAACATAATCATAAAAAGTTTGCAAAATAAACTGGGAAAAAAAGGTCAAAAATGGTCTGTATCCTCTAAAGAGGTACATGTAGATGATGCAAAATAATCACCCAAAATCACCCAAAGCCATCAAATGCTTCCTTTGAAATAAAAATATAATCATAAGAAGTTGGCAAAATAAACTGGAAAAAAATTAAAATACCAGACCTCCAAAGAGGTACACAGTACGATGCAAAATACCCACCCTAAACCACCTAAACTGCCTCCAAATGCTTCCATTATAATGCCCTCTAAATATAATCATAAGAAATTGACAAAAAAATGGACAAAATTGTAAAATGATGTAATTCTCCAAAGAGGTACACAGAGTACAGATGCACTAAACCAGTTCTTAACTATCCAAACTGCCATCAAATGCTTCCTTTACAATGCCCTAAATATAATCATAAGAGATTGGCAGAATAAACTGGGAAAAAAGGTCAAAAATGGTCTGTACCCTCCAAAGAGGTACACAGAGTACAGATGCAAAATACCCACCCAAAATCACCTAAACTGCCTCCAAATGCTTCCATTATAATGCCCTAAACATAATCATAAGAAATTGGCAAAAAAATTGTAAAAATTATCAAAATGATTGTACCTCCAAAGAGGTAGTATATATGCAAAATACCACCGAAACCACCCAAACTTCCTCCAAATGCTTCCATTGAATGCCCTATACATAATCATAAGAAGTTGGCAAAATAAACCGCAAAAGGTCAAAATGATCGTACCTCCAAAGAGGTGGATATATGCAAAATACCCACCCAAAATCACCCAAACTCATCAAATGCTTTGTAATGCCCTAAACATAATCAAAAAAGAACTGGAAAAAAGGTCAAAATGATCTGTACCCTCCAAAGAGGTACACAGAGTACAGATGCAAAATACCACCTAGAATTTATCCAAACTTCCTCCAAATGCTTCCATTGCAATGCCCTATACATAATCATAAGACGTTGACAAAATAAATAAAAAAAAAGGTCAAAAATGATCTGTACCCTCCAAAGAGGTACACAGAGTACATATACAAAATACCCACCCAAAACCATCCAAATCATCAAATGCTTCCATTTGAATATATGAACATAATATCAAGAAAGCAAAAGGAACCGGTAAAAGATTCTAAAGTTATACCTCTAGAATAGAGAGTACTGATACAAAAAACATATAAAAAACCAATCTTTCACCGACAATGAGAAGAAGAGTAAACCCTAAATTCATTCAAGTTCTAATGCATAAATAATTTCAAATACCCAATACCTCAATTTATGATTTGATATATCATCGAACGCCCCGACGCGGCGCCGATCGACTGGAGTCGAAAAAATCCTTCGTCAAAAGAAAGCCCTAAACCGCTCTCAGACGGGAATGTAATGTCGAATGTTTCGCTTCTTCTCCGCTTTTGAACGCTTACGGGCTGGCTGGGAAATGTATTTACGCCGTCTCACGCCATCGACGCTATCCGCCGTCGCGTGGAAATCGTATTCACCGCTTCGTTAATCGCTAAAACGGAAAAAAAAGCGGACACGCGTCGGACGGAGTCGCGACGTAAAGTAGCGGACTCGACGCATATTTTCTCGCCAGATGATGCATGTTTTTCTCTAAGGATTTACATGCCCAGGTGTGTAGAAAAATATAATATATTTATTTGAATTTAAATATAAATAATATCGCATAAATTATTAATTAATATATACAGATGAGGCCAAATTCACTTTAAATCTTCTAGATATCATAGAGCCCCTCCCAATTAAGAAAATAATAATTAATTAATAACATTATAAGATATGCCTATCGATCTCGAGCATGTTTTCATATTAATTAGATTAATTAGTACCATAATTTATTTTATTTTTATTTTTATAAAATTCTGCTTTTGTCGCATTCTCATTGCGGTGAATGGATGACAGTGATTGCTGATTGGTTCCTCAGAAGTGTGAAGTTTATATAACTGAGGAGTTATACTATATATATATATATATATATATATATATATATATATATATATATATATATATATATATATATATATATATATATATATATATATATAATTTAATGGAGTTATATTTGATGAGTTGGTATTTAAAATTTTCAAAATGGGAGTGCAGTGAGGAAGATGACCTGTTAGCAAATTATGCTTTATTGGACTGAGGAGTAAAGTGAAGATAAGTTAAGAAGCCTGAGTCGACATTAACCTTTGCTTTATTTTAATTAGTCAGTGGGCGGGCGTCGCGTGGTTAATTAAGCCCACTCACTGAATTCACCAGCTTTTTCTTTCTAGTTTTTAAAGACTTTGGATAAATTTTGAGTCAACTTATTCTAATCTAAAATTTTGTTATTATTACCTATTAATATATTTAGGATGATAGTAATTGTGTTAATTTTATATGAAGAAGATTCGGTATATACATTCATAACATAAGAGTTTAATGAAAGATGTCAAATTTTTATGTAAAAACAAAAGAAGAAGAAGAAAATTATGGAGCCTGACCTACTTGAAATAATCAATCTTGCATGATTCTCTTCTCCCTGATTGAAAATTATAAAATTACAAAATAGAGAGTATTGATTCGATATTTTGATGATAATAAATATATGACTGATAAATTCAATATTTTATGTTAAGTGATTTTATGATTATTCAAATCAAGATATTGAATGAGTAGTTATGAATTACACATAGAGCTCAAGATGATCGAAATGAATTTATTAAAATCTTAAAGAGTTTTTGAAGCTTTCAAGTTTATCATGGCGGAATTATGTTGAAAGCTCAAGCTCTAATTAATTAAATTTATAAGATCGAATCAAGATTAAAAATTAAATTAGTTAACTATAATCATTAAAAGATGATAAAAAAAGTATTTTTACATAATTTATATAAATTAGAATTTGTTATGAAAGTTTTGATCAAATATCGATAATTTTTATTATCATCAGAAATAATTATTTAAATTCTATCTTAATATATTTACTCATTTAAAATCTCTTTAAGTGTTACAGAGGAGGATGCTTAGATGGATGAGTGGCTTTACTCTTAGCGATAGAATGCAAAATGAGTATAATCGGGAAAAGTTGGAGTAGCTCCGGTGGTAGATAAGATTAGGAGAGTGTCTTAGATGGTTTGGCCATACAAAGCATTGGCCGTCGATCCCATTAGGAGTAGATGTTAGATTTGCCTTATGTTAAGAAAGGTAGAGGTAGACCAAAAGACTTAGTTAAGATGTATAAAAAATGATCTTAGTATACTTGATTTAAATGAGAATTTGACACATAATAAGACACAATGGAGACGAAGGATTCATATAGCTGATCCCACCTAGTGGGATTAAGGCTTGTTGTTGTTGTTTGATAGATATAACATTCAAAGATGTTATGCCTAAATTCAAAAACTATATTAATCAAATTCAATTCTTTACGTACGCATTTCCCCTCTCATTTGAATTGCTTCTCAGAACACACGAGAACAATTAGCAGCAGTGAAATAAGCTTTCATTTTAAGTGCGTATTCTTCTTTATATTATATGTTTAAATTCCAGCTACATAACGATCATTTCAAATTTTTTCATCGAATTTTTTATTCAAATTTCTGTTTTAAGCATACTATTCACTTTGCTTGTTTAATTACTATTGAGCCTGAGCTTGAGCTCATTTATCGAGCCCAAGTTCAACTCGGTTTATAGAAAGTCACGCTCGAGCTAAATTCGAATGCTCGAGCTCATTTAAAAAGCTCGATAAGCTATCGAGCCAAGCGTGAAATGCGATATATTGCAGTTTATCATTATGTAAATAAGCTGACTCGATAAGCTACCAAGCCTGATATGATACACAATATATTACAATTTATCATTATATAAATGAGTCGGCTCAATAAGCTATCAAGTCGTGTCAAACTGCATTACTTGAGCTCAACAATTTTTCAAGTGAGATTATGAGTTTAAGGCTTGATAAACTTGGCTCATGAGGTTGTTAATGCCGAGCTCGAGTTAGCTCACAAGCTAGGAGAGAGGGAAGATTGAAGAGGGAATTATGTTCCTTTGCATAGCTGAAGTTTAACCTTTGACTTGGACAGTGAATTGGACTCTAAAGATTCTATATCATTTGGCAAAAGTTCATTCAGGTAATTGGCAACAAAATAAGCTAACTATGGTATAAAAGAAAGCTTTATAATAATAATAAAAAACTATGTTGGGATTAAAATTAAAATTGCTTCTTGAAATAAATTTTAATAATGATATGAGACTAAAAATACCACTAGTTGAAGCACGAATCTTGACGTCGAAAGCAATCTGATTCTAAGTCTGGACTAACCTAGATCAAGCGCTTAAAATATAATTAAAAATTTTGGGATATCAGTCGGCTCCTAAATATGGAGTGTTTATAGTCAAATCGAGCATCTTGACGAGTTGGATCTAACAAGTCTAAGATCTCGTAATTCTGACTTTATTTGAGCATTCAAATACTTAAAATACATCAGATGATCGAAGGAATCATTTCGAGCCATCCGATGGAGTGGTTTGGATTTTGCCTGTATTTATAGGGGTGACACTCCCATAATCTATAAATAACCCCTCACTTTTCACATGAGGGGAGCCCAAGCAAAAGAGAGGAGAGAGCTCTAAGGCTTGAAGAACCTCCAAGCATAATCGTGCCACCAGTCGACGGTCGACGACCACCGCCGGACACCATCGGTCATCGCCGCCACCAGTCTCGCCGCGTCGGCCACCACTCTGTCTCACGCCACCGCCATTGATCAAATCGTTGATTGCCGACCACCGCCGGTCCTTGCGCGTCGACCACTTATCGGTCACGCAGACCACCACCATCGGTCACCACCGCCGACCATCGCCACTGATCATCGCCGCTAACCGCTTCGGTCAGCCAGACCACGTCGTCGATTGTCGATCATTGCGGCCGCCACCTTGCCATCGACCCGCATCGATCACCGTAACCACTATCGCCGGTCACTGTCGCTGACCACCATCGTCGATTGTCACTAATCATCGTACCGCCATTTGTACTATTGTTAAGATAGCCACCGTTCACTACCGTCGACCGCCGCCAACAACTATTACAACCCATCTACCGCTACATAACTGTTGCTACCTGATTCTAGGATTCTTGTTGTGAGGCTTTCTCACATACAACTCGTAATCCCGTTATCGGGAAAACTTAAATTTTGTACTCCAAAGCAGATATATAGTAGAACATTTTTACTCGGTTAGACCCCATATTTTTCCTCTTTTCGGAGGTTTTTCACATAAAAGTCATGGAGTTTCTTATTCTCTCTTCAAATATCAGTGTGTGCTCTCGATTTCTCAATAAGGCTAAGGCGTAAAGTTTTATTTTACCAGAACTGATTTTCTAGGACGTAATAGTTTGGCATGAGAAACAACCGCTGCAATATCTGTGAACACACGCATTATGTCCAACAGTCAATACTGCAACGAGCCTCCGCTCCAACTCCGTCCCTCCGAAACCAATCTTGAACCAAGATGTCTTACGCCTCACTTCCCCTGATAGGCATGACCCTATCGATGAAGTTGCAATAAGAACCTCTCTAGAAGATCGTGTTTGCCGAATGGAAGAGTCTCAAAATGAGATAATTCAACTTTTACGTGAAACACAACATCCACTACTGCGGCAAATGCATCTCCCCCAAGATCGATCGTTAGTTAGGGGAGGTCAAGACGCTAATATGAGACCTTCTCTCCATCAGGCTGAAGTTCCTCCACTTCCAAACCGTGATGCTGACCTCCTTGACACTACTAGTTCTACTCATCCATCACCTGCAGCTCAACCGATTGCTAACTCACCAATTATTGTCAATAGCTTAGCGTTCTCGTCTTGTTGATTCCATCATGTTATATGTATGGAATTACAATGCTTAGTGCGAGAAGAATTCCACTTTAAAGATGAAAATCATCTTCTCTCTCATCATGATTATCAGAAGTCTTCACCTTTAGCTAAAGCTATTCTTCAACATCCTATTCCTATAGGTTTCAAGCTTCCGAGCATCGACTCCTATGATGGGGCAATTGACCCATATGAACACATCGACCATTCTAACCATCATGCATATCCAGCTCGACACCTTTGCTGTCGTCTTTCCGATCACCCTCAAGGGCTAGGCTCGCACTTGGTTCTACTCCCTTCCAAGGGGATCCATCCATACCTTTGATGAACTCGCCAAGATTTTTGTAGAACAGTTCATTGCAAACTAGAGGATCATTAAAGATTCCTCTCATCTCTAAGCATTTGTTAAAATGAAGGTGAATCACTTAAGGAGTACTTCCAGAGATTCTCCTTAGAGGCTCGTCAAATACCTGGGGTTGACCATGAATTACTAAGAGGAGTTTTCCTTGGAGAGCTCCGTCCCGGGCCTTTCTACTCATTATTAATGCGAGACACGGTCCGCTCATATGCCGACTTGATTCATCGTGGAAGCATAAATTTTTGCTGATGAGGTAATTAATGCCCATCGAAAATAATTTGAACAATATACATGAAAATATAAGAGTTCCCCAGAAAACACATATCAACAATCCCATCAAAAGAAGCAACAAGGCAGTCGTGATCTCCCTCAATGGCCCCCACATCAACGAACCACGACTAGACAAGGAATACACACCATTGAACACATCTTGTGTTAACGTATTGATGGCCATTTGGGATGAAAAGACCATTAAAGTAGCCACATTCACTGAGACCAAATTCAAAAAATCGGGAGCAATATTGTCACTTTCATCGAAGTCGTGGACATACTATAGAGGCATGTAACTCAAAGAAGAGATTGAGAGGCTCATTCAACAGGGATATCTGTATCAATTTATGCAAAATCAATCAACTCAAGCAAACATAACTCCAACTGAGAGGCAACCGGGACAATCATCATAGAAATAATAAAATAGTCGCCAAATAGTTGGATAAATTGAAATGATTGCAAAGGGCCACTACTATATAATCAAGTCTTCATCACCACCTTTGAAAAGCTGAAGTTAAAGAAATCTCATATTAATCATCCCATCACTTTTAATGACTGAGACTTAGAAGGAGTCCAAGTTCCACATCAAGATCCTCTTGTCATCAATGCGGGGATCGGTGACCCATATTATAATGTTAAGATAATTTTGATTGATAATGAGAGTTCTATTGATATTTTATTTTACTCCACATTTCTTAACATGAGATTGGTTAAAGAAAAGCTCCAACCCACTACAGGACCATTATATGTGTTTGATAATCGCGCTATGCGAGTGGAGGGGATAATCACCCTTCCCGCTGTTCTTGGAGAATTTTCTCGACAAGTCACTCATTCAGTTCAATTCATAGTGACCAAGTCAAATTCAACATACAACGCTATCTTCGGAAGGCCCCTCCAATCAATTTTTGGTGTTGTCACTTCGGTACTTCATCTTAAGATGAAATTTCTAACCCCCGTTGGGATTAGAGTGGTCTGTGGAAATCAATAAATAGCACAATAATGTTATCTCAGACAAGCACAACCACGCCCTTTGGTGACCTTCAACATTGATAATTTTAACCATCGAGATGAAGAAGTACCTCAAAGGGCTTTACCTATAGAAGACTTGCTCCCTATTTCATTATCAGATGACCAACCATCAAGCTATGATCAAGGATCCAGAGAAAAAATTCTTTCCTAGAACTTGGAACATGGAGTATCTCTGAAAGTGTTATCTATAATTCTTGGTGCATAAATATTCCAACCTTTATTCTACCTCGTTTGTCTCCACCTCATTTTTTTTGTTAACTCTCTCTAAAATTTTATCTCATTCCTCTTGTTAAGTTATCTTATGACAATATTGCATCACCGACATTATCAAAGTAAGGAGTTTATAGTTTTTTCTTTCAAGCTTATTGCAAAATAAATGATCTTCTTCATTTCAATCCTCCCACTTGAGAAATGCACAACTCACGTTATGTCTTGGTCGGGACATGATCAATCCCAAGAGGATTTGATTAGACCTCTTCCACACAGGGTAACATCATCGAGTAACACTCTGACAAATAACCTCAGATATGTCATAACTTTGTACTTACTCCACACAGGTTAACGTCATCGAGTAACACTCTAACGAACAATCTCAGATGGGTCAAAAATTCTCAACGTATTTGATTCAATCTCTTTCATACAGGTTAACATCATCAAGTAACACTTTGATAAACAACCTCGGATGGATCAACAATATTCAATGGATTCGATTTGACCTCTTCCATACAGGTTAACATCATCAAGTAACACTTTGACAAATAACCTTGGATGAGTTTAAAATCCTCAACGGATTCGATTTGAACTCTTCCATACAGGTTAAACGTCATCAAGTAATACTTTGACAAATAACCTCAGATGGGTTAAAAATCCTCAGCGGATTTAATTCGACCTCTTCCATACAGGTTTTTTGACCTCATTTTAGGATGTGCTCCCTCCGTCTTAGACATATGACTTCTCTTAGACTTTAAGAGTTCCTTAGTCTCAAGACACATCTAGTGATTAGGTGGACACTCAACCTAACCCTAGAGACTTAGAAGAGTTAGCCATAGGAGTAAGTCATGCCTTAATGGTGTTAGGAAAATTTGCTTACTCTATAGCTTGAACCAAATTCCTCACTTCCTCCCTTCAAGCCAAACTTATATCAACTCCAACTCTAACTCAAACCTTGAACCAATTCAATGGATTTTCAAATCATGAATCAATTCCAAATAATTGAAACTTATGATTGAAGTATGATTTGATTCCAAATTCCAAAATATTTCTTAAAGTCCTTTGATTCTCTCTCATAGACTTAGCCTAAATCAAATCTAAATCAATTCAAATTCAAGGAATGTTCTCATAACCCATTTATATTCTCATTAATATTCACAAATATAAATGAAATATAAATTCAAATATCCAAAAATAAATTAATAAATCAAATCCAAATTTAACTAAAATTCAACCTAAGCCTTTCAAGTCAAAATCTTGAACTTAGCCAAATCAAATTTAAATCAAGCCAAACCTTGATTTTTCTTCATTATTCAATTAATCCTTCAATCATGAATCCAAATATAAACATAAACTTTAAACATCAAACCAAAAATCAATTCAAAACTCAAACTCAAATTCAATCAAAATTCAACCTAAGCCTTTCAAGTCAAAATCTTGAACTTAGCTAAATCAAATTCAAATCAAGCCAAACTCTTGATTTTTCTTCATGATTCAATCAATCCTTCAATCATGAACCCAAATATAAACATAAACTCTAATCATCAAACCAAAACTAAATTCAAAAAATCAAATCCAAGTCAAACTCATGTTCACCCTTTTTGAGCTTGAAATTATCAAATGAATCAAAATTCATTTGACTTCAAATCACTAGAAAATGGATTTATATTTTAATCATAAGTCTATATGTGAGTTCAATCAAACTCAAATCAAGCTTTGACCAAGCCATTTGACCAACTTAAGCTCACTTGACTCAAAGTGACTTAAAGTACCCCTTTTGAGCCAAATTCTAATCCTACCCATATTGGATTGAACTAAGCCCAACTAAGCCTCACATTGTGAGCAACAATCATCATAAGATGACAATCACTCAAATTGGGTCAAATCAAGTCAAACCTAAGGGTTGACCAAGTCAACACTTGCCAAAATAAAATATAAACTAGCCAAAATTCATCATAGACCAAATTGATTGAAACCATTGATCAAAACTCATTCATGATCAATGTTTGAACTTGACAAGTCATCATTTAAGCCTAATCTAGCCAATTGGCCAAGTTGACCCAACTTGACCTAAAAGTCAAAATGTGTCAAAACTTGATCTAAACCAAATTGATTGAAACTAATAGGTCAAGTTCATTCCAAATCACTTGTTGAACTTGACCAATGCCCCAATTGGCCAACTAGACCCAACCTAGCCCCATTGATCTTGAACCCAACTTAACCTAAAAGGTCAAATTGAGCCAAATCCAAATATAAACCAAATTGATTGGAAACAAAGATGCCAATCCATTTCAAATGATCAACCAAACATAAACCAACCCATGACCTAACCCAAATATGTCAAATGGGTCAAATTGGTCAACTTGACCCATTTGACCTAAATGAAATCAAATGAACAAAATTCTAATATAAATCAAATTGAACCAAACCAATGATGCCAAAATATTTCAAATGGTCATATGAACTTGACCTTGGTTTGACCCATTTGACCAATTAGTCAACTTGACCCAAGTTGACTCATTTTGACCTAAATGGGTCAACATGAGCCAAATCATATCAAATCAACTCAAATTCATTGAAACTTAGCAATCATTTTAAAACATTCTCAAACTAAAATCCCAGTCAAATGACTATTTTACCCCTAGGCCATAGGGTAACCTAAAATCAAAACCACTTGGAATTTGATCAATTCCTTTTCATGGACACTTAACATCCTCTTAATGGACCAAATGGTCACTAATGGACATGGTGCACATGGTTTGGGTTGTCAGCCCAATCAAGGCTAAAATTGACCACCCCCATGGACATGAGCATATGGGAATCCTTCCGCCACCTTGTTTTGCACATGGAAAACTTCCCCACTACCTTCTGTGGCCAAAATTGAATGCCATGCCACTCTAAATGGCCAAAACAACCCATTGAATAGGGTGCATTGGATCAAAATGGAAAAAGCACTCATGACCATCCGATTCACCTAGGGGGCCCTCTAATTCTACTTGAATTCAATAGAGCCATACTCGGTTGAGCTAAGGGAACTCAGAGCTAGCATTTGCAAGTCTCCCCAAGCTTCCTAGAGTGAATTTCAATTCTCCATTTTTGATTTTTCTTAGGAGAAAATAGAGCTCCTCCATTTTCAAACTTATAACTAAAATTAATCTAATTCCTCCTTGAGCACCCTCGAGGGCCTAGTCGAACTCATCCAAGCTTCTTCCAAGCTCAGCAGAGAAGTGGGGATCAAGGCAGGCAATTGAATGAGAGCTTGGTCCATAGGAAGATCCACTCACCAAATCTCAAATCTTCAATGGCTTTGTCTCCACTAGAAGCTCATTCAAAACGGTGATAGCCTCATGAGGTATGGATCAGCGAGTTTTAGAGATGTGTAGTCCTTTGTGAAAGGAATTTTCATCTCATGTAAAGCTAGCCGTTGGATGTATTCTCCCTTGCATGATGATGGTGTTGGTTAAATTTGAGTTTAATTTGAGCTCAATTGAGCTCAAATCTTGCCCTAAAGGGTTGACATATGTCTCTCCCCAGAAATCTTGATGATCATGGGCCATCCATATGTTTTGGATGGATGATGACAAGCACATAAGAATATCTTATTATCCATTAATACGAGCTTCTACCATCGATCTTTGATGGTGATAGCGTGTGTCGCTGCTTCTGATGTGATAACTTAAGTGGCCTCACCATCACCATGGAAAGCACGCGCCTCCACATGGCTATGGGATTATTTAATTAGTAGGGAT
This sequence comes from Cymbidium sinense, assembly GCA_021442155.1. Lineage (NCBI taxonomy): Eukaryota > Viridiplantae > Streptophyta > Magnoliopsida > Asparagales > Orchidaceae > Cymbidium > Cymbidium sinense. Next base: position 103,465,485 of record CM038215.1, read on the forward strand.
TTAATTAATTATCCTTAATGGTGAATCTTCATAATTACATAACTAATTCTAGAAAAATCATAAAAATATAAAGTAAAATGCATTGTAAAGATAACTTAGAGGAAAATATTCTAAAATTATTTTCAATGGATTTTAAATATTGTATTTTCCTCAATTAGGGTTTTAATAAAAACTTAATAATCTTAATTACTCCCTAATTATCCCACTAATTAATTCCAAACTTCTCATGTGTATTTAGGGAGATGATTTCTGTCTCTCCTAATTTTCTTGGGTTTTATTGATGGGTTAATTAGGGATCATTTAATGAATCCTTAATTACTCTCTTTATATAATTAAGGGTAATTAAGCTTATGAACAATGGTTTAATCCCTTTATTAAGTTAATTAAGCCTTTCTTAAGTAAAGTAGAAGTTTATGGAATGGATTTGGGGAATTTTCCCTAAGCCATTCCCTAAACCCCTTTCCTTCTTTAATCCAAACTTAATTAAGGGCTAACCCACTAATCACCTATTTAATTAACTTGATAAAATTTTCAAAATATTTCAGAACTTAATTAATTCATCTTGGGTAGGTGCTTAGGTGTTCAATAACTTAAGTAGCTTAAGGAAATCAAAATCCAACCCACATGAGTGGGAAGGGTTAAATTAAACCCTTTAATTTAATTAATCACTAATTGTGCCAATTGCATTAGGCCCTTTCTTTCTTAGGTGCATTGCTGATTTAAATTCCTTGTGTGATTTTATGTCATACATTGGCTCATAATTATTGATTAAATATGTTAAGGTGGTGTACATAAGGGGTAATTAACACACTTAATTCACACCTTAACCTAACCAAAGCATAAAATTAATCTAGTCACCTAAAAATTGAACCTAAATAACTCATACATGGGGGAATAAGTTAAGACCATCAAACTCATCTCACATTTCTCAAATTGAAATCAAACTCAAACAAAATCCAAACCCTCCTTAAAACAAATTTGATTTTCTTTAAATAATCTTATTCATAGGATTATGCTTAGGAATTAATTAGTTTAAATGAATTTACATACTTTCATCACTTTATTTCTTTCCTAGCATGCTAAATGTTATGCCATATGAAAATCATGCATTCATACTTTTTAAAAATCAAATTAAAAATAAAATATTTCCTTTATGTCAAATTGCATGTTTTGGCTAAAGTAAGAATATGAATGGATATTATCACTATTAAATCTAAAATTATTTTTAAAACTTATAAATCAATTATCAAAATTGAAAGGTATGCTACTTATAATTATTTATGAGTTTGCATGTGAGTAAAATTATAAAGATGTGCATAGTGTGGCTTTCCTTCTCTTTTCTTTTAGCATAGTTTTGAATAGGATTTGACAAAGTGTATAGTTCATTTGAAAAGAACACAACACTTTCTAACCCATTCCTATTCATTCCTATGCTATTACCTAAGAAGGACATCCACAATTGTACATATAAATTATATAAACAAAATAAACAAACAAATACAAACATTTTGCATCTTTCTTTTTTCCATTCATTTCTTCTATACATATATTTGTATTTAAGGAAAGTGGTATATTAGTCTGGACAACCCCGGGATTGTGAGACTTTAAGTAACCCTAAGTAGGTATTGTATCTTACACCTCTGATGCTAACAATGACACCGTACTCACTTATGCCTTTCATACATGTATGTGTGCATATGAAAAATGGATAAAATAAATCTCTCTTTTTCTACTTAATAAAATCATGCATCATAAAACATTCAAATTTCTCAAACAAGTTCTCTTAGCATTCATCATTAAAGTGAGCCTAACATTTTCATTTTCATGTATAGATATGCTTAGGATTCATCCATATGCATGTTACACATGTTGGGAAAGGAATGAAGTGATGTGTGTTTTGTGATAGTATTTCACTTTACTTAATCTTAAAATGCCTTTCTTTTTGAATAGGTTTGTTTAGGAAAAAAATCTAAACTTAGATTAATTAAAACACATAATAAAATATTCACTTAAAAAAATTAAACATGAATCTACTTTAGAAATTACTTAAGGTGGAGAAGGAAAGAGAAGTTCTTTGCTCTTTTCAGTCTCTTTACAACTTAGTAACTAATTGTAAGTTCATTCAAACCTAAGCAAATCATCAAATAAAAATCAACTAAATCAATTAAATAACTTAAATAAAATCACCCTCTAAGTTGAACTTTTTACACTAAGGAAATTTAAACCTTAAAACTTAAGCATACCATAAACCTTTTAAAGCACACATTAGATTAAGTCACCATTTCTAGCTTTAGGTTAGGGCATGGTTTATGATTTGATACTTTTTTTATTTTGTGATGTAATATTTTAGTCGGATGTTAGGGTGCATGCGTAGGCGAATGGTAGGGGTGATCTTAGTCATTATCTTATAGGGATTGTGCTAAAGAGGTGTTGTAATAAAAAATATAACTGCTTGTACTATGCAGGGCTTATACCCCTAAGCATAATCCAATAAGCCATGTGGACTTGGTTACCCATGTGAGGGGTACTAAGTCTAATATATATTTATACATGCTTGGGATTGTATGGTTTGTTTGGCTAATCTCTATTTTGCAAGTGTTAGTTAGATTTTCTTTTTTCCATTTTCATGTAATTTTGCAATTAAGATTACAGAATGATTGTTATGGGGATTAGGATGAACATTGGTTATAAGATTATATCTTATATACCATGTGAAGCCTTTGGAGCATCCACATTCCAACCATCCAAAAGAAGGAACCAAAGAAGAAAGAAGGAAGAAGAAAGAAGAAAAGAAGAAATGAAGAATGAAGACCCCCATAACATGAATTTTCTTACTTGATTGTAATTAATTTATTTGTTGTAATGTATAGGGGTAGAGCTCATACCCAATTTATTTTGGGTTTGTCGGTGGAGCTACCACAAATGACCTTTTATTCTTTTGCACTAGTTTTATAAATTGATTGATGTTTGTTTAACTTGCCCATTAAGATGGCATATTTTACTAGTTTCTTCCTTGCTTTGCTGTATGGCCTAGATGACAATTAGGCTCTAAGGAAAAATAATTTTTCTATCCAGTTAAATAACTCAAATAAAAAATAAATAACTCATAACCTCACTTAAGCTTAGGTTATAAAACAAGATAAAAGAATTAGTTACCCCTTAGATGGATGTTATCTTACTTTTCTAACATCATGCTTAAAAAACATATTATTTCACTCTTGATTGGAGAGCTTCCACCTCTGCTAGAGAACTTGGCTTGACCTATGAGAGCTATGGTGAAAACACACCTCCTTTTCTTACTGATTTTGGCCTATAATCTAATTTCTCATGCATTAGGCATATAAATCCTAAAACTGTCAAATTGATTGTCCAAAATAAAAATAAAATGTAATAAAATTTGCATTAGATTTAAGTCATTAAAGCATGCCTACATGATCTAGTCTCTTAGAGTGTGTTTAAGGACTTAGTCTCTTTCTAAATAACATAACTTAGCTATCTTGCAAAAGCATTTGACTTGCTACATATTTTAAAATCATGAGGAGTTAGATGGTAGCTACCCCAAGCGGTTGTAAGTCCAAGATGGTTTTATCATCTCTTGTGGAGATAAACCAATACCCATTTTCCTTAGATTTAGGTGGGCTTTTGGCCTCAAAAGCTCTAGATTTAGTTCGGTTGCTATTTCTCTTCTCTATGAGCATAAATCCTCACCTCTTAGGCCTTTTCACTTGACCTTGTATCATGAAATTGTAATCCCTATCATTCTAATAAAAATTCAACTCAAATAAATCAATTCAATTTCAAAAATGTAAAGCCCCACCATAGAATAGTTTGGAGTGCTTACTAGGCTTCCTAGTATCCTAAGCACCCCCTACTTATCTTCATTTGGCTTCAATAAAAACTCGCTCCTTTTGATCGATCCCATTTGAATTTATAAAAATAAACCAATCGATTGATAGTCCTACCTTTTTGAAATCTTTGAAGACAATGATCATTTACCTTAATCGAGAGTATTCCTAAGGAATCCCGTTCCTCAGGTTGTAATTAACAATATGGGCTTGCTCTTGTAGGGAACTTAACGAACTCGGTTTAAAATAAACTCTGCTTTACTTTTCCAAAAAGTAGGGAAGAATCTCTGGTACATTCCGAAGACCATAGTACTTAGGATTCCTTATCGAGGTGATTAGGTCCATTGTAGGGTGGTGACTTCTATCTCTCGAGATAGTACACCTTTCCTCAATGTCATACCCAATCACCCTAATAAGAACATCTGCGGATCTGTGTGGCATTCTATTGACCTCATTTTTAGGATGAGCTCTCAACCCCTCTATCTTAGACATAGGACTCCTCTCAGATTTTAAGATATCCTTAGACTTAAGACACACCTAGTGATTAGGTGGACACTTAACCAAGCCCTAAATACTTAGAAGAGTTAGCCATAGAATATATGCCTTAGGTGTTAGGAGAATTTGACCTTAGCTTGAACCACATTCCTCACTTCCTTCCTTCAAGTCAAACTCCAAATCAAATCAACATCAAACTGAAATCATTTCTAGCTTAATTGATTTTCTCCAAACTCAAATCAATTCCAAATCATTGAAATCCATGATCAATTCCAAATGATTGAAGCTTATGATTGAAATTCTAAGTTTAAAATATTTCCTAAGTCCTTTAATTCCATCTTAAGGACTTAGCCTAAATCAAATCCAAATCAATCAAATTCAAGAAATTTTCTCATAACCCATTTATATTTTCATTTATATTCACATATATAAATGAAATATAAATTAAAACATCCAAAACCATTTCTAAAAATCAAACTCAAATTCAATCAAAATCCAACCTAAGCCTTTCAAGTCAAAATCTTGAACTTAGCCAAATCAATTTCAAATCAAGCCAAACTCTTGATTTTTCTTCATGATTCAATCAATCCTTCAATCATGAATCCAAATATAAACATAAACTTTAATCATCAAACTAAAACTAAATTCAAAAAATCAAACCCAAGTCAAACTCATGTTCACCCCTTGAACTTGAAATTGTCAAATGAATCAAAACTCATTTGACTTCAAACCACTTACAAATGGATTTATATTTCAATCATAAGTCCATGTATGAGTTCAATCAAACTTAAATCAAGCTTTGACCAAACCATTTGACCCACTTAGGCTCACTTGTGACCTAAAGTACTCTTATGAGCCAAATTTTAATTCTAACCAAATTGGATTGAACTAAGCTTATCTCATCATGATTAATCATCATGAGATGATCAATCACTCAAATTTGGGTCAAACCAAGTCAAACCTAAGGGTTGACCAAGTCAACACTTAACCAAAATGAAACTAGCCAAAATCTACCATAGGTCAAATTGATTGAAACTATTGATCAAAACTCATTCATGATCAATGTTTGAACTTTGAAGTCAACATTTGAGCCTAACCTAGTCCAATTGGCCACTTGACCCAAGTTGACCCAACTTGACCTAAAAGTCAAAATGTGTCAAAACTTAATCTAAGCCAAATTGATTGAAACCAATGGGTCAAGTTCATTCCAAAATGATTGTTGAACTTGACCAAAGCCTCAATTGGCCAACTAGACCTAACCTAGCCAAATTTACCATGAACCCAACTTGACCTAAAAGGGAAAATTGAGCCAAACTCAAATATAAATCAAATTGATTGGAAATAAAGATACCAATCCATTTCATACGACCAACCAAACATGAACCAACCCATGACCTAACTCAAATAGCTCAAATGGGTCAATTTGGTCAACTTGACCCATTTGACCTAAATGAACTCAATTGAACCAAAACCAAATATAAACCAAATTGAATAAAACCAAAAACCAATATTTCAAATAGTCATATGAACTTGACCCAATATTTGGTTTGACCCAATTTGACCAATTGGTCAACTTGACCCAAGTTGACCCATTTTGACCTAAATGGGTCAACATGAGTCAAATCATATCTAACCAACTCCAAATTCAATGAAACTTGGTCTAACCTATTTTTCAAACATACAAAATATATTCAAATTAAAACCCAAGCTAAATGACCATTTTACCCCTATGCCATAGGGTAAATTTTGACTTAATGCACTTGGAATTTGGTCAAATCCTTTTCATGACCATGAAACTCTCTTGGAAAGTGGACACAAGGAATTTGAGTGATGGGTTTGGGTCAACCTATAAGGTCAAACACCTCACTTGAAATAAGCACATGAAATCCTCCCTCCACCTTGTTTGAGCACATGGTTACCTCAGCCACTCCTCATTTGGCCAAAATGAATGCCATGCCAAACAAACAACCCATTGAATAATTGATTGATCAAAATGGTGGTCTGACCCCATCTCAAGGAGATTTACTCCCCATAATTTCATTCAATCTTCATAATCTCATACTCGATTGAGCTAAGGGAAGCTAGAGGAGCCACTACAAAGTGATCCCAAGTTTTCTAGAGTGATTTAAACTCCTCCATTTTTAGATTTTCTAAAACCAAAAATAGGGAGCTCCATTGAAATTCAAACCTACTCCACACTCAATACCAAGCCAATTCAATTTGCAAGCTTCATCAAGAAGCTCGACCAAACTCACCCAAGCTTTCACCCAAGCTCCAAAGGCAAGGGAGGGCTACTCTTGATCAAGACCAAGCCTACTTGAAGGGGAGCTTCGATCCATCCAATATCAAGACTTCAAACTCTCAAAAAAGCTTCATCTCCACTATGAAGCTTTCAAGGGAGTGCATATCACCTCGCGGTAATCCATTAAATCAAGCATAATTTCAATTCGGTTTGGAGCATTGTGAAGTGGATTTTCATCCCATGAGATTCTAGCTATTAGATGTGATCCCCCTTGCATGTTGATGGTGGGCTGAATTTGGGATCAATCCAAGCTCAATCGAGCTTGGATCATGCCCTAGAAGATGGACGGATGACCTCTCGCAGGAAAATATAGAGACAGATCATGGGCCATCCATCTGTGCATTTTGGATGGACGGCCATGATCAAAGATGCGATCCCATGGATTATCCCTTTAGAACAGATCTAACCGACCATCCATCTTGATCGACGGGTGAGGAGAAAGTGCGTCACCCATCGTGCTATTTGATAACAAATAAAATTTTATCTGCCACATGGAAAGCGCATACCGCGTTAGTGGTCCATGTGGCGCCAACGGGATTAAACATTTAATTAGGCTATTAAATCACTTAATTAATCATGAAAACTTCCTAAATTCATATCTAAGCCTAGAAAAATCAAAAAAATATGAAATAAATTTCATTGGATAGATAATTGAACATAGAATATTCTAAAATTAATTTCAATAGATTTTGAGTAATGCTTTTATTTGGATTTGGGATTTATTGGTAATGTTATTTTAATAATTACCCTCTAATTACTTCATTGATTAATCCCAAACTTCTTGTGCATAATTAGTGGGATGACTCTTGCATCCCCTAATTTTCTTGGGATTTATTGATAGTTTAATTAGAAGAATTACTAATTCATTCCTTAATCACTCCCTTAATATAATTAAGCTTAATTAAAGTATAATTAGTTAACCTCTGATTGAGTCAATGAGGTTTGCTTAAGTGAATATGAGGTTTAGGGAATAATTTTGGGATACTTTCCTTAAGATATTTCTTAAACCCTCTTTCTTCCTTAATCCAACTTTATTAACGGTTAATTCACTAATTACCCCTTAATTAATTTCATAAAATTTTAAAACTTTTCAGAACTTAATTAATCTATCTTGGGTAGATGCTTAGGTGTTCAATAACTTAAGTACATTAAGGATATCAAAATCTAACTCACATGTGTAAGACGGGTTATGAAATTACTTAATTTAAACCCCTTAGCTTAATTAATCATTAATCATGAGCCAAATGCATTAGACCCTTTTCTTCTTAGGTGCATTGTTGATTTAAATTCCTTGTGTGATTTTATATCATATCATTGGCTCATAATTATTTGATTAAATATGCTAAGGTGTATAAATAAATTAACACTTAATTCATACCTTAACCTAATCAAAATATAAAAATCATCTAATCATCTAAAAATTAAACTAAAATGTCATACACATGTGGGAAATGGGCTAGGACCAACAAACATTCTTTCACATTTTTTAAATCAAACATAAAACAAATTCAAAATAAAAATCACTTTAAACAAACTTTGATTCACTTTAAACTTTCTTATTTCATAGAATTATCTTTAGAAATTAATTAGGGTGAATGAATTTGCTTTCATCACTTTATTTCTTTCCTAGCATGCTAAATATGTATGTCATATGAAATTCATGCATTCATATCTTTCAAAAATCAAAATCAAAATTAAATATTTTCTTTATGTCAAATTGCATGTTTTGGCTAAAGTAAAATATGAATGGATATTATCACTATTAAATCCAAAAATATTTTAAAATCTATAAATCAAACACCTAAAATTAAAAGTGTGCTACTTATAATTATTTATAAGCTTGCATGTGGATATAAATATGAAGATGTGTAAGCTTTCCTTCTCCTTTCTTTTAGCATAGTTTTGAATAGATTTGGAAAGTATATAGTTCATTTTGAAAAACACTACTTGCTGATCCATTCCTATTCATTCCTACTATTACCTAAGAAGGACATCCATAATTGTACATATAAATTATATAAAAAAATAAACAAATAAATACAAACTTTTTGCATCTTTCTTTTTCCATTCATTTCTTTTATACATGTGTTTGTATTTAAGGAAAGTGGTATATTAGTCTGGACAACCCTGGGATTGTGACTTTAAGTAGCCCTAAGTAGGTCTTGTACCTTACACACCTGGTGCTAATAATGGCGCCGTACTCACTTATTCCTCTTATACATATACATGTGTATGTGAATAATGGATAAAAAAAAATCCATCTTTTCTACTTGATGAAAATCATGCATCATAAAGCATTCTAATTTTCTTAAGTAACATTTCTTAGCATTCATCATAAAGTATGCTAAATATTTCCATTTATATGTATAGATATGCTTAGGATTCATTCATATGCATGTTGTACATGTTGAGAAAGAAATGAAGTGATGTGTATTTTGTGATATTAGTTCACTTTACTTAATCTTAAAATATCTTTCTTTTGAATATGTTTGTTTCGAGAAAATCTAAACTTAGGATTAATTAAAAATAATAAAATATTCATTAAAATCAAAATATGAATCCACTTTAAAATTACTTAAGGTAGGGAAGGAAGAGAAGTTCTCTTCTCTTTTCTCTCTCTTTAAAACTTAGTAATTAATTGTAGGATTCACTTAAACCAAACCAAAATACAAAATAAAAATCAACCCAAATCAACTAAACAAATTAAATGAAACCATCTATCTAAGTTGAACATCTTCACACTTAGAAAATCTAAGCCTTAAAGCCATAGCTAAGCATACCACACAAACTTTTAAAGCACACACATTAGGTTAAGTCACCACTTCTAGCTTTAGGTTAGGGCGGTGCATGGCTTGATGTTTGTTTTATTTTGTGATGTATTATTTCTAGTCCGATGTTAGGGTGAATGTGCCTGAATGAATTGTATTTAGTCTAACCATTATTTTGGATTGTGCTTAAGGGCGTTATAATAAAAATATAAATATTTTTTTTGCAGGTGCTTATACCCATAATCCAATAGGCTAGGTGGACTTGGTTACCCATGTGTGGGTCTAAGTCCAATATACATGCTTGGATTTTTTATGATTTATTTAGTTAATCTCTATTTTGCAGGTGTTAGTTAGATTTACTTTTCTTTTCATGTAATTTTTGCAATTAGGATTTTGGAATGATTGTTATGGGGATTAGAATGAGCATTGGTCATAAGATTACATCTTATGTACCATGTGAAGCCTTTGGAGAAACCACCTTCCAACCATCCAAAAGAATGAACCAAAAGAAGAAAGAAGAAAGAAGAAAGAAGAAAAGAAGAAATGAAGACCCCCATAACATGAATTTCCTTACTTGATTGTAAATTAATTCATTTGTAATCCAGGTTATATAAGGGTAGAGCTCGGCTACCCAATTTATTTTTGGGTTTGTGTGGTGGAGCTTGACCACAAATGGCCTTTTATTCTTTTACATTAGCTTTATAAAATATTTGATATTTTGTTTAGCTTGTGCATTAAGATGGCATGTCTTCCTAGTTTCTTCCTTGCTTGATGTATGGCCTGGATGATGATTAGGCTATTAGGAAAAAAAATAAATCTTCTACTAAATTAAATAACTCAAAATTAAATATAAACAACTCATAACTTCATTTAATGCCTAAGTTAAAATCAAGATAAAGGAATTAGCAACTCTTTAGCTGGATGAGTATTTCTTTTCTAACATCATGCATAAAAGCATATTGTTTCACTCTTGATTGGAGGGCTTTCACCTTTTCCAGAGAACTTGGCTTGACTTTTGAGAGCCATGGTGGAAACACACCTCCACCCCTTCTCGCTGATTTTGGCCCATAATCTTATTTCTTATGCATTAGACATATGAATCATATAAGCTTGAGTCAAATGATTGTCCAAAAATGAAAGTAAAATGCAATATAATTTGCATTAGATCTAGGTCATTTCTGTTACATGATCTAGTCTCTTAGAGAGTGATTTTAAGGACTTAGTCTCTTTCTAAAATAAATAATATTAGTTATCTTGCATAAATCATATGACTTGCCTACATGAATTTAAAATAGTATGAGGAGTTAGTTGGTACCACCCAGGGGTTGTAAGTCCAAGCGGTCGGGTGGTTTGTCATCTCTTATGGTAAACCAAATACCCATTTTTTTTATTTAGGTGCTTTTGGCTCACTCCTAGATTTAGGTTTTGAGGTTGCTTCTCCCTTCTATGGGCCATAAGCAAAACTCCTCACCTTTAAGGCATTTCAATGACATTGTATTATGGAATTATAAGCCTCAAACTTCTAAAAAAAATTCAACTCAAATGTCATACACATTATCCTTAGGAGTCCTTATTGAGGTGCTTAGGTCCATTATAGGGTGGCGACTTCTATATTTTGAGATAGTACACATTTTTTCAATGTCGTACCCGATCACCCTCAATAAAACATCTGCAGATCTACGTGGTATCCAAAAAAGCATACAAAGAGTATATTTCTATGTTCATTTTATTTCGTATAGATTGAAGATGAAAGTATACCTTCTTTAGAAAAATTGATATATATTTTTCACCACATGTCCCAAAAAGGCGTATATTTCTATTTTCATTTATCCTCTTCAAAAAGGATAAATGAAGGCAGAAATATTTTCTCCATAGATTTTTCTAGCGACTCCACTCGGGATGGTTCCTCTCTCCATCTTTGGAAAATGATCGTTGTCTCCAAGTATCGATAGTGGATTTGTGCTTTTGTAAGAATCTAAGACTATCTTTTTTTTTGTTGGCACTTAGCTTATTTCATCCTTAGGTTAAGCTAGCCAACATCTTTAGGTTTTAGGATCTCACCCTGTGTTGGTCTTAAAATCCCCGTTGGGTTCCCTAATGGGTGAAAATAAAAATTTAATGAAAAGAAAATGATTAAATACTTCCTCCATACTATTTTTATGATAAGGAAAGGTTTATTCTAAAATAAAGGCAAAATAAATCCATCATAAAAGTCTTGCTTTTCAAAAACACTTTTTCAAAATACACTTAATAAACTATTTGCACTACATCTAACAATTTTGATAATTGTTATCTGTAGGAACATTTCAAAATAAAACCAACAATCATAACTTCCAAAAGCACAAATGAACTTCTTCACTCAATTCATTTTGATGAAGACTTCATTTTCAAAATAAAAAAAATAATAAAATTCAACAAGCCTAAACTTTCAAAAAGCACAAAATTTGAAGATAGGCTTTTCCATTCAATACATCCAAATGTGTTGGATGGATGTTACATCTTCAAGTAAAATCACAACTTTGAAATTCCATTCAATAGATTCCACATGTGTTAAGTTAGAATTTTCACCTTTTCAAAAAAAAAAAAGTACATATGAAACCTCTCTATTCAATATACCCACATTTATTGAATAAAGATTTCATTTCCAAACAAAATCAAAAATAAATTCTCCAAAAGCATATATAAAACCTCTCCATCCAATATACCCACATTTATTGAATGGAGGTTTCATTTCCCATCAAAATCAAAATAAATTTTCAAAGCACATATGAAACCTCTCCATTCAATATACCCACATTTATTGAATGGGTTTCATTCAATCAAAATCAAAAATAAATTTCAAAAGCACTTATGAACATCTCCATTCAATATACCCAAATTTATTGAATGAAGATTTCATTTCCAAATAAAATGACATTATTTTGAAATGCCATATATGATTAGGTTGGAATTTCCTCTTTCAAAAAGCAATAATCACACATGAAAATACATCTTTGAAAAATGAAACATAATTGATTTCCATCTTACATACCAAAATTTGTTAAATGGAAATTCCTCTTTTCAAAATCAACAAAACATAAAAGTTTTCAAAACACATTTGGAACTTCATTCTAGCATACCACATTTGCTAAAATGAAGTCTCCTTTCTCAAAAAATAAGATTTTTCAAAACACATTGAAACTTCATTTTAGCATACCACATTTGCTAAAGTGAAGTCTCCCTTTTCAAAACACAAAATTTGAAACACATTTTTCTTTAATTTCATTTAGCATACTCAAATTTTCTAAGTGAAATTTTCATTTCACAATATTTCAAAAACACATTGGAACTTCATTCTAGCATACCATATTTTCCAAAGTGAAGTCTCCATTTTCCAAACAAAATCCAAAACAAAAGAAACACATTGGAACTTTATTCTAGCATACTTTATTTGCTAAAGTGAAGTCTCCCTTTCCAAAACACAAAATTTGAAACACATTTTAAAAAAGAAATCTGATTCAAGTTTACTTTTCAACATTACAGATTCATTCAATTTTAGTTTTCAGTTTCAGTTCAGTTAGCTCAATTTTTCAGATGGCAGCACTGAAATATGTGTTTACTTTTTCCTATAGGATGGATTTGGATTTAGATTAGGCCAACCTCCCATGCTCTGACTACACCCACCTCATACACTTTGGGCTAGGCTTTGAGGGGGCCAATATTACATGTGGTCCGCAAGAGCTATACTGAAAGCAGATGCCGTCAGATCGAGGTCCCTCGCTAAAAGAGGAAGGCGCCCACATAAGTAGTGATAGTGACAGCCTCGTGCCTCAGTTCGCCATGCTACCCCAGTTAGGGCTAACACTCACTCACTAGAACCCTCCAAAGGGAAGGATCCTGCTGAGGTTGTCTAGTTTCTTACTGCTCCCCTACGACCAAAGAAGAAACAAGAACAACATGATTAAGTGGTATCACACTCGCATCGAGAGAGAGAGTTGGAGGTAGCTGCTCAGTCTATCGTGGAGGAGTCACCTGATGTCTCTCATTATGGTAGTGTTCACCCCCCCTCTGGTCTCTGAGAGAGGATGTTAGAGGATTGCGCTCCTCAGAGCATTTCGTGCACTATTTGAGAGGAGGAGGATGCATTATGCTCCCAGTTTTGAGCCTATGGATATCAGTCTGAGCTTAATTTGATTTGAGATCTTATCTCCACAAGTGGGAAGCATATTAGACAGAGAGAGAGGCCCATACTTGTCACACATTACCGGAGAGGAGGTTCACCGCCTCTGACTTGTTCATTTTCCACGCGCTACCTACGTCGATCATACCGACAACATTCTACTCAAGGGGACTACCCATCATAGGAGAGGAGCTCCTATTCAGAGAGAGTCAGTGGTGTCTCCACCACACTGCTCTACCCCCCGTCCACCATCTCTAATCCATGTTCCATCATCTCCAGTTCCACTAAAGGGCATGAAAGCCGTATCTGGGGAGAAGAGGATCCCCTTGGTGATCCGACTACAGCCAATGGATCCCATTCTATCTACACGCCTATGTGGGCGATTCTGCTCGACCTTTTGCCCCAGTCATGGTGAGGAAGGAATGGCGACCCCGAAGTATCATAGTCATCCTGTCACCATCTCCACCATCGCATATGATGGAGATAGTAGTTTTCGAGGGAGAAGGTGAAGCTCAGTTGCACCTGTGATGATAGATTCTCCTAGGAGTGTTACCCCCATGATTCGGATGGGGAGCATATTTCTTCCAAATGAGTATAGCCTCATGGTTAACTCTCCAACAATAGGGGAGGTCTGATGCCTCACAAGATAGTGATCCCACCACCGTCACCAAAGTCATTTGGTACATGATCATTCTCTAGATGATATAGTAGCCCATTATCTCATGGAGAAGAAAGAGATCCTAGGTCCGATGAGGAGAAGATCAGCTTTGATCCCAATGAAGATGATTTATTGGGAGATTTAGCATGGGTTTGCATGGTAGACACCAGGGGATCCCTTCTTAGAGAACAACAAACTATGGAAGGTGTTGAGGCGAGCAAGAAGACACAGCCTACTCAACCCAACACCTCCATTAACAGATAAAGTAGAAGGATGAAAAATAGATAGGATGGAGAAGAGGCTCGAAGATCTGCTAGCAAGTCTTAGCACTTCAAAACCAAGCCCCAACAGTTCATCCTACTATAGGAGGGCCACCGAGTTGGTGTATCTTGGATCCATCCAAGACTTCACCTCTAGTAGAGCAAGGTAGCACCATCATGTATTAGAAGGTAGTGGATAGTACCTCCATATAGGAAAGAGATATCAAGAGCATGGTTGAGCAACATGTGAGAGAAGCGTTGGCTCAAGCTAGAGGAGGATCATCAGTTCTAAAGGGTAGACCCTACTCAAAGGAATTTGATGTCATCCAATATCCTAAGGGTTTTATGCCTCCTTCTTTCAAAAGCTATAATGGAAGTGGGAACCCGAGGCAGTACATTACACAATTCAAGGCCAATTGTTGAAACACCGGTGGCAGTGAAACTTTACTCTCCCATCTTTTTTAGAGCTAGCGGCATAGCCTTTGACGCTAAACTTCCCAATAGTTCGAAGACTTTGTTGAGTTGGAGCAACTCTTTATCAAGAGGTTTGGGAGCAAAAGGGTGATCAGAGGATCTCAGGCTCAACAAAACCCAGGTGAGTCTCTCATTGATTACATTATTAGATGGCATAATTTGAGTATGAAATGCGAACCTCAACTATCTGACCATCATGCCATTGAGATTCTGCTTAATAATATCCATGGCCTGGTCGCCTTCATGCTCAAAGTTTCACCATCAAAAATTTTGAGAAATTAATCAACAAAGTAGCTAGCTTGCAAGGAGAAGCCAAACAGTTGCCTTCTTCAAATCTACCAACAAAGCCAAAGCCACAGAAGGTATATGAGAAGAAACTAGGGGTAGTAATAGCAATAGACAAAGGGAAACAGCTAGCTAGAGAGCAGTTTGAGAGACCTCGTGCTCTATATCCATTACTTCCATCTCCTCTACCACCACCGAGGTAGCCCTACCGGCCACCATAGCAGCCTCCATGGCCACCGCCTCCTCCTCACCACACATCATCGCAATGGTACACATACCCACCTGTAGCTATGGTCCACCTACTCTTTTGGATAAACTTAACAAGCCTTATTCATTTAAGAGGGAGGTAATCAAGAAGATCTTTAAGAATCTCTTAAAGAAGCTGACAGCTACCCAAACCTAGGAGACCGGAGGAAGTGGGCAAAAGCAATGA
Source organism: Cymbidium sinense (assembly GCA_021442155.1). Taxonomy (NCBI): domain Eukaryota; kingdom Viridiplantae; phylum Streptophyta; class Magnoliopsida; order Asparagales; family Orchidaceae; genus Cymbidium; species Cymbidium sinense. The sequence continues at coordinate 103,481,164 of CM038215.1, forward strand.
TCCTAACTTTTGCCCCTACCACCATATGCTAGGTCATGTTTTGGAAGATTGCTTCACATTTAAGGACTGGCTTGAACATAGCTTCAAGATCGGTACTATAGTCATCCAAGGAATACCTTATGGAACAACCATCCAGTTCCATTAGGGTAATCCTTGGGGATACTTATGATCCTTCCAAAACCAAAGAAGGTTCAAATATTTCATATCCAAAATCCTCTAAGAAAATTATCTCAAAATCAAGAAACTTTCCTGCAAGTGCTCGAGTACCAAACCTCCAACATCAAGGAAGGTTTGCAAGTTGTGAGCCAACTCAAGGAAAGGGGAGAGCAAAGATGTACAAGCCTAGGATAGCCAATAGTGCAACCATCGATCGAGTCTAGCCTCCAGTCCACTATTATAGCTACTAAATCAGCGACCTCCTCTACTTCAGCTAGCTCTTCTTCTTCTAGTAAATATCTTGTATCGGTGGATGAGGACATCAAATCCATCACCCCTATTACTTTACTTGATTCCTACTACGTATCTCCTATCAAATCCAAAAAATTGAAGAATAAAGATAGCTTGAATTGTATTTGTGTCACTTCTGATGGGTTGCCTACATCTATTTCTAATGATAACTCTTCAAGTCTAAACAACAACTATAATAATTTTGATCTTCCTCTTTTTGATTCAGAGTTAGTTTTTCCTACTCTAAATACTACGGGTTCATCTTTTGAGATAAACTTGGAATCATCTGATTCCGAGGATCCGATAGGAGAAGCTATAGGTGAGCCTGACGTGTAGGTAAAATCTTTCATTACCCTGCCACAAGAGATCACTGAAGTCAACCTCCGTAATGGCAAGGTTCTACCTCCTAGGGTAGCACCTCAAGATAGAGGGAAACAAGTCATTGGTTCAGAGGATCTAGAAGCCCCTCCACAGGATGCTCCACCTTGGATATGCTTGTGGAGGATAAGCCCAAGGTGGACTACAATGTCCTCTCTCACCTAAGAAAGTTATCATCTAAGCTAAGCATATACGATGCCCTTTTCTTATCCAAAGAGATGAGGGAATCATTAATCAAGGCTCTCCTCGATCCTCAGATATGCTTAGCTCGACCGCTATTGGAGAGAGGCACATTATCGAGAAGCTGGGATCATTTTCAGATGAAGACTTCTTCTGGGGACATGGAGCACAACCATCCCTCTACACACAAAGGACATGATTGACTGCGAAGTTCTCACAATCCAAGTGCATCGGTGAACATTATGAGTCTAAAGACCCTTGCCTATTTGAGGATCATCTCCACACTCAGGAGATCGAATGATGTTGAGAGGATTCAATGAACAAGGCGAGGGCTTTAGTTCCATAGTGTTACCTTTGAGATATGTGACTGAAGACCAAGCCAAGTTTTATATCATTGATTCAAATACTTCATTCATTGCTTTGCATGGTAGGCCTTGGATACATCAGAATAAGATGATTCCATCCTCCTCCATCGCATCAAATGTTAGAAGGATGGGATTAAGTACTATGTCAAAGGAGATGAAAAATCATTTTCAGTTAGAGAGGTTTAGATATATGAGGATGTGACATACTATCTTCTTCAAAACACCATTTCTCGTGAACTTGGACAAAATTTAAATTCAAAAGAAAAAGAAAATGAAGAAAAAGAAAATGCAAAAGAAAAAGAAAAGAAAAATGAAAATCCAAGTGAACAAGAAAGGGAAATTGAAGAAGAAATAGAGCCGCATATCACATTCCACCCATGGTTCATTCCATCATATGGACATATGGGTAGGATGACTCAACCTCCATAAGGCAAAGGCAGGGGAAAAAATAGAGGCAATTCTAGAGGTGGAAGATCCCCTGGTTGGCCATCAGCCAACATGGGTTATGTTCCAGTTCATAGGAGTACCCCTACTATTCACATAGACTTGGAATCCAGCTCGGAGGATGAGTCTAATGTGATTAGCATACCAACCAACCCTCTTAGTGGGTTTCATTGGAGGTGACACTCGGATAGTGATGAAGACCTGCCTCCGCAAAAGTATTCAAGTATGAAACTAAATATATGTAAAACCACACATCTCAAAAAGTTGAAGGTTTAGTAGTTAAGGAAGCCCTGTCTTCCGTGGATGTCGTCAAGAGATTATTTTTGGGATCATCATCCTCAAGTTTGAAATTGATGTAGAACTTGAGGATGATTCATATAAAGAATTAATGGAATTACCTTTTGATTGATACTCACCTTGTGTTATTAATCTTGCAAAGAAGGGTTTGATTCCTTATTCATGGTCTAAGCATCGAGTACTTCAAAAAAGCTATGGAACAACACAGTAGATGCATAATCAAGATTAGGATTAGGATTCAGTACAGTGGGTCCAGTCGACGATGACAATTACTGCTTAGTTATCACCAAACATCTAGAGTCTGTTATGTTCTTTTCACACCAAACCAACTTTTATGAGGATGTGTTTAGAAATCTCAGATGATCCAGATGATCTCCAAATCAAAGATGCACCGCCAAAATTTAAAGAAGAGATCCATTCAACAATTGACAAGCTTAAAGAAATCAACCTCGGGATAGAAGAAAATCCATGCATATACATCGTTTGTGAATGAAAAAGAAACCAATGACTTAGTTAGGCTATTGACTGAGTTTAAGGACTATTTTGCATGGAGTTATGAAGAGATGCCCGGATTATCACTTGACATAGTAGTCCACAAATTAGCAATAGATTCTAGCGTTAACCCTATCAAGCAAACTCCTAGACGCATGCGATTAGAAATTGAACAACAGGTCATTTATGAAGTCAAGAAATTGATCAATGCTGGTTTCATCAAGGAAGAAAAATACCCTACCTGGTTAGCCAGTGTCATCCCAGTTAAGAAAAAGAATGACCAAATTTGCATATGCGTCAATTTCAGAGACTTAAATAAGGCATGTCCTAAGGATGAGTTTCCTCTTCCTATACTAGAATTAATGTTGGACATCGCCTCATCTCATGTAATTTTTTCCTTCATGGATGGGTCATCTGGCTACAACTAAATCAATATGGCCCCCGAGGATGAAAAAAAATACTATTTTTCGAACCCTGGTCGTAATATATTATTATAAGGTCATGCCTTTCAGCCTTAAAAATACTGGTGCTACATACCAATTAGTCATGACTCAGATCTTCAATGAACTCATCCATCATTAGGTTGAGTGCTATGTTGATGATTTAATAGTCAAGAGCAAAGAAAAGGAAGACCATCTCTTTAACTTGAGAGTAGTTTTCAAACTATTAAGACAATATAACCTCAAAATGAATTCCTTGAAGTGTGCATTCAGAGTAGCTTCAAGGAAATTCCTTGGGTTTGTTGTCCAACACCAAGGAATAGAAATAGATCCAAAAAGATCAAAGCTATCTTAGAAATGCCACCTCCTAAAGTTTAACTCAACCGATCTTTCCAAGATTGTATCTAAGACGCTTTATTTCCAACCTATCGGGAGATGCAAGCCATTCTCAACACTTGTCAAAAGGATGCCAAGTTGTGGGATGATAAGTGTGATGCCTTTGAAGATATCAAGCAAGATATTTGGTGAAGCCGTTCTAGTAGCCCCTATCCGGCAGCCACTCATCCTCTACACCGCCGCATTGGATGACTCTCTGTGCAAGGCCCAATCCAATAATGAAGGAAAGGAGAGTGCTCTCTACTACTGCAACCATCATCTAATCCCTGCTAAAGTGAACTACTCACCTATTGAGAAATATTGCCTAGTTTTGATCTTTGCATCTCAAAAGTTACGATAGTATATGCTTTCTCATAAGGTGAACTTGATTTCTAAACCAATCCACTGCAGTATCTCATGACATGGCCAATGCTATCAGGACATTTGGCATGATGGTCCATGATCCTCTCGTAGTTTGATATCACATTCACACCCCTCAATGCAGTAAAAGGTCAAGCACTAATAGATTTCTTAGCAGCACATCGACTTCCTGTTGATTCTCCTCTTAGTGATGATCTCCCTGATGAACAAATCATGAACTTAGGGGAGGTTGAAAACTGCCGATGGGAGATATATTTTGATGGTGCAGCTTCCTTTCATAAAGGAGAAGCACCATCTACTCTTCCGGAAAGGGGTAGAATAGTTCTTAACTCACAGATGTGATGAGATTCTCATATTATCTATCCAATCCCTGCACCATCAACGAAGCTGAGTATGAGGCTTTGATTGCTATGGAGTTAGCTATCATAGTGTGTGTCAAGAGCATCAACATGTTTGGGATTCTCGCTTCATCAACATTGATGGGTCCTACAAGGTTCTCAAACCCAAGCTTCATCATTACCATGAGTATACCATAAAAGTGTTGGCCTAAATCCTCAAGTCACCATCTACAAGGTTCCTGGAGAACATAGTAGATGCTTTGGCAAACTTGCCAAAGAATTGGTATGTCGGAAGATGAGTCCATTCTAATAAGGGTCCAAAATAGACAAGTCATATCTTATTGATGTGAACTCATCGAGAGACTTTCTTTGAAGGGGAGGTTGTTGCTGCCTATAGGACAAGGGGAGGATTGGAGGCAACCATTCATAATTTGAACACCGACAAACTACCTCAAGAAAATCACAAGCCCATCATAAAACAGAGCTCTCTCTATGCTCTCGTGATGGCACTGTATCGATTTTTGATCAAATGTGGTTGCGTTATTTAAATAAACATGAAGCCTATGGCATTGTAACCGAGGTACATTCAGGTCTATGTGAAGCACATCAATCCGGTCCAAAGATGAAGACGAATATCAAGAGATTAAGATACTATTGGCCTTTGATGATTACAGACTTCATGGATGTAGCTAGGAGATGTCATCAGTGTCAGGTACACGGTGTGGTCTTACATCAACCACCCAACATTCTACACCCTACATTGGCCTCATGGCCATTTGAGTGTTGGGGTACCAACATTGTGGGTCCTATCGATCCTCCCTCTTCCAAGGGTCATCGGTTCATCTTAGCTGCCACCGACTACTTTTCCAAATGGGTGGAGGCAATCCCACGCAGAGAGGTCACAGCTCGGCATGTGTTTTAGTTTTTCAGGAACCATATCGTATATAAGTTCAGGATACCTCGACGAATTATATCCGATAATGGTATTGCATTCAAAAGCACCAAGATCAATAGTTTTGCCAGAAGATATGGTATAGATTGGAGATACTTCACCATCTACCAGAGCAAAATGATTTAGAAGCATCATCCAACAAAACTCTCATCTAAATACCAAAGAATACTCTTGATGATACAATGGCAAAGTGGAATGAGCAATTGGTTGAAGACTTGTGGGCCTACCGTATCACATATCGAACTCCAACTCAATCTATCCCATTTTTCTTAGTGTATGGGTTCGAAGATGTTATACCTTTAGAAGTTAAACTCCCATCACTAAGGATAGCATTGGGTAGCAAAATCACTACAGAGCAGAATACAAAGTTACAGTTAGAAGAGCTCTAAGATTTGGAGGAGAGTCACCTACGGGCATGCCAGAACCTTGAGTTGTATAAGGCCAAAATGATTCAAGCTCACAACAAGCTTGTCTTCCCTAGGCCTTTCCAAGTAGGAGAACTTGTGTTAGTCCTAAGGAGACCAATTGTTGCCCGTCAAAAAATGGGAGGCAAGTTTGAGCCCACTAGGGAAGGCCCCTATGTCATAGAAAAGGCCTACAAGGAGGATCTTATTAGTTCATTGATTATAAAGGGGAACACATGATGCTTTCAATTAATGAACTCTATTTGAAAAAATATTACCCATAAAATATGTTTGAAAATAATTATCAGTAAAAGAACAAAAATTTGATTCCATTTCATCAAAATTTTCTCTTCTTTCAAAGCATTGTTTGCTTGTCTGAATCCGCCATGGCATGTTTAAGGTAGGTGTAAGAGTCCCCAAGAGGCATCCTATCCCTCTTTCACAACACAAACACAATCAAACACAATCTCTCGGCATTATTAGAATATGTGTGAGAGAACCCAAGAGGCATCCTATTTCGATTAGCACAACTAAGTTAGGTATAAGAGAACCCAAGACATCTTTCTTAGGGAATTCTGGTTCCGGCACCATTCCATTAAAATCTCTAGTGTGTTTTAGGTTAGGTGCAAGAGTCCCCCAGAGGCATCCTATTTTCTTTAACACAAGCATAAAAATAAACATAAATCTTTTATCTTGAGATATTTTGATGTGAGAGCAAGCCCCTATGGAACTCACTCATTAGCTGCTCCAGGTCGGATCTACATGCTACCTCGCTAGTATGTCACCCTAGTGACCACTTATTTGGAAGATGTGAGTCCCTGCACTTTCTTTCTAACTTGGCTATTGCAAACCAATGAGTGCCTTGTTAATTTGGTAGACTTCACTGCCCAGCCAGTAACATACCTCGTGTTGATTTTATTCAAGAGGATGTGAGTCCCTGAGCTTTCTACTTGACTAACCACCATGCTCTAACTAGGTTGAGTATATTTGAGGTTTAAGATAAATACCTCAGAGGCTCCTTTCCTCTTGATTACATTTGAGTCAATATAAGTCCCCTAGGGGATTCACTCAATAGTCGCCCTAGGTCGGATATCACCTGTCGAGCTGAAGATAAACTATTCCGAATCGTCGCTATAGGATGTGAGTCCCGAGCTTTCTTCCTAGGCTAATTGTTGCAAACCAATGGGTACCTTAGGTTGGTTGATGTTTGCTATGCTGACAGTAACTCACCCGGTGGATATACCACTCTTGGCAGATGTGAGTCCCTGTGCTTTCTCCTTGAGTTGGCCATCGAATACCTATTTGATATATGACTAAACATGTCATCTTCACTAGGGTTTTGGATCAAGCCCCTTAATGATTCCTCTCCCTACGAGCACTCTACTTAGATCACATCCTTTGCAACCCCATTTAGACACTACCCGGGTTACTTTTGGATTAGACAGTCCCCCTTTCTTAGTAGCCACCCTGTGGTTAGAGAAAATGTTCAGCGGATGCATAGATTCTCCCTTGGTTCAGTAAATCTGAGATAGGTCTAGGCTGATATAAGCTTCTTGTCAGTTTGATCTCTCACAAAGTAACAGGGTCCATGATAAACAAACAAATAAAATATTCGCTTGAGGATTAGGAATTCAACCCCTCAAAGGGCCCCTTTTCCCAAGCAGACATCCTATCTTTAGGGCAGTGTCAGCAGAACTCCCTATAGGAATTGCTTGACTACCTGAGTTGAGATAAATCCTCAAGTCGGCACTCACTTTGTAGTCTCCCTTATGTCGGGTTCAATCTATTTTTCCATAACCAGGTTACCCCGATAGTCATTCTGCTTTGAAAGATGTAAGACTATGACACATTCTTTCTAGCATGATTGTCGCAAACTAAGTTCAAGTTGCCCAAAGCAACCCCATGGTCTTTATAGTGGAATATGTGAGTCCCCAAGCTTTCTTCCCTTGAATTGACCATTGCAAATCGAAAGGCACTCCTTTGGTCAGATAGTTCTCCCCTCAGCCAAGAAGTTACTCCCTTTGGATTGGTAAATTTGTGTTAGCTCTAGGCCTCCATGGCCTCTACTCAGTGCAGTCTATTACAAACCAACGGAATCTATCAAAATAATTTAAGAAAATAAAATTAATCTTTTGACTATCTTTGAGTTGATTTAAGTCCCCCAGCGGCATTCACTTAATAGTTAGCCCTCGGTCGGGTTCGATTTGTTGCCTTACTAATCGATCACCCCAGAGGTTCCTTATTTTGGAAGATGTGAGTCCCCATCTTTCTTCCTAACTTGACCATTGCAAACCAAAAAGTAATCCCTTTGTTTGGATAGTCCTACCATGTGGTTAGTATACTACTCCTTTTGGATTGGTAAGTCTGAGTTAGGTCTTGGCCTCCATGGCCCCTACTCAGTGCAGTCCATCGCAAACTGATGAGATCCATCATAATCAAAATAAATTAAAGAATGAAATTAATTTAGACTATCTTTGATTTGATTTAAGTCCCCAGTAGCATTCACTCAATAGTCATCCCTAGGTTGGGCTCAATCTATTGCTTGCCAATTGATCACCCCAGCAACTGGTCCTTACTTCGGAGGATGTAAGTCTACTATGTTTTCTTCCTAGTATAACTGCTGCACACCGAAAGGCATTCCCTTTGGTTGGCTAGTCCTACTATGTGTTTGGTAGACTACCCCTTTGGATTGGTAAATCTAAGTTAGTTTTAGGCCTCCTTAGCCCCTACTCAGTGCGATCCATCGTAAAACAATAGGATTTATCTTAAATTCAAAAATCTAAAAATTTGAAACAAACTCAACCATTCTACCCCAGTGGAGTCAATCAAATCAAAACAATTAAAACAAATCAATTTCTCCCTAGTGAGACTCAAATCAAACCTCTCATCCCCTTGTGGATGATTTGAACCTGCTACCCCAATGGAAGGTTCACATACTCTATCCCTAGTGGATTCCTCTTTCACTCTCTTATGTCTTTGACATGACTAAAGTCACATTGCACTAAGATCTGGATCCCTTCTACACCCTGGGTTTAGAGTAGATCATTTTGGTTAGTGCTTGCGATCGTTCGGTGTTGTTGATCATTTCGGTCAACACCAATACGTGCGGTGTACCTTGTTAGTCACACCACACCTATAGGGCGCCCTTTGTTCACCTCATTTTTAGGATGAGCTCTCAACCCCTCCATCTTAGATATAAGACTTCTCTTATACTTTAAGAGTTCCTTAGTCTCAAGACATATCTAGTGATTAGGTGGACACTCAACCTAACCCTAGAGACTTAGAAGAGTTAGCTATAGGAATAAGTTATGCCTTAGGGGTGTTAGGAAAATTTGCTTACTCTATAGTTTGAACCAAATTCCTCACTTCCTCCCTTCAAACCAAACTCATATCAACTCCAACTCTAACTCAAACCTTGAACCAATTTAATGGATTTTCTCAAATCATGAATCAATTTCAATTAATTGAAACTTATGATTGAAGCTCATGATTGGATTCCAAATTCCAAAATATTTCCTAAAGTCTTTAGATTCTCCATCATGGACTTAGCCTAAATCAAATATAAATCAATTCAAATTCAAGAATGTTCTCATAACCCATTTATATTCTCATTTATCTTTACAAATATAAATGAAACATAAATTTAGATATCCAAAAATAAATTCAAAAATCAAATCCAAATTCAACCAAAATTCAACTTAAGCCTTTCAAGTCAAAATCTTGAACTAAGCCAAATTAAATTCAAATCAGGCCAAACCCATGATTTTTCTTCATTATTAAATCAATCCTTCAATCATGAATCCAAATATAAACATAAACTTTAAACATCAAACCAAAAATCAATTCAAAACTCAAACCCAAATTCAATCAAAATTCAACTTAAGTCATTTAACTCAAAATCTTGAACTTAGCCAAATCAAATTCAAATCAAGCCAAACTCTTGATTTTTCTTCATGATTCAATCAATCCTTCAATCATGAACCCAAATATAAACATAAACTCTAATCATCAAACCAAAACTAATTTCAAAAAATCAACCCAAGTCAAACTCATGTTCACCCTTTTTGAACTTAAAATAATCAAATGAATCAAAACTCATTTGACTTCAAATCACTTGCAAATGGATTTATATTTCAATCATAAGTCCATATGTGAATTCAATTAAACCTCAAATCAAGCTTTGACCAAGCCATTTGACCTACTTAGGCTCACTTGACCCAAAGTGACCTAAAGAATCTATTTTGAGCCAAATTCTAATCCTACCCAAATTGAATTGAACTAAGCTCAACTAAGCCTCACATTGTGAGCAACAATCACCATAAGATGATCAATCACTTAAATTGGGACAAACCAAGTCAACAAGGGTTAACCAAAGTCAACACTTAGCCAAAATGAAACCTAAACTAGCCAAAATCCACCATAGGCCAAATTGATTGAAACCATTGATCAAAACTCATTCATGATCAATGTTTGAACTTGACTAAGTCATCATTTGAGCCTAACCTAGCCCAATTGGCCACTTGACCCAAGTTGACCCAACTTGACCTAAAAAATCAAAATGTGTCAAAACTTGATTTAAGCCAAATTGATTGAAACTAATGGGTCAAGTTCATTCCAAATCACTTGTTGAACTTGACCAAAGCCCCAATTGGCCAACTAGACCCAACCTAGCCCAATTGACCTTGAACCCAACTTGACCTAAAAGGTCAAATTGAGCCAAATCCAAATATAAATCAAATTGATTGGAAACAAAGATACCAATCCATTTCAAATGATCAACCAAACATAAACCAACCCATGACCTAACCCAAATAGGTCAAATGGGTCAAATTAGTCAACTTGACCCATTTGATCTAAATAAAATCAAATGAACTAAATTCAAATATAAATCAAATTGAACCAAACTAATGATGCCAAAACATTTCAAATGGTCATATGAACTTGACCCAACCCTTGGTTTGACCCAATTTGACCAATTGGTCAACTTGACCCAAGTTGACCCATTTTGACCTAAATGGGTCAACATGAGCTAAATCATATCAAATCAACTCCAAATTCATTGAAACTTGGCCCAACCCATTTTTCAATCATACCGAACATTCTCAAATAGAAATTCAAGCCAAATGACCATTTTACCCCTAGGCCATAGGGTAACCTAAAATCAAAACCACTTTGAATTTGTCCAATTCTTTTTCATGGACACTTGGCACCCTCTAAGTGGACCAAATGGTCATTAATGGGCATGGTGCACATGACCCAATGGGTTTGGGTCAGCCCAAACCAACCTAAGGCTAAAATCGACCACCCCCATGGACATGAGCATATGGGAATCCTTCCTCCACCTTATTTTGCACATGGCAAACATCCCCACTACCTTCTATGGCCAAAATTGAATGAGATGCCACTCTAAATGGCCAAAATAACCCATTGAATAGGGTGTATTGGATCAAAATGTCATAAGTATTCACGACCATCCAATTCACCTTGGGGGAGATATACTCCCCCTAATTCCACTTGAATTCAACTTAGCCATACTCGATTGAGCTAAGGGAACTCAGAGCTAGCATTTCCAAGTCTCCTCAAGCTTCCTAGAGTGAATTCCAATTCTCCATTTTCAGTTTTTCTTAGACTGAAAATAGGGGAGCTCCTCCATTTTTCCAACTTAGCCAATATCTAAAATCAATTCCTCCTTGAGCACCTTGAGGGCCTGAGTCAACTCATCCCAAGCTTCTTCCAAGCTCCAAAGGCAAGGGAGGTGGGACTTTGATCAAGGTTGAGCCCAATTGAAGTAGAGCTTGATCCATAGGCAACCAAATCACCTCAAATCTTCAATAAGGCTTCATCTCCACTAGATGAAGCTACCTCATTAGATTCGAGCGCTGGTGATAGCCTCCGGTGAGGTATGGATCAAAATCGAGTTTAAACTAGAGAGTGTGTGGTCCTTTGTGAAAGGAATTTTCATCTCAAGTAAAGCTAGCCATTGGATGTATTCTCCCTTGCATGATGATGGTGTGGGTTGAATTTGAGTTCAATCCGAGCTTAATCGAGCTCAAATCTTATCCTAAAGGGTGGACTGATGTACTCTCCTGCAGGGAAACTCAGAGATGGATCATGGGCCATCCATTCATGCATTTTGGATGGACGACCATGATCAAGACGCATAGGAATATCTGATTAATCCCTTAATACGCTTTTCAGTCAATCTTTGATCGGATGGATGGAAAAGCGCATAGCCACCGATGGGGCTGATGACAACTTAAGTGGTTCTCACACCACGTGAAAAGCGCGTGCCAAGTCAGCCTCCACATGGCGCCAACGGGATTAGCTATTTAATTATGAATTTAATTACTTATCCTTAATGTCTGAATCTTCATAATTACATAACTAATTCTAGAAAAATCATAAAAATACAAAGTAAAATTCACTGTAAAGATAATTCAGAGGAGAATATTCTAAAATTATTTTCAATGGATTTTGAGTATTTTATTTTCCTCGATTTGGGTTTTAATGAAAACTTAATATCAATAATTACTCCCTAATTATCTCACTGATTAATTCCAAACTTCTCATGTGCATTTAGGGGGATGACTTCTACCTCCCCTAATTTTCTTGGGATTTATTGATGGGTTAATTAGGGAGATCAATTAATGAATCCTTACTATTTTTTATGTAATTAAGAGTAATTAAGCAGTAGTTTAATCCCTTTATTAAGTTAATTAAGCCTTGATTAAGTGAAGAAGAGGTTTATGGAATGGATTTGGGGAATTTTTCCTAAGCCATTCCCTAAACCCCTTTCCTTCCTTAATCTAAACTTAATTAAGGGCTAACCCACTAATCACCTACTTAATTAACTTGATAAAATTTTCAAACATTCCAGAACTAAATCAATTCATCTTGGGTAGGTGCTTAGGTGTTCAATAACTTAAGTAGATTAAGGAAATCAAAATCAAACCCAAATGTGTGGGAAGGGTTATGAAAGTACTTAAATTAAACCCTTTAACTTAATTAATCACTAATTGTGAGACAATTATATTAGACCCTTTCTTTCCTAGGTGTATTGTTGATTTAAATTTCTTGTGTGATTTTATGTCATACATGGCTCATAATTGTGTGATTAAATATGTTAAGATGGTGTAGGTAAGGGGTAATTAACACACTTAATTCACATATTAACCTAACTAAAGCATAAAATTAATCTAATCACCTAAAAATTGAATTTAAATAACTCATACATGGTGGAATGGGTTAGGACCAGCAAAATCATCTCATATTTCTCAAATTGAAATCAAACTCAAACAAAATCCAAACTCTCCTTAATACAAATTTGATTTACTTTGAATAATCTTATTCAGAGGATTTCCTTTAAGAATTAATTCAGGCGAATGAATTTACATGCTTTCATCCCTTTATTTCTTTTCTAGCATGCTAAATCTGTATGCCATATGAAAATCATGCATTCATGCTTTTTTTAAAATCAAATTAAAATGTAATGTTTCTTTTTATGTTAATATTTTGGCTAAGTAAGAATATGAATAGTATTATCAATATTAAATCTAATTATTTTCAAAACTTATAAATAAATTATCAAAACTGAAATGTATGCTACTTATAATTATTTATGAGCTTGCATGTGAGCAAAAATATAAAGATGTTTATAATGTGGCTTTCCTTCTCTTTTCTTTTAGCATAGTTTTGAATAGGATTTGGCAAAGTGTACGGTTCATTTGAAAAGAATACAACATTTGCTTAAATTCATTCATATTCATTCCTATGTTATTACTTAAGAAGGGTGACCACACTTACACATATAAATTGCATAAACAAATCAAACACACAAACACAAACTTTTGCCTCTTTCTTTTTTCCATTCATTTCTTTTGTACATGTATATGTATTTAAGGAAAGTGGTATATTAGTCTGGACAACCCCGAAGTTGCAAGGCTTTAAGTATCCTTAAGTAGGTTTTGTACCTTACACCCCTGGTGCTAACAATGGCACTGTACTCACTTATGTCTTTCATACATGTATGTGTGTATATGACAAATGGATAAAATAAATCCCTTTTTTCTACTTAATAAAATCATGCATCATACGAACATTCAAATTTCTCAAACAAGTTCTCTTAGCATTCATCATTAAAGTGTGCTATATATTTTTATTTGCATGTATAGATATGCTTAGAATTAATCCATATGCATGTTACACATGTTAGGAAAGAAATGAAGTGATGTGTGGTTTGCGATAGTATTTCACTTTACTTAATCATAAAATGCCTTTCTTTTTTAATAAGTTTATTTTAAAAAAAATCTAAACTTAGGATTAATTAAAACACATAGTAAAATATTCACTAAAAAAAAAATCAAACATGAATCTACTTTAAAAATTAATCAAGGCAGGGAAGGAAAGAGAAATTCTTTTCTCTTTTCCTTCTCTTTACAACTTAGTAATTACTGTAGGTTCATTCAAACCTAAACAAATCATCAAATAAAAATTAACTAAATCAATTAAACAACTTAAATGAAATCACCCTCTAAGTTGAAATTTTCACACTCAATTTTAAAACTAGCTATACCTAAATATTTTAAAGCATACATATTAGACTAAGTCACCATTTCTAGCTTTAGGTTAGGGCGGTGCATGGTTTGATACTTTCCTTTTATTTTGTGATATAATATTTTAGTCTGGATGTTAGGGTGCATGTGTGTAGACTAAATGGTAGGGCGATCTTAGTCTAACCATTATCTTTTGAAGGAGATTGTGCTAAAGGGGCACTGTAATAAAAATATAATTGCTTTTGTTGTATAGGTGCTTATACTCCTAAGCATAATCCAATAACCCAGGTGGACTTGGTTACCCGTGTGGGGTGCTATATCCAATATATATATATATATATATATATATATATATATATATATATATACATTTGGGATTGTATGATTTGTTTAGCTAATCTATAGATGTTAATTAGATTTCCTTTTTCCCATTTCCATGTAATTTTGCAATTAGGATTTTGGAATGATTGTTATGGGGGATTAAGATGAACATTGATTATAAGATTATATCTTATGTACCATGTGAAACCATTGGAGCATCCACATTCCAACCATCTAAAAGAGAAACCAAAAGAAGAAAGAAGAAAGAAGAATGAAGACCCCCATAACATGAATTTTCTTACTTGATTGTAATTAATTCATTTATAATTTGGGTTGTATAAGGGTAGAGTTGGGCTACTCAATTTATTTTTCGGGTTTGTGTGGTGGAGCCCCACCACAAATGACCTTTTATTCTTTTGCGCTAGTTTTATAAATTGATTGATGTTTTTTTTAACTTGCGCATTAAGATGACATCTTTTCCTAGTTTCTTCTTTGCTTTGATGTATAACCTGGATGATGATTAGGCTCTTAGGAAAAATAAATTTTCTATCCAATTAAATAACTCAAATAAAAAATAAATAACTCATAACCTCACCTATAGCTTAAGTTATAAAATAAGATAAAAGAATTAGCAACCTCTTAGCTGGATGTTGTCTTACTTTTCTAACATCATGCATAAAAAGTATATTGTTTCACTCTTGATTGGAGGGCTTCCACCTTTGCCAAAGAACTTGGCTTGTGCCATGGTGGAAACACACCTCCTTATCTTGCTGATTTTGGCCCATAATCTAATTTCTCATGCATTAAGCATATAAATCCTAAAGCTTGTGTCAAATTAATTGTCCAAAATAAAAATAAATTGTAACAAAATTTACATTAGATTTAAGTCATTAAAGCATGCCCTACATGATCTAGTCTCTTAGAGAGTGTGTTTAAGGACTTAGTCTCTTTCTAAATAAATAACAGGTTAGCTATCTTGCAAAAGCATTTGACTTGCCTACATATTTTAAAACTATAGGATGAGTTAGATGACAGCCACCCCCAGGCGATTGTAAGTCCAATAGTTGAGTGGTTTATCATCTCTTGTGGAGATAAACGGAATACTCATTTTTGCCTTAGATTTAGGTCGTGCTTTTGGCCATCACCAAAGCTCTCTAGATTTAGGTTCAGGGGTCAGTACTTCTCTTTGTGGGCTACGAGCATAAATCATCACCTCTTAGGCATTTCCACTTGACCTTGTACCATGGAATTGTAAGCCTTAGCATTCTAATAAAATTCAACTCAAATAAATCAATTCAATTTCAAAAATATAAAACCCCACCATAGAATAGTTTGGAGTACTTAGTAGGCTTCTTAGTATCCTAAGCACCCCTTACTTGTCTTCATTTGGCTTCAACAAGAACTCCCACCTCTTGATTGATCTCATTTAAATTTCTAAAAATAAACCAATCGGTTGATAGTCTTACCTTTTCAAAATATTTGGAGACAACGATCATTTACCTTAATCAAGAGTATTCCTAAGAAATCTTGTTCCTCATGATGTAATTAACTATGGGGGCTTGCCCCTTGTAGGGAACTTAACTAACCTGATTTAAAATAAACTATACTTTACTTTTCCATGTAAATTAGGGGAGGAATCTTTAGTACATTTCGAAGACCCATAGTCCTTAGGAGTCCTTATTGAGGTGATTAGGTCCATTGTAGGGTAGTGACTTCTATCTCTCGAGATATTACACATTTCCTCAATGCCGTACTTGATCTCCCAAATAAGAATATCTGTAGATCTGTCTGGCATACCAAGAGGCGTATATTTCTATTTTCATTTATCCTCTTCAAAAAGGATAGATGAAGGCAAAAATATTTTTACCACAAGGTTAAACATCATCAAGCAACACTTTGACAAACAACCTCGGATGAGTGAAATCTTCAGCGGATTTGATTCAACCTCTTCCATACAGGTTAAACATCATCAAGTAACACTTTGACAAATAACCTTGGATGGGTCAAAAATCCTTAACGGATTCAATTCAACCTCTTCCATACAGGTTACTATCATCAAGTAACACTTTGGAAAAAAATCTCAGATGGATCAAAAATCCTCAGCAGAATCAATTCAATCTCTTTCATACAGGTTAATGTGGTCAAGTAATACTTTGACAAATAACCTCGGATGGGTCAAAAATCCTCAGCGGATTCGATTCAACCTCTTTTATACATGTTAATATCGTCAAGTAATACTTTAACAAATAGCCTCAGATGGGTCAAAATCCACAGTGGATTCAATTCCACCCCTTCCATACAAGTCAATGACATCAAGTAACATCATGAAAAATGACACTCTGAAATTATCTGCCAAAATTTTTGAGTTTTTTGAGGAATGGTTCCTAATCAATGCTTCCCCACCACCTTGGCAGTTGTCAACTGTTGAACCATCTATTGGAGTTTCAAGAAAATCAATTTTCTATAAACTATGGGCCTTGATCATCGCCAAACCCGGTCAGTCCGACAATGACAGTTGACGCCTCTTGTGAGAAAAAACTGCTGCCTT
Source organism: Cymbidium sinense (assembly GCA_021442155.1). Classification (NCBI taxonomy): domain Eukaryota; kingdom Viridiplantae; phylum Streptophyta; class Magnoliopsida; order Asparagales; family Orchidaceae; genus Cymbidium; species Cymbidium sinense. Next base: position 103,498,078 of record CM038215.1, read on the forward strand.
GCTGTATGAACTATGGGCCTCGATCACCTCCAAACCCGGCCGGTCCGACGAGGATAGTTGATGCCTCTTTCGAGGAAAAATCAGAGCCTCACCATATGAACTACGAGCCTTGATCACCTCCAAACTCGGTCGATCCGAGCGGGCAGATGCCTCTTTTCAAAGCCTCGTCGTATGAACTGACTTGATCGCTCTCCAACTCGGTCGATGGAGGGCGGTTGATGCCTCTTTCGAGGGAAATTTGAAACTTCCTTGTATACGCCTTGACTGGTCGGTCCAACGAGAAGAATTGATGCCTATTTTTGAGGAAAAATCGGAGCTTCGCTGTATGAACTACGGGCATTGATCACCCCCAAACCCGTCCGGTCCAACGAGGACAGTTGACACCTCTCTTGAGGGAAAATCGGAGCCTCGCCATATGAACTACATGTCTTGATCAACAAAACAAATAACCTTCTTTAGAAGGTCAGAGCTTCACTAACAAAAGAAAAAAAATTATTACCCCTAGCCCCTAAACTTCTGTTAGATAATTTCTCATATAGTGCAGAAGAACATTAGAGCATATGGGAGAAAACTATGTCTCCTTACTTGACCCAATGGAGAGTTTTTATAGATCCATTATAAGGGCAAAAGGGAATAAATTTTAAAAAATTGGAAAAAAATAAAAACAAAAAAAAAACTCAAAAAAATTTAAAAAAACCAAAATTTTTGCTCATTGGATCGCGTTTTGCTTCGGCATTACGTGCGGCACTTACCCATGCACCCACTCCCGTGATCATGATCTTGTGCACCTATGAAGATCTATTCTCTCAAACTATATGTGACACAAAGGTTAATGAACCCACAAATTTCATTAACATTAAAGAAGTTATTGTTTTAATTATTCGGTGTGTATTTTTTAATGATAGAGATAATATCATCCAAAAATAGTGGGGCAATTGATATGACATTAAAAATACCACTAATTGAAGCATGAATCTTGACATCGAAAGCAATCTGATTCTGAGTTTCGACTAACCCAGACCAAGCGCTTAAAATATAATTGAAAACTTTGGGATATCAGTCGGCTCCTAAATATGGAGTGTTTATAATCAAATTGAGAATCTTAATGATGATCAATCCAAAGATCTATGACGATTTCATTTGAGCATTCAAATACTTAAAATACATCAAATGATCGAAGGAATCATTTCGAGACGTCCGATGGAGTGGTTTGGATTTTGACTGTATTTATAGAGGTGTCACTCCCATAATCTATAAATAGTCTCTCATTATTCACATAAGGGGAGCCCAAGCAAAAAAGAGGAGAGAGCTCAGAGGCTTGAAGAACCTCCAAGCATAATCGTGCCACCAGTCGACGGTCGACCATGCCCACACCATCGACCACCCTGCCGATCCTCACCGCCATTGGCCACACCGCGGTCCTCTCTCGTGGTAAACCGCTCGCCACCCGCCGGTCCTCGCGTCAATACCGCCATCGATCAAACGCCCGTCGATCACCGTCGGTCCACCACCGCCGACCATCTGCCGATCCGCTTCACTACCGCACCATCTTGGTGTCGCCAATCACCGTTGGCCACTATTGTTGGTCACTGACAACCACCGTTCACTACCGTCGACTCCTTTCAACAACTATTACAACCCAACTACCGTTGCATAACTGTTGCTACTTGATTATGAGATTCTTGTTGTCAGGCTTTCTCACATGCAACTCTGTAATCCTGTTATCGAGAAAGCTTAAAATTTGTACTCCAAAGTAGATATATAATGAAACATTTTTATTGAGCTAGGCCACATGATTTTTTCCTCCTTTCGAGATTTTTTCACGTAAAATCCACGTTCTCTCTTTAAATATCGTGTGTATTCTAAATTTCTCAATAAGGCTAGTAAAATTTTATTCACCTAGTCTTCTTTTATTAAAAGCAAAATTAATTAAACAAGTTTCTAAAATGTGCTTGGAGAATCAAAAGGAAAAGCTTCTTTTAATAAAAAATAGTTGGTGGTGGAGTCAGAGTGTGCAAGAAAAGATAAGAAATAAGAAGCATTGTTATAAAATTTGGTTTCCATGTAAAAACTTGGAGAATTGGGAAAGATAAATAGTGGCTTGTAGAGATTATAAGAAAGCAATATATGATGCAAAAAAATTAGCTTTTAGTAATTTATATAATAGATTAGATACCAAAGAAGGTGAAAGATTTATGTATAAGTTAGCCAACCAAAGAGCCAAGAGAAGTAAAGACCTAGTTCAAGTGAGACGTATTAAGGATGAAGATAATAAAGTGCTTTTCTTAGAAAAGGATATTGAAAATAGGTGGATGAGATATTTTGATAAACTTTTCAATGAAGGATCTGAATGTATGATTGATTTTAGCAACCTTAATACCCTAAAAAAAAAATAGAGAATTTTATTTTTATTGTCATATTAGTAAATCTGAAGTTAGAGAAGCTTTAAAGAAAATGAAATGTTGAAAAATAGTATGACCTGATGATATTCCAATAAAAGTGTGAAAATGTTTAAGAGATCAAGGAATTTCTTGGCTTACAAATCTTTTTAATGTTATTTTAAAGACTAAAGAAAAGAGTGGAGAAAGATTTTGTTGGTTCCTATATTTAAGAATAAATGTGATGCACAAGAGTGTGCAAATTATAGAGGAATTAAGTTAATGTGCCATACATTAAAATTATAGGAGAGAGTAATTGAGCATAGGTTATGATGTGATACAAAAGTTTCTCACAATCAATTTGGTTTCATGCTAGGTAAATCTACTAGGGATGATATACATTTGTTGAGAGGTTTGATGGAGAAGTATAAGTAAGGAGAATTTACATATGATATTTATTGATTTAGAGAAAAAATAAAGTTTCAAGAGATGTTCTTTAGAGAGTTCTAGAACAGAAAGGAGTTAATATTGATTATATTCAAGTCATTAATGATATGTATACTAGAGCTGTTACTTGTGTCCAAACACAAGGAGGATTGAAAAAATATTTTCCCATTTTAATTGGATTACATCAAGGATCGGTTTAAGCCCTTATCTTTTTGCTTTAGTTATGGATGTTCTTACTAGGTATTTACGGAAGATGTACCTTGGTGTTGCTTTTTTGATGACATTCTTCTTGTTGATAAGACTAGAGGGAGTCCAAGAAACTTGAATTATGGAGGTCAACTTTAGAGTCTAAAGGTTTTCGTTTAAGTAGATCTAAAGCTAAATATATGGAGTGTGATTTTAGTTATAGAAGGTCTAGTGGTAGTGTTGTGATATTAGGTAAACAAGTCATAAGAGTGAATTGATATTTAGGCTCTATTGTTCAAAATGATGGTGAAATAGATGGAGATGTTATTATAGAATTCATCTGGCTGGAGTGGTTGGAGTGGAGGAATGCATCTGGCCTGTTGTGTGATAGAAAAGTTCCACTTAAACTTAAGGAAAAATTTTATAATATGGTGATAAGACCGCAATGACTTATGGTGCATGTTGGCCAATAAAGAGAAGCATAAGATTAAGTTAAGTGTTACAGAGATGAGGATGCTGTGGATGAGTGGCTTTACTCTTAGAGATAAAATCTGAAATGAGTATGTTGGGAAAAAGTTGGAGTAACTCGGTGGCAAATAAGATTAGAGAGTTGCCTTAGATGGTTTGGCCACATAAAGCGTCGGCCGTCCGATGACCTAGTTAGGAGAGTAGATGCATTAGATTTGCCTTATGTTAAGAAATGTAGAGATAGACCTAAGAAAACTTGGTTAAAATGTATAAAAAATGACATTAATATACTTGAATTAAATGAAAATTTGATGCATAATAGGACACAATGAAGACGAAGGATTCATATAGCCGACCCTACTTAGTGAGATAAAGGCTTGTTGTTGTTGTTGTTGTTGATTAGTCTTCTAGTACGCAACAAATAATAATATTATGATTCAAGTATTTTAGAAATTACCCCAAGATTTTCTTTCTCAACACCTGTTACTCGAATCTCCATAAATATTTCTTAAAATAAAATTTATTTATTTTATAAACTGGTCACTTAGTTTTAGCATATAATATTTAATTTACGCCCTAAATAAAAAAAAAAATACAAAAACTCTTTTAAGCAATTTTGACCTCCTGAAATCTCTTTAAATTTTAGAATAAATCATCAGAAATATAATTTATATCTGAATCTCCATTGAAAACAAATTAAAAGTTGTAAAAATAAAACAAAATTCATAAAAAATTTCATTAAATAAAATTATGGTCGATTGAACTTATTATTTCACGATTGAAGAATAGATTTCCGGCAAAGAAACAAAGCAAGAAAAGGAAGATAAATGTATATTTTCACAAACTTTAAAAGGAAAGCAGGCATGATTCCATAGAAAAATTCATCTTTCCAATTACAAGATATATTTTACAAGCAGACTGCAATATTACAACATAAATACGGCAAGATATATATATATATAGAATATGTTCCAAAGTATATAAATATATGAGGAATATAACCCTCCTTTCATAAATTAGTCAAAAAAAAAAAAAAAATAGAGCTTTATATATCAATCATGATTCCTTCTTTCCAATGCCATGAGCCATGTTGTAAATTCCACGAGCCTGCTTAATAATTATCAGACAAAGTAAAATGCATGATCAAATTTATGAATATTAAATCTGATCATTTTTATTGAATAATCAATACGTTTTATGGCTGTATATATGGTCATATTGATTTAAATATTATAAAAAGAATAATTTAATATAAAAAAAATTTTAAGTTAGAGAAAAAAATAATACTGACAACAAGTGCAGCGGAGGTGGCAGCCAATGCAAGGGGAATGGCGACTGAAGTTATTATATCATAACGTCCCTTCAGATAAACAGGTTTGTCTCTGCTTTGAAAATATTGCTGTAGTTTTCTGATCCTTTCCCTCGAGACAAATGGTTCTTCTTCTACAGCCATTCTGCTTTGAAAATAAGCGCCATAATATAAGTTAACGTTATTAATCGAATTAGTGAATAGAAACTGTTACCTCGAGGAGTTGAGGATGAAGAGACGAGGTCTAAATGAAGACGGTGATTACTGGAGGAGTCTGGAGAGAAGAAGAAGAATCTATAGAAGAGTGATTAACAGAGAGCTTTCTCTGCAGTATTTATTAATTGATAACGATATATTAATTTAAAAAGCGAAATGGGGACGCCACTACTAACTTCTCTTCTAATGGAGAACTCGTTAGTACCTTCTAGTTTAATCAGATATTAATATTAGGGATTTTTACATATATATATCGCGAAATATATGCATTTATATATTTCACACTTCAAATTTAAATATTACTTTAAAACATTTCTTATACCTGTTTGAGTCTCACGTGTTGGAAGGTTTAGTCATGTATATAACTTTTGAGTGATATTTAAGTAATATTTAAGTTTGGAGTGTGAAATAAATAAGAGGCAGAAATAACCTGAGTACCTGAAACCACCAAATAGACTGAGATCATCAGAACTTCAATCACATAAATATAAATGCCCTTCTCTCTCTCTCTCTCTCTCTCTCTCACCCTGTTGGATTAGTTTTGGACTATTTGGTTGTAATTGTTGGACCCCTATTGTTCTTATTTATAATTTGGGCCAAGACGCTCATCTATCTTTAAAATAATAATAATAATAATAACAACTTTAGGCATAACTATAAAATTTTACAATAATTCTTGAAATAAAATCCAAATGCTATTTGGAAATTTATCACTCAAAACTTGAAAAAACATTGTAAAATTATTAATAATTCAATCGAGGTAATTAATCCAAAAAATCCTAAATGAATAAGTCAAATCCTCTCCAGAATCTCAATTTTAAGTATAAAATTTTTAACTAATTACTACAGCTTTTTTTTTTTTTTTGCTTGTTCTTCCATTAAATTCTTACTGAACGATTAAACTCTCACATTTTAACAAGATGAGTACCGCTAATAATATTTAATGACAAGGGAATTTATATACATGGCTTGAATTTGTTTGCATATTACATTGAAAATGCCCAAAGGCCCCAAACTTTCATATTTTTGCCATTACCATTCAAATCATTCTCCGTCCTTCAGAACCAATAAAATAAAAAGAGCTTCTTTAGCTAACAAGCATTGCAAGTGACAATAGTTTCACAAATTAATCTTCAGTATTGAACAATGATTTGATTGGTATTGACATAAAAAATGAAAATTTAAGAATCAAACTGAATAAAAATTGATACAATTTCTTTCACATAAATATAAATTTCCTAATTACGCAAGTGGCACATTTTATCCACATTAAGTCTCAAAAACTTGTTAATAGGTGGTGATTTGTAATTAAGTGCAAGTTCGAGAGTGAAAAGAGATATGTTTGATCACTGCACAAATCCAATATACAAATGGTGAAATTACAAGAACACTCAAAACTTGAAAGTTTGATACTCAAATGTAAATTGATCATTTGCACAAATCAATCATACAAATGGGACGGGATTAAAGTGTGATCAGACAGAGGCTAGCAGCCAAAACATAACAAGTGAAGACATTGCAATAAATAGCCAAGTTGTGAAAGCCAACACAACAGAAATTTCATATTTTTTGCATGAAAGCTGAGGATATGCGCTGCAAAAACCAACATCTCTTGAAAAAAGTACTGAAACTCCACCTGAAGAGCATGCGGCTGCGAGCGATAAGGTCGCTGTTACCTGAATCAGCCAAAATGTATGATTTTGATTTAGCACTTTAACAATGTGATGATCAACTATCATGTGATCATTTTGTAAATATATTATTACAATAATAATACAAATAATAAAGGTAAAGAGAAAAAGAATGTTAGATGAACAACAATAGTTTTTGGGCTTCAATCAAAGAAACAAATCACAACAATTTCTTTTCAAGTAATTTATCATGGCACCTGTAATCTATCACTTATATATGAGGCATTTACATATATACCACACCTCAATCATTGACAAAATAATAGTAGAACTTTGATGACTACAAAGGGTGCTAGTAAAGCTTCATTTAAAATTATGAGTAAGTTAAAACATTCGAGTTTCAATCGAGACTCCTAAGACTAGCCAAAACCTATAATATATATGTTTTGAATCGGATTTAAACGAAACCATTTAAATTGAATTGAAGCCAATTTGATTAAAACTATGGTGTTTTCACAATTATGCATTACCCAAATATGAACATGCTCAGAAAAAAATTTCTATATCTTCTTGGCGTATAATAGTTTTTTTAATGATAACTTCTTAATTAATTTGATAGCTTCATAAAAACTTATAAGAGATCTATATCTTTATAATGCCCTATTAAATTCACTCCACTCAAAAATCATACCATGCGAGGTATAGTTTTATGTTTACCCCTGCATCTAAGAATTGCTATTTCCATACCTTTTACCATGTTTACCTATTACCACATAGGGATCTAGTCATCTAAAACCTATCTCACTGAAGTAGTCTATCTAAACATCTCATTGAAAGTGATCCAATAACAACAACAACAATAACAACAAGCTTTTATCCCACTAGTGGGGTCATTTAATCCTTCTTCATTGTCTATTATGTGTCAAATTCTCATTTAATTCAAGTATACTAAGGTCATTTTTTACATCTTAGGTCTTTTAGATCTACCTCTACCTTTCTTAACATAATAATGCATCTCTTAACCTTGATTATCGACGCTTTATGTGGCCAAACCATCTACTCATTGAAAGTGATCCAACTATCTAAAATGTCTCACCAAATGATCTAGTTATCCAAAATATATAAACTTTAAAAAATCTAGTAATCTATAATCTATCTTACTACAAAGCTCCAATCATCTAAAACTTACTAATTGGAATCAATTAGCAAAGTATTCCTTTATCTTATATTGTAACCCAAAATATTCCAGGTTGTCTACTTAAATCTATATACACCCTTCCACAATCATTCAATTCCAACAAGTGCGATAAATTGATAGTCATCATACCTATTAGAAGTTAGTTTGTTCACCAAATTATAATCACTACAAGCTCTTAGATCTCTCGTTTGGTTTCACAACAGAAGCTAACAGCTTCCATGGTCAACCTTGACAGATAATTGATTAGTTGATTACTATGCTATAACATGAGTTCATGACATAAAATAACTGTTATGAATTAAATAAAATGATCTATGGTTTAAAAGATCAATGATTATCAATACAAAAAGGCATGCTTACTTGTATGAATACGAGAGAAATATAGAAGAATAGATGATTCGGTGATGCACATATGAGATCGGATTAGATGTTTGATAACTGATGAGTTGACAGGCGTGCATTATATGATATTGATAACGTAACAACTGACGGGTGCCAAAGTCATGATGCTTATGTGACTGGGAATGCTAATTATGGACCACGGTACTACATAGGCTACATAAAAAAATGATCAGTACTAAACACTATATTCATGGAAGTGCTTTTGTAATGGAAATAATTATGTTCATGACATGAATTATGTTAGACTTTAGACAATCTACTAAGCTTTATTCTTAGACACAGTTTTTTTAGGTAAGAAAATTGGAGCTGGAGATGAAAGTTCATAATTTTGATGCACGTATATATTCGCGCTTTCTAAAGTACTTGTAAGATGATGTGTGCACTTACGAACATAATGTATGTATTGAATAAGACGTTAATTGGGATTGTGAATTTGGTTCAACCATCAAAGATTGCTAAAAAATTACATCGAGCACAGATCGAAGGCAAAGAGCTGCTGAATGAACCATTCCAGTACAATTAAAATTGAATTGAGTTAAGCTTAGATTGATCGAGCGCTAACTTCAGATTGGATTGAACAATAAAGAGCAAATTGATTCATAACTCGGATTAATCTCAAATCAAGGAGGTAAATGAGTCATGCCTACATCATATCGAGATCAAATCAAGTCAAAATTAGGAGAAACAACAACGTGTGGGTTTCTACAAAATTTCTACATGACCTTCTTAAGTGAAAGTGATAATAATCCTCAAAAATGACCTTAGTAGTGATAACAATAATGAGCACTTGAAAAAAAAAAGCATCTTCTACCATAAGGGTGAAGACTAAATCTAGCCTTTTCAAGCTCCCATTTCTCAGCCAATTTAATTTCGCTTCATACAACAACAACAACAATGACAAGCCTTAATCCCACTAGGTGGGGTCGGCTACATGAATCATTCGTCTCCATTGTGTCCTATTATGTGTCAAATTTCGCTTCATAATAAATTTTTTTTTTCCAAAATATTTTTTCTTAATAATGGAATACTTGGTCGCCTTAGCTCTATTTAAATGTAAAGTGGTAATCCTAGACACGCCTAACACATGCTGCCACTAATATGCAATTATTAACTGCATCCTTATACTTATCATGACAGGTTGAAGCAATAAGTTTAACAATTAAATTTATTATTTTTTATTTTTGCATTCTAAAAGCAACAAAAGCAGTGAGATTTTCAAAGGTTAATAAAAAACTAGATATTGTCCTCCATATATAGAGGTACTAAAAACTTCAGCTACACTTAATAAAGTTAGATGAGGAGTAAGGAGCAGGTTAATGCGTAAGGCAAGGGATCCTAATCAAATATGCTTTCTTGACATCACTATAGCATCTGTTAGAAGACTCAATTTAAAATCATTAAAAAAAAAGTAGATTATTACCTGCAAGAATCATCAACTTATCATGTAACAGTGAATGAGTATAGTAAGAAAGCCTATAACAGTTAGCAACATCCAGCCATAAGTCAAGTAAATTAAGTTCAAGTACACGAGTAGCTTATCAGATAAATCTTCCATACATGAATGGCCTATAGCACAAAATAAGACAACATGACAACATAATTAAAAAAGTTTATACAAAATGCATGAACCAAACTTATTATAGACTAGCATGGTTTCAAGCATGTGAGTTCGTTGAACTATGCAATAAATAAAGAAAATAAAAAGATGAGTGCAAGGACAAAGCCTAATTACCCAATCACCTACTACGAACAAGCTGACTAAAACAGGGTTGTGAAGATCTCTTTTCATCTTTAATGCATAAACATCAAGACAGCCAAGTCCAAGGCTCCACAGTGTTTGTAATCCCATGGAAGCAACCAAGTAGCTGACAGGACAAAATTCCAATAAGCAGAGTTTTAAATAGTAACATAATCTTTAAAGCAGCCTAATAGGTGCAAAAGTTTTAGAGGGGAAGACTTAAAAAATAAAAAATAAAAATTCAAATCCACAGAATGGTTGACAGGAAGAGTTTTTTCAACATTAGTTAGCTTAGAGAAGAAACATATTTATTCATGCAGTGCAGGTTCTCTAAAACTTCCCTTCTCAAAATATAATTTTTTCTAAGATGTTAAATACACTTTGAAAATCTCTAAGTCACATTTGCATGCTCTCTAAGACATCATGAGCATATGGAACATATATACACGACAGCTCGTGCAACCATGCAAGAGAAAAAAGATTTTATTCATAAAATAAAGCAACAGTACAACAGTAGCATAGTTGTACCAAACAATCCAACAGATATAGGTCTGACTAAGTTTGATGACAGCATTGAAGTTGAAATCATGATACGCTGATAGGCAAAGATCTAACAAAAAAAGTTCATAAAAGGAAAATGACTGGATTTATGATATCAAGAAGCCGAAAAGAGAAGAAGAGAGTAAGACATGAAGCAGCCTAAATTTTAGTTATAGTAAGAAAGTAAACATACTAACTGTCACCAATGGCAATTCTTGTGAGAACAAAAAAGTAAGGAAGGTTGTATTGAGGATTATGTGAGACCTATCTCAATCACTAAGAATGAAAAGAACAAAACAGAAAGAAGATTAACAGACATAATATACCAAGAATCATATATAAATTCACCCAATTGATGGTTGCATCTTGTTGTCATATCTTTATAGCTCTCATTGTAAATTTTTACAGTTCTAATCTCTCAAAAGTAACATAAAGACAACACCCCTCTCATCAAAAAAATGAAAGAAAATGAGACGACCAAAAAATATAGTAAAATCTTCAAAATGCCCTTAATGAAACAACCTGCAACTAAGTCTGCATAGGATGATTCTTCAAAGAACAAAAATTAGACATCACAATATAACAAGCCAATCTACAATCCCTATGCTCTTAGAATAAGTCTTATTGACAAGACAACTATGCATAGTGGCTCTAGATAGGGTGTAAGTTTTGGAAAGAATAGCCAAGAAATGCATTTTAGTCTCAAGGAAATAAGTATTAATCACATTTCCTTACAAACAAACTGACTCATGAATCATGCTTCACAAGTCTCCTCTTTAAACAAAAAGAAAAAGAATATCAACAGCATAAATTACTTCAGAAGAAAGAAGTGTAATCTATATCAGGTGAATTTGAGAATAATGGCATCCAATCATAGGAGACCTGCAACTAAGGGGAGCCATCAAAATAGGTTGATACAGTACCCATATATAAGATTGTTGAGTACATAAGCGTAAGAGAAGCACAAGCCCAATTTGTTGAGATGAAAGCCTAAACAAACAGCTAAGTTCAGATAAGCAATTGCAGAAACTAGAATCAGTCCTTGATAGAATTAATACATAAAAAGGATTCATATGTCAATTATCATGTTATGCTATTAGCAGATATTACGTGTTGGCTTGTAAAATCTTTAAACAACAAGTTAATAAACGACATCTAAGTCTTACTTGAACCATTAATACATATAAGGTGATCTAACAGATAAAATAATAACAATAAAAGGAAATATTGCAATCACCATAGATCATACTATTTGATGGATAAAACTGCTATCTAAATAATATTGTTAACTAGATAACTCCACCACCGAGATAACATTGAACCAAAGAATCTATCTAAAGACAAAAAAAATAATAATAATAATAAAATAAAATTCTACATATGTAAAATTGCTAAAAATCAATGCATTAATCTCCAAAAAGATATAAATGTCAAAAATCACACTGCCGGAATAGTTTAATGCAAATCTATCACCTGCACTACCTTATTTCCATCTATCCTACACACATCTCAAATTCATCAAACAATCCATAACCCATAAATCAAACTACACCGAAAGAGAAAGAAAAATCCCTCTTTTTAACGCTAAATCAGTAAACAAACTAAAAAAAATGACGATTTCTGATACGTGAATTACCAGAAGGCGGTGTAGCTTGAGAATCCTGTAGCAGAGACCATAAAAGCAATCGATGCGCCAGCAAAGAGACACTGACCTGTCCTCAGCAGCAATCCGCTGACAGTACCCGGGCTTCCTACCACGACCTTCATCTCCTCTTCCTCCTCTAAGTTCTCCTAGGAAGAAGCCACGGTTCAGATATCAGCGACTTCCGGTTTCGTGTCAGAAGAAGCTTCAAGCTTTCAAGTCAACGATAGGATTCTGAATTTGGACCCGGGAATGCCAATCCCAATAATTCAGGAATCGGGGATATTTGGGAAGCCTCTTGTTTCTACTGTCCAAGATCCTTCGAACTTCCAAGACTATAATTTTGTTTGTATGAATAACTCGCTGTTTAATCTTTCTTTATCTTAAACTTCTAAAGTTAGAAATGATTGTTTATCATATTTTAGGCAGAGAAACTTGACTTTATACCTAATTGGCCAAATGTACTCTCTATATAAGTTTATTCGAAAAAAATAAGAGTACGCCTATTTTAAACAAAATAATCTATAATTATTTTTTATTATTTATATTCCTGAACTGATTATTGAACTTATATCATCTGAAAACTATTCGAATATATTTTCAATAAAGGTTTAAAATTTATATCAATCAGTGTGTGCTTTAGGTTCAAATTGACATGGACGAAGCTCTTTGAGGAGAGGAACTGTGGCATGTGAGAATAAAAGCTTTATGAGAATATGCTTTAACAAGATCAATGATGTACAGAAGAGAAGAGAAATTTGTGCCAAGAGTCAGTTGGGGGGTAAGTACTAATGGGAATATTGACAAGTGAAAGAAAAGTGTATTTCGTGATGAAAGCTCGTTGAGGATGCGCATCTACACAATTTTTAGCATTTAAAGAAGTAGAAGAGTTTGTAAAAGATCAGACGACAATAGAATCAATAGCATGAAAAAAAAGAAAATTTTGTGATTGAAAATCTTTAGAGGTATCATTGATGAGAGAAAAAAGAGTTCATAATAGGACTCATAGGAGACGATCATCAATAAACTAATGATATGAAAAAGAGTAAAAAAGTCTATAATACAAACTAAGAATTGAAATAATTTGAACCAATTCAAATAATTTATGAGTTTAATAAGCAATATAAATATAAAGAAATAAGAGATGATCTATATCATTCGTTTGAGATAATTTCCTTTAAAATGAGCTTTCTAGTATATCACTTTAAATAAATATATAACGATATTTTTTTTATCAATTAGGTGTAGTGGAGTTGCCAATCATCATCTTTTTTTCTATTCATTTGTTCTTTTATCCAAGTATCTTATATTATACCCACCGTCTCTTCATGGTGGATGAGTCTTCAAATCCTTCCGAGGCGGGCCTTTATCTGGGGAAATCAGTACGTGTGGGTGATGAATGGCCCAGGCTATTAATGATCCCACCCACACAAGATGGGTGGGGTGTTGGGTGGATACCCATTCCAAAAAAAATATATCTTATATTATTGAGTGCGTTTGGGTAGGGACTTCAATAAAATAAAATATTTAAGATGTATCATGCTCTAACCTGTTTTGCATGCCTGAGCATATTTGAATATTTTAACTTTTGAGAAAAAAAATTTAAGCTATTTAAATATTCTTGTTCAAATCATTGATAATTTACGTATACAACTAAATATGGAGGGTATAAAAGCAAATTGATACGTACATATGAGAAGGTTTTTTTGATAAAAAATTTCGCCCTAAAAATGTCTAATTTTCAAGCAGCCAAAACAGCTAATAAGCTTTAACCATTATAAATCGTTTGCAACCCACCGTGCCTTTAATATTGATTACCTTAAGAGGATTGTTTTCTCATTTATATTTGTCAAAATATATATTTGATACTGTTGAAGATCAAGATTTTCTACAACTGCGTGCATAAAATTATTTGGATCTCTGCAATGCAATCAAGATTTAATAGCTAGGATTAAATCGAACAAATCCAGAATAAAAATGTTAAATTCAACCTCCATCATTCAAAATTTTTCCAATCAACAATCCCACTTTAATAAAAAAAAATATACTAATATTTATGATTAAATAGCCCACCAATAAAATAAAAATAATAATAGATTTTATGGAGCTACCAAACTAGATTCATTTACTGACTAATGCCCACATACATATAGCTTGAACATGTCCATAATGAAATTGCAAAAAGTATGGATGATATTATCTATTCGTATAAAAATATTATGTCATTAGTCAAATCTACTACTATAAAGTTTGTTTCTCACATCCATAAAATAAATACATCACAAGTTTAATATTTTTCTAATATGATATGCTATATATAAAGTGACCGAAAATTATGATATATAGCACTAATATCATATTAAAGATATGTCGATTTAATAAAATGCTTGGTATGTAAAAATCAAGAGTATAAAGAGTTTAGCCATGAAAGAATCAGGAACTAAAAGTTTCAGAACCAAAACAGGCAAAGCGTAAAATTTCCAATCCTGCCCACTATAAGAAGATCTATACAGCAGCACAATGATAATATATTTTCTACAAACCATTCTATAAGCAAATATTACATTTTTTTTTTAAGAACAGAAAATATTTCAGGCAGCACAAAACATAAAAAAAACAGAGTTTACTACCATCAGAAACAGTAGCAGTAGTCACTGCTGCACCTCATAATCCCATCTGTGAGGGTAAGAAAAAAAAGAGAGAGAGAGAGAGATTTAGCAGAAGCATTTATAGAATCAAAAGTTACTGGACATATTTATCCAATGTTTTAAGATATATAAGATCCTTAATTACCCGTTGATGTGAATAATTACAACCAGGCAGCATTAAGCGAAGAAAAACATCTTGATGAAGACTGCTAAAACAAATTGCAATACTGAGGCGCCAATGACCCAAAGAAAAAGGTCATGTTGCCCTTCAGTGTAAGGCTTCAGATTTAGAGCTATGAAGTAAGCTGATGCAGACCCAGAAATAAGTATAATGATCCACTTTAAAATCTCAAATGGAATCACCAGCAGAAACTGAAAAAAAAAAAATAGAAAGATTAGAGATGTGACACAATCAGCTCCAATATAAAAATATTTCTATCCTCAAGAAGATGAATTGTTCATATCATGCCCATTATAATGAGAAACACTCTCCTTAAATTACAATGATCATATAATATAACTTGAAGCAAAGAAATGTAGTTTTGATGGAAGCAAAGAAATTTGGCATCAGAGGTTATAGGGTAATCTAAAGAAGCATACATAATTAAAAGATTCAAAATATCTAATAAGAAAAGGTAAATAAGTTAATAAGAATATTAGAAAATAAGTTAAATAGCTAATCTTGAGAGAAGTTGATTTTTCAGGGTATTGTAAGTATTGTAAGTACAGAAACATAAAGCGATTATTCAGCTAAGTTTAAATCCCATCAAAGAATGATGCAAAAAATAATAATTGAGTAAATTATTCGGAAAACTACTTAGAACTAAACATAGGCTTGAAGGTGTGTACTTACAGCAGTTGGAATAAAGATGGAAAGTGAGTATCCCCAAATGCACCAAAGTTGTATAAGCCCAGCATTAGATCCAAAGTAACGAAGTAAGAAGAAAAACGCAGCTGGCACTGCAAGCACATAGCCATATATGACAGAAGCTGCCCAGTTTACATAGTTGACATCAAAATTCCACGCAATCTCTTGTTTTTTCCCATTGTTCATCAAATAAGCAGCACAATTTCCCAATGCAGAAAGCATGAACACCAGCGTAGTAGATATCCAGACAGGGCCATACCTAATAGAAGTTTAACTCCTTTGCTAAGCAATACAGACGCAAACATCATAATAGACAGCTAAACAACATTATATTCCACATCTGTTATGTAAACATTTAACCATGAAGGAGGGTATACAATTAGTAATTTAGAAAGAATCTAGATATGATTTTTGATAATCTTGAAAATATATATGATTAAGTACTACGTAAACTAATTTGGTTCATGTTATGGAAAAAAATGCCAAAAATAAGGTCAGATCATTAAAGATATGTATTATGAACCAACGACAAGTATTAGAATATGGATTATTTCATCATGGATAAAATTCATATAATTGTATTAGTTACGGAGATACTGATAAAGAATATTCAATGTGAAGTTACATGGTATACAATTATTTACATATAAAAAGGTCCTAAAATCCTAATAAGACCTCTGCTTAAAAATGCTAAGAGTTGGAGAGATGGAGGAAATGTTTAAAAGAATAAGTGTATCAAAGTACATACTTTACGATTTTAATAAGCGTGAAATTGATAATTATAAATTGACATCACCAGAAAACCAAATTATACTTAGGTGAGATATTTAAATATTGTGGATCTATTATACAAATAATAATGATATTTTCCTTGACAAAAAAAGAAATGGCATACTTCAATTTGTTTCATCAATTACACTTTTTTGAATTTATAACTTTAAAATAATGATGGGTAATTAAAATGGAGGCATGTCTTAGGTAAAATTTTATAAAACTATAATTAGGACAGTTATGCTATATGGATTTGAGTATTGGATGATAAAGAAAACATTAATAGTTAAATTACGCATGACAAAAATAAAAATGTCAAGTTAAATATGTGGTAAGACAAAGAAGGATAGATTGGAACCTAAAGTGATTGCAAAATAACACTGATAGAAGATAGTGTCGAAATAATCTTGAATCTACGATCAGCACCTTTTCATCAATAACAATCCAATAATATGTGAACACAACTTTCCATCTATATCAATCTAGTAATCCATAGACAACAACTTTCTATCATGGCAATCTAGCAAACTGTTAACAACTTTCTATTTATGTTGAGTACATAATTTTGGATTTCAAAATTAAAAATTGATTCTAGATTATTTCTTTCCTACATATTTTTCTCCACCTGTTTATGTATAGTCTATTATCATATTTTTTTACACAAAATAAGAGAATAAAATTCAGCCATAAAACCTCTCATTTTTACTCTCCTCACTTCTCGTTCTAAGTTTCAACATAGTATAAGAGCCATTAAGATTCTACTCTCTATAAGGCCGATGGATCCTTCAATATGGAGTCTCTCCTATAAACCAATAGATTCATCACTTACACTGAAAATCAACCTTCATCCAAAAAAAGAGATGAAAATATATATGAAAAATCCTCATATAATGACGATAATAGTAGCTACTATGAAAAACCCAATGGCCAAGAAGACAACAATAAAAATATTAGAAATCAGCCTCAAAATTTTAAGAAAAAAATCATCAAACCATGAAAAATCCATGATTAAATATTGGGCTTAAAAATTTTCAAAATAACTAACAACAAAAAAATCACAATTTCTCTCTCATGTAGCAAACTAAAAAAAACCAACTATTCTTCCAATGAAAGCTTATTTTAGAACATCATTGAAATAAGCTTGGTTGATCAAAAAGATAAATTCTCGAATGCTCTCATTGCAAACAAAAAAGAAGCAGTACAATTAAACATATAGGAGCCAAAAATGTCTTTCACAATTATAGCCTAAGATATAAAAATTATAATGTGCAATTAAACATAAAGGACGCTCTTAAAGTAGTTGGATTAAATTATGACATTCACTTAAAAAGATTCGACACTTAGCTCTAGGCATACAATGACAGTGCTTAACCTAGATTAGTTAATATCAATTAACAAACTCACTTAAAATAAAAACAGTATTGCTAATTTATTATCTAATATTTGTCACTTCTAAGGCTTGTACTCAAAGAGGATGATTGACAATGTAAAAAAGCATTCAAGACTTTACCTGCTAAAAATGATCTCTCAAGTAAGATATATTCTCAAATAATGGGTTGTGTATTCACAAAAACTCCAATTCAAATTACAAACATACTTCAAATTATGATAGTGATGTTTGGCTTTGGCACTACTACCAAGGACACCCAAACTTTACATAACTTGAAAATTTTATTTATTTTTTATTTAAAAAGAAAAATTCAAATAACTTTTAGTATGAAAATTATCTTCTGTTAAACTTATCCAAATCAAATCTACAGATAATTTCGGCAATTCACACTATTTTACAGTAATGTGTGAGGATTACCTAGAATCTACTATGTCACTAAAGCCAAATGATTCATTTCCACCATCTCACTCACTTGAGTTTTCTTGATGAAATAAAGATTCAAAATAAAATAATTTTTTTAAGTATTTAAATAAAATAATTCATACTTAATTTCAGTTCAAAATTCAAGCCCTAATTATAATTTGACAATGCCAAATAATACTTTGAATCAATCTTCAAAAATTATCTACTATATTAAGAAATTATACATTAAAGCTTCTAGGTTGACACCCCTCAACTAAAACAAAAAAATACATCACTTAAAGATTGATAAATCACTAATGTTTCCCCACAAATGTTCATAAATGTCACTGAGAAGCTATCCTAATAGCTATATACCTCATTAATAGAATGCTCTCAAGAATACTTAAATTTAAAAACCCTATCAAAACCTTTCTCTACTCGATTCCCAAGACCAAAATCATTTCTCATCTTCCTCCAAAAATCTTAAGATGTTCAATCTTCATTCACATTTATTCTCAACATTGGAGCAAATTAAACCCTAAATCTATAAGGTCTCTTTATTAGAAATTGCCCAAATCAAATGGTACAAATGATATTCTCCAATCACTAGAAAAAATTATAATCCATCCTTCCTTGAAAACAAATATTATTACTCCAAACACAAAATTCTAAGGGGAAGAAATTCAAGAACAAAAATTTCAAAGTTGAAACTTATTTGATAATCCACCAACTGTTCCTATCAAACTCATGAACAATGAATATCTCATTTTCCCTTATGCAACATATTGAAGCCTCACCAAAACTACAATCTCCTTCATCACCATATGTACTGCACCCAACCTACTAAAATCATCACGTTATCAATACATCCAACCCATATAGAATGAGATTACTGCATCTGCTAAAAGAGAATTGAAAATTAAGAAGGAGATCAATCAATATATCTCCAACCCATAAAGAACCTAAACTAGTTCAAAGACTAACGAAGCACAAAGTAGTGAGAATAAATCCCTAGCTATCTTATTTCCTTATGAAAATGAGTGAGGCCATGCACCAAATACTCGATTTCATAAGTTAATAAAAAATTTCACCTAGATTTCATGAAATTATCCCTTCTCTTAAAAAAATATAGATACCAAGCAATGATCCTTAAGCTCTTAAAGCATTCAAATAAAAAAAGTTTTAATGGAGAAAATTCAAGTCATAGAAAAACTATGAAAATTTTTTGAACTTGCATTTGGATAAGCCGATTTGATGTAAATAGATCTTTAAAATCAAATATAAAATAAATGGGGGCATGGGTAACACTTAGAGCCCAACTTATAGCAGAAGGATACACCCAAACATATGATATTGACTATCAAAAAATTTTTTCTCCATTTGTCAAACTAAATACAATTCAAGTTTTGATCTCTAGCAGTAAATTTAGACTAACATCTACATCAATTTAACACTAAAAATGCTTTCCTTAATAGGGACCTTAAAGAAAAAGTATGGAGCTCCCTCCTAGATTGGTAAATCAAAGAAACATCTAAAAAAGCTCTAACATGATTCAAACAACCACCCATACCTAGTTTAATAAATTCTCTGATAATGTTAAAAAGTATGGATACACTCAGTTCCAATCTGATTCACTTTCTTCATCAAACTTTCAACCAAGGAAATAAATGATTCTTATCATATATGTAGATGTTATTATGTTTATAGATACATTTGAGAAAGAACTAACTAGATTAAAAGAGTTTACGGCAAGATATTTTAAGATAAAAGCTTTGAAAAATCTATAATAGTCCCTTGGTATAGAAGTGGCACAATCAAAATAATGCATTGTTATTCTTCAAATAAAGCATATCATTGGCATAATAGAAGAAGCATGAATACATCTACAACTCTAATGGATGCAACAAAAAAAAACAAAGATCGCCATTAACAACACGCCCATATATAAAGGTAAGCATCAATGCCATATGGGCAAATTCATCCACCTCTTTCTCAATCATTATAATATTGAGTTCCATGTTAGTATCGTAAATAAAAAAAAACTTTTGAAGCAAACAAAAGTTGTTAGTCACATTCTAAAAGACCTTAAGATAACATCAAAAAAGGTCGATTATATAAAAAATCATGCAACAAGAAAATCAAATTTTCACATATATATATTGGGTTGAAAAAGCACCAACCTAAAGATTCACCTCTTATTATTGTACTTATGTATGAAAAAATAATTAAATGGAGAAGTATGAAAATATTGGTGGTCTTAAGGAGTGCTAAAACTAAATACAGGATAATAGTATTTGCAAAAGAATAGGATTAAAAAAACATTAGAAGAGTTAAACTATTAAGTGAAATAATCATTAAAATTGTATATGACAACTAGGCTAATATAAGCATTGTAAAAAATCCTGTCCATTATGACAGAACTAAATACATTGAGAGAGACCAATGTTTCATCTCAAAAATAATAAAAATAAACTAGCTTAATTAAATTATGTCCTAATAAACCCTCAAACTAAATGTACCTTCAATAAATTACTAAAGATTAATTTTGATAATATAATTAGCAAATAGGGCATGATAAACACATACAACTAAGCTTGAGAGTAGTATTGCAATAATTTTAACATATAGCTAACATCTTTTCATCTATAGCAATCTAGCAAACTATAAATAATAGTTTTCCATATATAGCAATCTAAAAATCCATGGATTGTTGCTTTTCATCTACAACAATCAACCAATCCATAAATAGTAGCTTTTATTTTCATTGTGTGGTTAATTCTGAATTTTAGAATTAAAATTGCTTTTCATATTTATTTTTGTCTAAGTAGTTATTTCTCCACTTATTTATGTGAACCTTCTTATCACCTTTATAAACAAAATAAGAAAATAAAATTCGACCATAAAATATTCAATTTTAGTCTCACCTCTTCTCATCCTAATTTTCAAGATATAAGGAGATGAATATAGATTTATGTAGTTTTGATAACAATAGAGAGTAGATGATCCATCGACAATATTTGCACACAAAATTAATATGAACAAATAAGAAAAGAAAAGGCTAATACCAAATGTAGCATAAAATAATTTCCAAAAGATATATTTAATACTTAAGCAACATTCATCAAGAATAAATACATAATGAAGATTAAAAATATGCCCCAAATACTTAGGACAAGGCTAACAATGATGATGTTGAACTTAAACAAATAACTATTAAATACACACATTGAATACAAAAGCATTAAATAAAAATTAATAATAAAAATGTTGAAATGCAAAAAAATGAACAATCGGGGTCAATCACCCTATCTTTTAATTTCTGAAGTATAATTAGGATCAAGTGATGTCATTAATAAAAATAATTATCTAGTTCCATAATAATGAGAATTAGCGTCATAAGATCATTTATAAAATATCTCAAAGAAGAATAATTATATTAATTTAATTTGAATTCATTTACTTAAAAGCTACCTTTTTCCATTGAAATTTCACTAAAATTTATAGACACTGACCTAATAAGTGTAGATATTTCTGGAGCCCAAATATCATGTCAAAGAGCTTAATTATTAATGAATTCTAGGACACTTAGAACACTATGTCCAACAAGCCATTAACACAACTCAATATTATTGTTCTTTAGACTTCCTCCCTTCTCTCTCTCTCTCTCTCTCTTATTCTTCCTCAATCATTCTCTTAATGTAAAGAAAAGATTAAAATGGTTATTGAACTATTTATGAGGTGTCATTTAATCTTAGACTATCTAATGTAACAAAATTAATCCTTTAACTCCTCACATCTAATCCAAAATAGTCCAACAACTCCTAAAATTTGATCCATAATAACAACTGAGGAAAAATTCTAGATCATAATAGAGAAGTTGAAATAGTAAATTGAACACATTAGATAACTAGAACTGAAATAGCCTTATACAAATAGTCTAAAACCATTTAAAACTATTTCGTAATATAATTGATATTTAACACACTTTTTCTCTATCTCACTCTTAAGTTTGCCACACATTCTTCCCATGTCATTCTCTTTAAGTTATTATTTTGAGTTTATGTAAGTGAATACATAGTTTACATGTTTTTTTCTCTTTTTTGTTGTTTGGATAAAAATAAATATGTAATTTTGGGTAAATCAAATCCCACACCTTTATGTTCCTGTGTGTTTCTGCCAAGGACAAGAATCAGTGATGACCAGAAGATTTGCTTTTTTGAATTTGCCTTTTATTATTAAATTTACTTTTACGTTTTGGAGACTCCCAAAGCGAATTTGTGATTTTGCTTTTTTTAGTAATAAGAAATTATATATATAGTAATAAAATTATATATATAATAATAAAATTATATATATATATATATATATATATATATATATATATATATATATATTTGATTTTATATAGTAATAAATCATAATATAGTAATAAAATTTGTATATATTAATATATATATAGTAATATATAAATAAAATTAATTATAGTAATATATATAAAATTAATCATAATATAGTAATATATATAATAAAATTAATTATAGTAATAAAATTAATTATAGTAATATATAGTAATTATAGTAAAATTAATCATAATATAGTAATATATATATATATATATATATAAATATGTATATATTAAATTTGGATCATTATGTTAATATAAAATGATAATATTCAAATTTTATTTATTTATAATACTAATAATTAATATCTTAGAAAATTTGTAAATTAATTACTAATAATTAAATATTCAAATACATTATAAATGTATTTGATTTATTTATTTTTAGTCAAAAAAAAAAATTTATTTATAATTTATTTATATTTTAATATATATTTATAATGAATATTAATTATGAATAAATTCTATAATTTACATATAATAAAGTATTAATACAAATTTCTTTACATCCATCCAAAAAGAAAAAAATGGTTTGATTTCTTTTCCATAAACAACATAAAAGTGTTAATTCTTATTCTTTCATTAATTTACACATTTTCAAATGAAATCCATGACAAGTTATTATTACATGAGTTTATGTAATCTGAAATACATAAGTTACTAAACATGTTTAAATATTGCATACATTATATATATATATATATGTATGGTATGTGTTATATTCAACTAAACTTATGGCCTCTGTTTTAAACTTTGTTGCTTTAACTTCTACCGACACCTTCAATGTGTCCTGCATGTGTGTACTTCAGGACAAGAAAAATACAGTGATATGATCAATTCTCTGCATTGAATCATCCATGTCCTGAGTAAAGTCTCCCTTTAAGTAATTCAGATAATACGATAGTTACAACCACATAAGTAAAAGAACAAGTCCTAAATAGGCCGTGAAGGTAATACATCCGTATAAAATCAGAGTATAAAACTACTTCTAAAGTATAAACGAACTAACACACTGATACGTTGATTACCTCAACACTTCCATGGCGTTATATTTCCATTATTGTCTAGTTTTAAATACTCTAGTAGTCAACATTGGTGATTAATTCTGTGCCAGCATGTTTGAGTACTTGTGTTGTGAGTTGCAAAATGAAATAATTCAATTTAGACCAAATGAAATATTAAAATTAAGTCTTAAAGAATATCGTTCATCTAAACTTGCACGATTGCAAAGATGCAGAAATAAGCAACTCACAGATCTGGATTGGCATCCACTTTTGCATAAAAACGATCCATGGGATACACCGCACCAACAAACCTATCAAATACAATATCTGTGTCAACATTGAAATATGGCTGGTATGATGAAACGCTAAAATATCCATTCCAACTGTTTGCGCTCTGAGCATCTTCATTTATTTAGAAGAATGATGAAGATTACACAAGCAAGAAAAACTAGAGAAGCTTTTATCTAAAACTGCAAATCAAATAAAACCAAAGTTCAAATTAATGTTAATAGTTGTTTTGTAGTCTCTCGTCCAGCTAATCCAATTTTTAATGATGTTCGCATGCAACAAAATATCATAAATTGTCAAAAAGCACAAGCTCGCTATCAACTAGTAATCTAAACTAGCTAATGAAATCTTAGCGAAAACTCAAGGGTTCTTATCTGATACTCTAAGAGAGTGTTCAAGCATCGTAGTTTCCTAGTACAAATTCATTAATGGCAACTCTCATTGAAGACACATTTCAGAATGATCCATGAAATTCCCAATCAGCTAAAAAGAGTTTATTTTATAATAATTAAAAAATAAACAAAACTGAATAAATTATGTTTGAAAACTTTGGTAGTAATTCCTGGTTGATAACATACAAAAGGAACCCTATAAACAGGAGAAACTACGGAAAAACCTCTATAGTCTCCAAATTATGATATATAGAACTTGATATGTGTATAATGTTTTACATGTCTTTTCATCTTAAGTGGGCATATTAGCCATGTAAGAAATAAAAAAAATCAAAAAAATCAACAACCATTGTATTAACAACATTTCTTGAGTGCTTTTCAGGAATTTTCAAGTCTTGATCATTAATTGCTTAGTGTGTGAAATAGCAGATTATCAGATAGGTTGACAGATTCTCCTAACCATGGCTTATTTAATAAAATAGCTCATAGAGAACTTGAATAAACACATCTCATATAGTCAATTCTTCTCCCAGGCTAAGCAATCCTGCAAAACCCATATGAAAAAAGACATTGTCTCTGTGCTAAAACTCATACAAGTTCAATAACGACATGTTTAGTGATTTGAATATTTATGATATGAAAATAAGCTTCGTTTAAAAGATTTGCAAATAACTTCTAGACTTCTGCTATCTAAACCTATGAAGGATGGAGGAATGACAAAAAAAAAACATTAACTTAGCATAATTAAGTACAAATTAAATGCCATCCATAAGTTAATTAATGAGCAACTAGCAAATATGGATAATTAAGGGGCTGTTTGGAATCAATTTTGTTTTCTATTTTTATTTTATTTTTTATGTTCTTTTGAAAACATATTTGTTTATAGTGTTTTTTTATGTGATTTTATTTTTTATTTTTAAAAATAAATAATGTTATTTTTTAAAAACACTCAAAACATCTAAAAGATATTTTGAGTGTTTTTAAAAACAAGAAAATAATCAAACAAATTTTATTTTTAAGTAAAATAAAACAAAACAAAATAAACACAAAATAAATAAAAAATAAAAAATAAAAGTGATCCATAAGATATTGGGATAACTGATAAATAATTTTAGCTAAATTACTTTATTAAGAGAACATATATTTGCTTAAATTGGTTCATGGCATGTACCATGGAAAAGCTAATTAATAGAGATGAAATCTTTAATTAATGATGTGGTTCCTTTTAATTGGCAGGTTTATATAGCATAAAATTTCAATTGGTTGCATGGAAGAGGCTAGCACTGAAAATTATGTGGACGTAGTCAAGAAAAGAGGATCTTGCCTTGTTGCCATAATTTAAGGTGTTAGGTCGAATTTATCTTAAAGTGGAACAAGATTGTACAGGGGCTGCATCATCTGTATAAAATAGAAGAGGTGGCCAATTAATATTGTGAAATGAGTTTTATTCGATGAAGAGATAAAAGGTTGAGGTGTTGTGCTGAAGGAATCAAAAGCTGCAAAACAAGAAAGATGTGGAGATCATAAATCAACATATAAGGAGAGCAAGAGAGACTAAGAGAAAGGAAGCGACAAAGATGAAGGAGTAGGGGTGAGTCCAATGAAGAGAGAGTCCTAATAAGGAAGTTGTCTGATGTGGGAGGATGGGGGATTCACTAGTGAAAGGGGGATTAGCATGTTCTTCCTATTCTCCTTGTTTTGCATGGGCAAGGTAAACCCTAAACCAAGGCCGCCTACTCTCATGGTTTAGGGATAATATTACATGCTTTACATGTAGCTTGAATTTGGGATTTATGATACTCAATATTAGATTATTATTTTTACTACATATGTACACAATCAAATATAAATTATTAAGGTACATACTAATTCAGTTATTCTACATTTGAGAATGAATTAAACAATTAATTGGGCTATATAAGGTAAATCTTAAGAGCCAATGGATATTATATAAAGTTATGACACCTCATATTATTGGTCATTATCAAACAGTGCTTTATATTGTGATAAGAACTATAATTAGTGATGTCTCCTGTGATGAGTTTAAATAATATTGTGTTTGAACTATAGTTTTTGAAAATTAAATAACTTGAACAATAAGTGGCTTGAAGATTACTATAATTTCTTAAGGAACAATATCACTTGCTCATGTTGGAAGAAGAAAGCTTACATCATGTTCTCTCTCTCTCTCTCTCACTTGGTGAGTAATATATTGCAATTAATGAGTTCTTAAGCAAATTGGGTTCAAGCCTTAAAACTATGATTTAAATTATTTGTTATTTATTTCATAAGTGTTGAAAGTAAGGATGTGAATTTATGCATGATTTCTTCTAAAATTATAAGATAGGTAAAACACAACTTGAATTATAAAGCATGCTTATATCCTAAGCATAAAAGCTAAGCTCAAAAATTATTTACCCTTAACATGATTCCATGTAATGTTATCACCGCGATGTTATTTAATTAAATTGTTAATCATTATATATTTGCATGTATCATTATTTAATTTTGAGATTTGTTGAGAGTACGTAGCTCTTAAATTAAAAGCATAATAGTACTTCTAAATAATTATTTATTCATTGTAGGATATGCAAATTTTCTGTATGATTGAATGTGCTTGGTGGAACATAAATATGAATTATTAATATTTTGCATTCTAAGGAACATATAAATAAATTGTACTATGGGGATGTTTGACTTTAACAGTGTGTCTGGTGTAAATACTGAGAGTAGTACTAATATGACATTCCTTTAGAGGACGATAAGATGTAGCGGTATGAATTCCTTGTAGCTTCTTAGTAACAACTTGTTTCTGCTTTGGGAAATGAAAGCACCACTCTTACAGAGGGAAAGCTCATGTGGTTCTGCATAAATCAATATACTCATTTCATGCTTCATAAGTTACAGAAGCTACCAAGGTGCTAATATAGATGGATGTATGGATTGAT
This sequence comes from Cymbidium sinense, assembly GCA_021442155.1. Taxonomy (NCBI): domain Eukaryota; kingdom Viridiplantae; phylum Streptophyta; class Magnoliopsida; order Asparagales; family Orchidaceae; genus Cymbidium; species Cymbidium sinense. The sequence continues at coordinate 103,525,346 of CM038215.1, forward strand.
GGAGGAGAGCATGGGGAGTAAGGTTCTATATAGATCTATGTATTCATTCCACACTTCATGAGTTACACAAGTTGCTAGGGTGTTAATGAAAATGTATTGATCGATGATTAATTGATTGATCCCCTGAATGATTGTCAAATATGTGATAATTGCCCTTATTAAATAAAATGTATGGAAAATCATAATGAAAGAATGAAAAATAAAAGAAACATATATGCAATCCCTGATATAAAATATAAGAGTTCTTAATCTTATGACTTATTTTACCCATTGAATTATTTATATATATGTTTGATATTATGGTTTATTTAAAAAGACTACATTTGCATGTCAGGTTCACAATGAACAATGAATGGAGATAGAATTGGTCCATGTTTATAAACTCCCATACATGTTAATCATGCTTACTTAAATAACGTTCAACTTATATGGCATAATAATGTTCAATGAAAAGCATACTTTATATATTGTGTTATGAATAACCAACTGTGATAATGGACTCTATCAACTATTTTGTTAATTTGTTGGAAGATTATGTATTGTTTATGCTTTTTTTGATTTGTGGTGATGGTTTATATAGTCATGGTATGGATTCAATTGTTCTAATTTTATCTTCTAATGGGATATTAACCGCTTGTGAATGAATAAATTGCCATATAGAAACATATATATGATTTTATTTCATAGTGACCATTTGATTGTTATGTTTCAAAGAATTTTGTTTATAGTTTAGCAAAACCTAACACATAGTTATCAAAACATAAGTTGGATCTTCTAGATTGACAACTAATAAGGAGAGTGTTGGGTGGACAACCATAGAGGATACACATCACTAAATTTGATCTATACTATGTGATTTAATGATAAGGATAATAGGAGGTGATTTACAATGAACAAGAATTCATGAATTTAATTATGTAAATTATGTATAAGGATTAATCACATTGGATACATAAGGTCTTAAGTATTGTTTGCTTAAATTATAAAAAAGCAAATTCATGGGATTGAAAAGTATGGGAGATTTGTTTAAATTTCCTTAAATTAAAAGCATATCTATAAACTTGGTAAGCATGGCTATAGTTATGAACTTTACCACCTGAAATAAACAAGGAAGAGTGCATGAATGATTAATATGTGGTATATTTTTCAAGAATGTTAATATAGATTATATTCTATAAGCAATAATTTGAAAAGCTTCAAGCATGACTTGAATTTGATTCAACCACTTACTGCCCACGACTTATAGGTTGTACATGAATAGTTTGGGATTCTTGATTATTATAGATAGGGTTGGTATTAAACTAAAACTCTTTCTATTGGTTTTAATGGGCCAAAATTCATCTAATTAGAGACCATTTTTGAGGATGACAACTTCAAAGATTGTAGCATTGTCCACAAGTCGATGCAAAGTTTATGATGAAGGTTAATGTGCATCATAATAGTGAGTTTAGTGTTCTCATGAATGTTAACTGTCAGCATCATGGGGTTTTTTTTAATCACGTCCATCAATGTTGATGTGATGTATTTTATTAATTGATATGATTTGACTTGTGGTAAACATGTGATGTTTGTTTATTAGTTTGACAAGCTTTAGGGGCATTTTATTAGGCAAATTATTAGTATGTGATGAATGTAATAATTGGCTAACAAAATGAACCCTTACCATAAAGCAAATTTCAATTTCTGTTCAAGATATAAGTGAGGTACAACCTTGCAACCCCTTTAGGTTGTATAATTATATTATAAAATATTCTTTCTGCAATGAGGAAGTCACTTCATGAGCTTTGTTTACTAAATAATTTTGTTAATTTGTGGAAAAAGTGAGATTAGACAAATAGTTAATCTTATCATTCAATCTAAGTGCATACACTAAGCATTAATATTTCATTACCTTGCACAAATTAACGATCAATAAGGAATCTTGCATGAGACCTAGCCTTTAAAATCTATTGAGAAGCTACATTCCCTTATTTATAGGGATTGCTTGTATCGAATAAAATATTTAGAGAAGTTTTGCTTTCTTAAATGCAGTATTTATTGCACTAATTATTGTTAAGTGGAATTTTTTTACTAACAAAATTCATGTTTCTAATTGTGTGTTGTGAAATCATGCATACTGTCTTAGTGCTTATTATGATTAGCCATTGAAGAAGAATATCAAATATGGAGATTTGCAAGCTTTTGAGATTTGAGATGTGTGATTAGGACCTTATGTCTCTAAAATTTTCATGCATACATTGATTGCTTGTGAAGTGGGAGTGTGGGACCTTATCCAAGTGGATCTCACTTTATGATTGTTTGGTGCACTATTGATGTTATCACTTATATCGAAATGTGAATAGAGTGTCAAAAAGCTCGTTGTTCTGAGTAGCTTCGTGTTCGTTAGAAAGTATAGTCGAACAATAACAAATATTTTAATCGATATATAAGCAGGCGAACACAAACAATCTTTTGCTCGTTAGGTGTTGCTCGATTTGTCGAAATAAATAAATATTTATAAATAATTATATAAAATTATATAATATATATGTTATATCATTAAAATATTTATTAATTAATTTATATTTACATGAATAATTAATTTAATTAATGATGTTTAAATTAAATAAATTTAGATATATTATAAAAATTAAATTAATTTAATGATTTGGATGAAATTAGAATCATTAAAATTCTCTATTTTTTTAATTAACGGTTCAGATTTCAAGAGATTTCCTTTTAAGTATTAAGTCTTAACCTATATCCTAAACCCTAACTATTTAAGCTTACGAGACGGGGGGGATGTTCACTGTTTACTTTCTTTCTTTTCATGACTGTTTCTCTTGACTCTTCGTCTCTTTGATTCTTTGTTGCTTTATTTCTATGGTCCCAATCCCAATCTCTCTTCCCTCCACGGGCCTCTCTACTCTACGAGCAGTGCGACTTGATATTCTTGCGACGCTCAATCACGGGTAGAAATTCTTAGCGATTGAAACCTACTTTTCTACGGTTGATATCGCTTGTTTATTACTTTAGTTTCTCCATCTTTTCTTCTTTGAGAGTTCTGGGTTAGATGACTCAAAAATGCTAATATCTTTATTGAAATTTCTGGTTTATGATTTCGCGTTCAATTTACGGTTTGGAATGTACAATGAAAGTGCCTCTTCTCTGTTTGATTTTGTAATGTCGTGCATATTTTGGTGTTTTGGGTTTCTCTATATGCGGTGTCTTATTCGATTTGGTTTAGTGTAGTATTCATAAATTAAATGAAAATGGCTGATCAAAAAATAATTGAAACATACCCAACTAAATAAGATATATAAGCGTCATTTTATCGTTTAAATCTCATATTAAAAAAGATTTAACATTTTAAAATCTTAAATAATATAGTAATGGTGTACGATTCTTTATATAAATATTGTCAATAATATAATTTGGAAAGCAGTAATTATATCTCAAAATAACGAAAGTAGTATCTCAAAATAGCGCAAATATTTTTTTAGTATTGTTGACCTCCATGCATGCCATAAGTCAGTCTGAGGTGTGAGCTTGAGACAAATCGGAGTTAAAATGCACTCGGACGTCAAAATCGGTCGAAATGATCTCCGATCAATGCGGACTCGTCGTGTTGAGCGTCGAAATTGACGGAGACATCTTGCATAATTCGACGGTCGGCCGTCGAAGGAGGTCATTGCGACGCGCATCGAGGTCGGGAAGCCGCGACGTTAACCAAACGACCTCCGTTCGCGAAATTGATCACTTCGTTAGCGTTGAAACGTTAAAACCAATCAAATGAGACTGTTTGTCCTCAATTCAGACGAGTATGTGTGAATATTGAGCAATCGGATACAACAACACACAATCGGCGAAATACACTCGGCGGCTTAGTGAAGCGACCTCCGTCGACGAGCGGACCGTCATCGCGTTGAATGTTGAAATTGATCATAATGGCATCTTGGATAATTGGCGGTCGGGAAAGAATATCGCATGTCGGCTACGCATATCGAGGTCGTAAAGCCTCGGCGTTGCCAAATACGTCGTTCGCGAAATTGATCGCCGTTAACGCGTCAAACCTATCAAATGAGGCTGCCGCTCAATTCGGAAGAGTATGCGAATATCGGCGAAGCATACGGCGAAATTTTGCGATTTGGCGTCGACTTGAACCAAATATCAGCGTGAAGCGTCGTTACGTCCTATCAGTAAGATCGACATATATATCATATGGCGATGTTCGAAAATCCAAATTAGGGCAATAAAATAATAAAAATACAAATCCTATAAATCGTCTCCTAAAATCCTAAACCTAATTTTTCTATTCCTCTCTTCCCTCGCGTCCGTGATCCCGTTCTCGCTCTCTCTCTCTCTCTCTCTCTCTCTCTCTCTCTCTCTGAAATCCGTTCACGCACCTTGTTCACGTTCAGACCTTGGCCTGCGCGAGCATAGCGCCCCGTGAGCGTGCCCCAGCCTTCACCCGTGCTCGTGCTGTTTGACCATAAGTGCCTTTCTTGGCGAACTGTGTTTGTTGATTATAAGTGCGTCTGCGCCTTTCTTGGCGTGAACTACTTGTTTCGTATATTATAGTACCGTACGCATTTCTTGGGAAATCTATTCGTGGATAGAGACCCAAACGCCTTTCTTGGCATGGTGAGAATCTGCCTCGGATTTATAACCCATGTTTTTCTTGGCGTGGCGGGGGGCGTATCCGATTACTGGACGGCCGGATCTTTGCTTTCAAACTTCCACAACGGGGAACATACGGCGATAATAAATGATATAAAATTGTTATTTTAAACATCGCAGGATGTATAAATACCACGTCTCTTTCGCGTGGGGAAATCTGTTCGGCGTACCCTTGAACCTATACATGCCTTTCTTGGCATGGTGGCAAGGCGTATTCAGGTTATGGTTTATACCACTCATACATGCCTTTCTTGGCGTAGCGGGAAAATCTGTTTCAGCGGGTACCTTAGAGCTTATACATGCATTTCTTGGCATTGTGGGAAGGCGCATTCAAGTCGTGGTTTATACCACTCATACACGCCTTTCTTGGCATGGTGTGAGCGCATACCAGTAGCCTATCTGAGGGATGATCTCGGGATCTTAAAATCTTATCAAACGGAACATACACGGCTTGATAATAAACTATACTGCAATATAAAATTATTATTTAAACTAACATTACAAGTGTATAACTACTCATACATGCCTTTCTCAGCGTGACAGAGAAATCTATTTCAAAAGGTATCTTAGAGCCCCATATATACCTTTCTTGGCATGGTGGGGCGTTCAGTCGTGGTTTATACCATACCCGCTTTCTTGGCGTGGTGGGTTAGCCCGTAGCTTATAGTGACAGCGGATCTTTGCCAATCTTTTATCACATACCGCTAATTAATTTAACATTCAATAATAAAGCTAAAATTAATGTTTTAACTTGACATTACAAATGTATAAATCACTGTATCACGCCTTCTGGCGTGTGAGGAAATATCGCTTCATCTGAGACCAGGCCGTAGATGTCTTTCTTGACATGGTGGGATGACGCATTGGCCGTGGTGTTTACACCACCCAAACATGCCTTTTTTGGCATGGTGGGCAGGCTCAGCCCCCGTTGTAGCCCCTTATGTGGGGACGACGCCAGAAGGTTGCCGAAATGTTATCAAAATTTTATCTAAAAAAATTTATGCTTGCAATGAAATTCAGTTAAAACGAATAATATTATACAAATCTCTTAAGTTTAAATTAATACTGAATCAAATACAATGGGCCCCAACACATCTTAAATCTTTAAAGTGCGAGAGGATGAGTTGCTTCGGTTGGGTGTTGGGGCCAGTCGGGTTAACAAAAAAAATCCGATAATGTTATTATAATATCTTCTTAATTAAACATCGAGAATTTAATTAAATATGTGACTCGATCTCCACTATTAAATTAAAAGAGTGCGATCTGGTAATACATCATCTACGATGATAATGTTGAATGAAAATTTCAACCGAAGGGGATACTTTCATCAAAGCGTGATTTCAAATCAAATCAATATAAGTTAAATATCAATCCAATGATATGAATTATTAAGCTCAAAACGACAAAATGAAAATCATGTTAAAAGATTTAAAGCAAAATCAATTCCTTTTCTTATTTGTTTATGAGCGATAAATTAAGAAAATTTTAGCTTGAAAGGCGAAGTCAAATCAATACATGTATATTTTCTCAAACAATCTCATGGCAATGAGAGGCGATGTCTCTCGTGGGTATATATTAGAGCTCCACGATCGATTCACTGAGTCCTCGGATGGATGGTTGTCTAAATGATCCCTTATATCACTGGCCAGCTTTATGCTCACTAATGTCCTTTGAGTTGTGAACCATGGGTATCTTGATTGAGAAAGCCCTCTAAGGTAGACTTAAGCTTGTCTCAGACAAACACCACCAGTCTACTGAGGATTTCTTCGGACAATGTATATTAATAAGGATTCTTGATCGGGTTAGGTCATTCTCTCCATTAGTAGGGGATTACTGACGGGATATGAAAAATATGGATCTAGATCGGGTCATCGTTCTCATCCATTTTAAGTTAAATATAATGAATTTCATAAATCTAAATTTCAAAACTCCACTTCTTCTCTACGCATTAAATAACATTTTAATCGAAAGTTCTCTACTTATTGGGAGGTGGTAATTATATGTGCTTATATAAGAAACTTGGGCCATATCTAAAGTCACCTCAAATGAGGAGCAAAATCTGGTAATGTCTCTACTATTCCATCTCATTACGAAAATTTCACCCATTAACTCTTTTTTAATGAGGAGATTTTGAATTTTTTAACTTATCATGGAGAATTTGATTTCTTTTAATAAGCATTAACTTGTCGATTTATAAAGTGAAATTTGATGGTGTGTGTATATATTCCATGTGAAGTTTCTCCCACAGTAATAAAATAGGAGATGATGAAAATAATAGATTGATCTGAAATAACGAAAAGACAAAAAAGCATTAGCGTAAAAAGCTCAAACTACTAATATTGATGGTTCTTTAATTATAAAATCATTTCATTTGAAGTTTTATCGGTAATCAATGATTCATAGCTCGATATTTCTTAAATTCCAAAATAATAAAACCAACTTATTCAACATAAAACCAAGTATAGTATTTGATAAAGTAAAGACCAAAACACAATAAAACAGCAAATAAAATAGGTTATTTTAAAAATGTATTCTCATTTAATTTTGTTTTGCTTTGCTGGAATCAAGAAGAAAAGTCTCATGCTTTATGTTTAAGTTGACTTTATATGCTTAAAATGTCAAATTTACTAATGCTCATTTCTATATGGATTGTGTCAATAAATTATCTTAATGTTCTTCTTTGAAGCATATGGATTGTACCTTTAATTTTGACACATATTTTCTTTCAATATAGTATACTACTATGTAAAATTTTGATCTATCTCATATCATTTGTTAATGAGATTATTATAAAGGATGAAAATAGTAATGAAAATCTTAATCTTTCTTCACAACTAGTTGTTCAAAACAATTACATTTGATATTAATATTGGAGGAATCCCTCTAAGAAGATTAGGAAAAAGAATTCTATTTGGGAGTACTTTCTTTGGCTTGTTTCTTTGAAATCGTGATCAAATCTATTTACAATGCATATGTTGTGGTACAAAATTTCATAAATCAAATTAAGCACTTCACAACTTCGACATGTTAGGGTGTGATAAAATCAAAGCTAAAAATAAACAAGTTGTGAAGTTGCAGATAAAGGCAAAAAAATGTTAAATTTTATGCCTTCTTGCTGGTGAAATTGAGATTCTATTTTGATTCAAAATTATGATCATCTTTTGTTAAAATAATATAAAATGATAATTGTGCATGAGTATCCTTTTATGATGGTTGAGCATACTTGGTTGATATATTTTGTTGAAGGTCTTGAATCATAATTATGAAAGAGTTTCTAGAAATACTATATAAAAATGATTGCATGAAAATTTATGAAGCGAGAAAAAGCTAAAAGCATATCTTAAAACATACATATTGTCTCATTAACATCGATTATTGGACTTTCAAACAAGCGATTAGATGCATGCTTAACAATTCATTATATTGATGAGTCTTGAAAATTATACTGGTATTATCAATTTCTTTGAGCTTGAACCATCTCAGTACTTTTATTTGTGAATATGTGAATGCTTGGAGTGAAATTTGCGATAAAGTTTCTACAATTATATTGGATAATCTTAGAATGATGATGTTCTTAATGCTCTCAAATCTAATTTTGTCATAGGTAAGTTACATTTTATAAGTTATTTCTTTCATATCGGATGTTGTGCTCATCTCTTGAATATAATAGTTCGAGATGGTTTAAAGAAAATTCAAAATATCATTTATCAAATCAGGGAGTCAATAAAATATCTTAAAAAGTCTCTTGTATATTACATAAGTTTGTTGAGGTGCAATTAGAATTTTCACAAGGGTTTATCATTTCTCTACGAAATTACATACATTATGAAATCCATTTTTTTGTGTATTCTATCATTATGCAGTCCGAGATAGCAATTACAAGTGATTGTCATCTGATTTTGATTGACAAAGTTATAAGGATATTAGGAAGTTTCTTTTGATTTTCATGTCACAAAATGATTTTACGGTTTGTATCCTACTACAAATATTTTTCTACCTACGGTTATGTATGTTAAGAAGTTGTTGATGGAGGAATGCAATTCATCAACTGAATATATTAAAAATATGACAAATGCTATGAAAGTTAAATTTGACAAGTATTAGGGAGAATGCAATTTGCTAATATCTATAGCGATTATGTTAGATCCACGCTTAAAGATGAAGTTCATAAATTTTACATTTCCAAATATATACTCACTTGAGATAGAATTCAAAATTAAAGAAGTTGAAGCGGTTATTTTGGAGATTTATAATTAATATGTTTTAATATTAGTTGTAGTTCAGCAACAAGCATACTTTTAATCCTCATAGAAAGAGTCATCATTTTCATCTCCTTTTGATTGTATGTTAGGTTTCTTGATTTTGTTGTTGCATCGGTTAATTCGACAGATTTGCAAATATATTTGGAATGAGGGTTATATCGATTATCTGAGAACAATTTGATATTTTTGATTGGTGGAGGATAAATACTCTTAAGTATACATCTTATCCAAAGTTCTAGGATGTCTTGTGACAATTCTCATCAACTGTTGCATCGAATGTTTTTTTAGTCTTGGCGGTAGAGTTTTGGATGATTATAGAAGCTCTTTATAGCATTAATGCACTTGTTTATCTAGTTGGATTAGAGGTTCTCAAAATAATATCAATCATCCTTTGGTAAGAATCAATTTTATTTTTATTTATTTTTTTTTATACTAATTATTAATTTATTATTGTCTCGCTTTTTCATATTGAGTCTAATTATTTATTACAAGAGATCATGGATGGAGAAAATTTGCATGTGAAACTTTTAAATATTAAAAGCTATCTATGAAGAGAATAGAGCAACGTATATCTGATTGAATTTATTTGGACTTTGGATTATTAATAGTTTAATGTTTAATGTTTTTTATTGGTTGTAATTGAATATTTGATGCAACTTTTTTTTTTTTTATTATATTTTGGTGGTTAGTTTATCGATATTATACTTGATTTTATCTTTGGATTGTTGAGATTTATGATTTAAAGTATGATGTTAAACTATTTTTATGAAATGAAACTTAGCGATAAAATGATTACTTGTTTAGTGATCTTAATTATCATCTCACTTTACTTTACTTTAATCTACTGATTTTGTCTTTAAATAAGTTAGATTTATGGAGTTTTAAAATTTAAGCGGTCGGTATATGTCATTGATTAATTGATAAAAAATTTTCATTTAAATGCTTAATACTTTGTCTTTGTTGTTATTTTGAGGAATCAAAATTACAATCTATTTAATAATTACTTGTAGTTATTTTGAGATATGACTACTTGTTGTTCTCTCCAGAATCTTCATTCACGAGAACCATTTGGTACTATTAATATAGCAATTGAACTACACCATTATGAATGCATTAAGGTATATCTTTCATTTTCGAATTTTGAATGATGCAGCTTTCATATTATTTGTTGTTTTATTGTATTTTGATCCTTAGTTTATCAACACTACACTTGATTTTATGCTAGATTGCTTAGGGGTTGTTTGGTTGCCTGCATTTGGAATTACCTTTTATCTTTGGCATTCAGCGTTTGGTTGCAGTGAAGTAAAATTAGTGTAATGTAATGATTTAATCGAAAATTTAGTTCGTGTATTTGGAATTATGATTAATCTGCCAAATAAAAGTGATCGGCTAGCCTTATGCATACCGTGAATGACCGCATTCTGCCGGCGTTGCCATTTCTTTTGTGCCCTTGCATGGATGTCGCATTCTTTACATTATATTTTTCAACAAATAAAAAATAAAGTCGTGAATCTGTAATTTCAACCAAACAACTATAAAGTAATCTTTTTTAATTCTTTACCTTTATTCGCTTTTAATTTCATTCAAAATCTGACTATAGATTTATGATTTTAAAGGTATGATATTAAACTATTTTTAATATAGGATCTGCTTAATAAAATATTTTTTAGTTAAATCAATACTTGTCTTTACTTTACTTGATTTTGTGTTGAATATTTTTGGATTTATGGTTTTAATAATTTGATAAAATCATTATGATGGGCTTTTGATTGATTTGATATTTTGTGATATTAAACCTTTTTAATATGAGAATCGAGATGCAAATTAGTCTTTGAATAAGTTGGTTTTATCATTTAAGTGTTTAAAGAATTTAAGCGATTATAAAAGGCATTGATTAGATATAAAATTTCAAGCCATTTAAAATTAAGCGATCAAAATTATTGACTGTGAGCTTGTTTCTTTTATACTTTTTTTTGTCTTTGATGTTATTTTGAGATCAATCTACTACTTATTTTCTATTTTCTTAGCGTAAGGAGAAACTCACATTGAATATACTCTGCGTCAAATTTTCACTTTATAAATTGGCGGTTATTCTTATTAGAAAAAAATCAATTATTGATCACTCTACATGCAATTATTTTGAGATATGGTACTATTTTTCTCTCAGATTCTTGTTATTGCTTTCATTTTATTTGTTATTTCATTGTATTTTGGTCTTTAATTTATCAATATTATTCTTGGTTTTATGTTGAATTGCTTAGATTTAAGGTTTTTAATAGACTATGATGTTAAATCTTTTTAATATGAGATCTGCTTAGCGATAAAATATTCTTATATATCTTGTATAGTTGAGTCTGTTTGATTATTTTTTGACTTCAGAACATTTTATTTGTTGTTTATATTTTTTGGTCTTAGTTTATCGATAATATCTTAGTTTTATCTTTGAATTCTTAGATTTGTGATTTTAAAAGTGATGTTAAAACTTTTTTAATATGAGATCTGGCTTAGCGATAAAATGGGCACTTATATATCTTGTTTAGTTGGTTTATTTCAATTATTTTTTGACGACTTTCATTTAGTTGGGTCCTTAGATGGATCTGTTTCATTTATTTTTGGGTATAATTTTTTATTTTATTTCTTATTTTCTTATATTTTAGTATTTACTTAGAATCTTATCTTGGTTTAGTGTTGAATAGGTTGGATTTATGTGTTTTTTAAGAATTTAAGTAGCCGGTAGTGAGTTATGATGGCATCGTTGATTATCGATATAAAATTTATTTATTCATTCGATAATTAT